>ML780825.1:288097-398084 GCA_009831015.1 Picea engelmannii
TCTGAATGTAATCTCTCTGATTTATGGATTCCTGAGGCGATGGAGGATCTGTTGCCTTCATGCCCATCTTTCCTGGTTCAATAGACGTTTTTGTTTCTCGTTCTTTCCTGGATGTAATCTTTCTGATTTATGGATTCCTGAGGCGATGGAGGATCTGTTGTCGTCATGCCCATCTTTCATGGTTCAGCAGACGTCCTATGTTTTTCTTCTTGTCTGGATCGTTGTAAACCCCCTGATTTCTAGATTCCTAAGGTAGTAGAGGATCTGCTATCATCTTGCCCATTTTTTATGGTTTATCATTCAGACACTTTCTGCCTTTTTCCTTCCCACCACCACTTAAATCCTTTTTCTAATAGGGAGATTAAATGCCTTCATTGAGCAAATTGTTTATGACTCCATGGCCCAATGGCCCATTACTGATCTACAGTGATCTCCATTGTCTTTCCTTTCCTTAAATTCTCGCTGACTCACCCACTCACACCCTTTTAATCCACAAATATTTTGATGGGTACTGGGCTTATCCTCTTGCAGTCGGAGGCTGACTTTCAGTGCTAACATTTATGGCGTCATTGTCGGGGAACAAATTGAAGACTTTTCCCTGGGATTGAACGACAAATATTATTGATTCTGAAGGTGCATCAGAACTCAGTACATCAAATATTGCAACTTGCACCTGGCGACTCCACTGTTTTGACTCAGCTGTTTCAGTTGTGGTTGCCTTTGGTTGCACCTGAGGCTAACCCAGAGAGGATTATCAAGAAAGGAAATATTTCTCAAGAAGGATTTAGTTGTTGTCCCAAATTAAGAATCTCTCTGGGAGAATGTTAACGATCAGATCTGGTCTTTGATGGTGAACAAAGACCAGACACATTCAAATTGCATAGCATTCACCTGGCCACTCCATGATTAAAGAATCTAGTGGCGACTCCTCAGTTTTAAGAATTCATATTTTCAGATGGAAGCCATCTTGGCTCGGAGGTTCACTCCTTTAATTTCTCTATTGTTCCCAGTTTCCCAAATGTTGTCCCTACTATAGAAGAGTGGGGTGACTTTTCGCCCATATTTAGAGAACATAGAGATGACAACCCGGTCGAGCATCTCGATGAGTTTCATGAACTCATGCATCAGTGGGATATACATTATGAGGATGTATTATTGAATATGTTCATGTTATCATTAGTGGGAGATGCTCGTGAGTGGTATCACTCCTTACCCCCTGCTAGCATCTCCTCCCTAAAGCAGTTTCATGCAGCTTTATATACTCATTGTCAAAGGTATTATTCCTTTGAGTTAATATGTCATAACTGTTGTGAGGAGTACAGAGATGGTGTTCGGGACATAGTTCATTCTTGAGAAAGCTATGAGGATGAGGGACATCCCCTGGAGGAGGTGATGGGGCTGATACGATTACTTTCTGCAAAAATAGAGAAATTGGAGGCAGATCGTGCTTGTTTCTCTTATGAAAATGTAGAGGATATTCTGGTCCTAGAAACAAATGTTCTTGGTAGCCTTGCTTATGATGAAGAAGTGATGTCGGATACTAACCAAGAACAAACAACTTTTGATGGATATCCCAGCGAAGACAACGAAGAGAAGAGCTTATACATGGTTCTTGTTTATGGTGATTGTGAATCTGATCCTGGGGAGAGACATTAAGGAGAAAAAGGGGAGCCACACCTCTCGGCTATCTTGGCTCCAAGATTTGTCCCTTTAAATTTCTCAGCCATAGCGGGTTGTCCACATCTAGTGCCAGATAGAGATGAATGGGATGACTATCTTCCGAGATTCAGAGGAACCAAGCACGACGATCCTGATAAGAACTTATTAATATTTCATATATGCATGCTCAAGCACGGCTTCTTTCATGAGGATGTCTAGATAAAATTTGTTCGGATTTTCTTTAGAGGAAGATGCTCTTGACTGGTGTTTATCTCTCCCTGTTGCTAGTATCCATTCTTTGAAGTATTTTCATGATGCTTTTAATTCGTATTACGAGAAGATTTACCTGGCTCACCTTATTTTTTATGACTATTGCAAAAAGTTGGCACTTCACATTCTGCAGATGATAGAGTGTTCCTCGTGTGATGAGTCTGGTAAAAATCTAATTGAGAGAGAAAGCGAGGATAAAAGTGAGTATCTTGCAAATACAGATGGAAATTTTTCTCTCTCTATTTCCCAAGAAGAAGTCCTTCCAGATATGATTGATGATAGCATTGATGATGGCATAGCTATGGATGCATTATTTTCCGCCCCTAGTATGCATGTTGTCTCAGTTTTAAAGGAAGAAATGGTTGAAGAAAAGAATCAAGAGATTGTTTTTTTTCTTCTTTGCAAGATAAAAGAGTTATGCGCTCACCGACCTCTGATGAGTATTCAGAAGCAGAAAGCATAGGCTGCCAATATTCTTATGAAATTAAAATCTCTTACCAAGAGCAGCATGATAAAGATAAAGAGCCATCCATGGATACACATGAAGAGACTTCTTGCTCTCAGCTAGTAGATGTTTTCAGAGTAGACAAAGGAAAAATGGAGGAACTAGAGGTGCAGTTCATCCCTTGTCTTAAACCTGTAAATGAGAAAATATCACCTCAGATCAACCGACCTACGTCAGTCCTCTACCCACCTGTACACTCTGAGAACATCGAACAATGGGTGAGAAACAATGAAGTACAGGAGGTAACTTCTTACCAGTCGAGCTTTCCTGATTATAAATTTTGTGACCCTGTGGGGTTGTATATGGAGTTGTGTTTTCCAAAAGCATTGGAGCCTACAAAATTATTCATATTATCATCATTTAGAGGTATTGCCAGTTTTCCCATACATGTTTTCTTTGTGCTGTCATACTTCCCTTACCTTTTATGGATTATTTGCAGAAAAGAGAAGAATTTTATTACCGAGCAGTCTGGGTGGCTATCGTGGAAGTTTGCTTTCACCTAGCACTTTGTAAAATTAGTTAGTCTGGGAGTGTACATAAATAAGTTCCTTCTAGAGCCCATGTGTTCATTTTCATTTTTTAGTAGAGTAGTTTACATATTTCCCTGTTTTCTTCAGCGAACGTTTTCAGCTAGACTCCATAGCCCAACAGCTAAGGCACTGAAATTGCGTTCTTGGCAGCTCGCAGAGAGCATGCCATCCCCCGTGGAGCCAAATATCACATAAGGTTGTCAAGGTCCATAGGTGTGTGTCGATATACCCAAGTCTGTAATTTTTTGCCTTGTCTCTTTCTTTTTCCTAGGTCGGGTCTTGAAACTTGTCCCTTTCAACTATTAAAATCGGTGTGTGTTTGCACCTTTTTCGTTCGAGTGCCCTATTTCCCCTTGATGTCGTACCCGAAGGAAGTCTCGGCCCTTAACCTCTCTATTTTTCTCTAAGGATGAACACCCGTCTCATTTGTTTATGTTGTTGTTCTCTCTGTTCTCCCCAACCCACAACAAATTTTCCAAATCCTTGATCGTGGAGGCCGTAGCCAAGAACACAAAGCGTGGCTTTGTTAACAATTTGTTTCAGGATTGAGGCATAAGCAAAAGGCATTTTTAAACTTTCAGCAGCGGAGATTCCAAGAACATTCCAGATCAGTGGCTCATGGGCGTTCAGGAGTGCAAACTTGCACGAAGTATAGCGCCAAAGCAAAAGGCCTTGAAGTGAATATGAACCGTTGATCTCAAAGGGAACATGTGGTAGTATATCCAAGCCTTCGGGGAAATGAGCTTCAGGAGATTTGAAATGAAAAACATCAAAGTCCTGAAGCACCGAAGTCTCGAAGTCCCGAAGGCCCGAACTCCCGAAGCCAGAATTGTTGAAGTCCCAAAGTGAATTTGGACCATCCATCGGCGGGGCCACGCGTCAGCAGATCCATAGCTCTGGGTAAAAGCAGTTGAAGGCAGAGGAGGTTTGAGATTTGATTTTCCCGGAGTCCAGAGACCCGAAGTGCATATTGGCCATCCAAATCCAGGAGCCACGCGTCATTGGATCCCTACCTCCGGAGGATTTTCTTGGGACAAATAAAATTTGAAGTTTGAAAAGTTTGAAGCCCGAATCGCAAAGCAAATCTCAGTTGTCAATTTGAAAAGGGAAGATCTGATCCATTGATCTGAAGAGGGAATAATTGAGCCATTGATCGTAAATCCTTGCCCAAGATCACAAGATCGACGGCCACAGTCCATTGCGGGGACGCATTGTGCTCAAGCGATAATTTTCTTGAGCGGTCCCACAATTGAAACCGTGGTTTGGCAAAAGTAATACGTGGCAAAAGGTGGTGGATTGCAGTCTCAAAAGCGGTGTGAACCCAAACCACCTTTGAGTGGCCCCACAATCATGTGTTTATATAGCCTCTTATTCGAGAGCAGTGTGTGGCCACCTCTTGGGCGTTAAGACGCGTTACAATCCCGAGAAAAGGCATTTAATGAAAATGGAGTTGGTGGTTGAAACCTCGACTCACTCAATTAGAAAGTATGGAGGAGTCGGCCATGGAAAACAGAGTTGTTAGCCCGAGGTACCCCCATGGACTAATTTTCCTGCAGACCCATGCCGATCTAAGCTCGCGTCTGCCAGAGGGATACATGCACAGTCTAACAGAAGACTGCTCAGACGAAATGCTTTGAATGTAGTGACCAGATCACACTCCTGATAGTCGAGGACGGTTCTGAGTATAAATAAGTAGTTTTGATATTTTGTTAAGGTGGTCAACTGGTTGAGTAGAGCTTCGTATTTTGTAATGTTTTGATGCCAGAACTGTTCTCTGGTTATGTATAAGATTTGAGACTTTCAGATTAATAGAAGTCAACCTATTTTCATATCTTTGTAAAAACTATGCTAAAACACTCGAGCATGGAGGATCCAGTCGAGGTTGTTATGCTTTTGTAATGTAGGTCTGATTGCAGTGGTATCGTGAGCAGTTTTAGTCAGCTTCCTTGTGATCTTTTTCTCTCTTACACTGAATGGCTCGGGCATGGAGGATCCAGTCGAGTTGTTGTAGTTGCATGGTGATGTAGGTTTGATCATTGTGTTGTTGTGACTGTGTTGTTTGAACATATTTCAGTGTCTGAAACTTGATCTTAAGAGTGATCTTGAGTCTGATTTTTTCTTCTCAAAGCTGCTTGAAGGCCCGATGCCCATAGTAGTCTTGTTCGCCTTTCTTACTAAGTCTCCCTCTGCTCACACTTAAACTCAATTCACTGACTGAAGTTAGTTGTGGCCCTCACTTCCCTGTACATTTCTTGTCCAGTTATGTGTTGAACATCATTCATATATTGAGTTTTGTCCATTGACCGCCACTCATATAAACCAAACATCCACCAAAAACTATGATGGGTACTAGGCTCATCCTTCCGCAATCTAAGGGTGACTATCAGTGCTAACACTTTCCATGCCTTTCCATGTCATGCCATGCCATGCCTTGCTATGGTATGGTATGCCTTTCCATGCCATGCCTTTCCATACCATGCCTTTTAATGCCATGCCTTGCATTCACTTGACATGCCTTGTCTTTCCATATCATGCCTTATCATGCCATGCCTTGCCATGCATTTCCTTTCCATGCCATACCATGCCTTTCCATACCATGTCTTGTCATACCATGCAATGTCTTTCCATACCATGCCTTTGCATGCCATGCCTTGCCTTGTGTTGCCTTTCCATGCCATGTCATACTATGCCTTGCCTTTGCATGACTTGTCATGCCATGCCTTGCATTGCCTTGCCTTGTTATGCCATGACAAGCCATGCCAAGGTATGGTATGTCTTGCCTTGCCTTGGTATGGTATGGTATGGTAAGGTATGCCTTGCTTTGGTATGGTATGGTATGCTATGGTATCCTTGGCATGGTATGGTATGGTATCCTTGGCATGGTATGGTATGGTATGCCTTGCCTTGCCATGCTATGCTATGGTATGACATGGTATGCCTTTACATGTCATGTCTATCCATACCTTGTCTTGCAATGACATGCCTTACATTCACTTGACATGCCCTGTATTTCCATACTATGTCTTTCCATACTATGTATTTCCATACCATGCCTTGCCTTTCCATGCCATGACATGCCTTTCCATACCATGCCTTGCCATGTCATGCCTTGCCATACCATGCATTATCTTTCCATGTCATGCCTTTCCATACCATTCCTTGCCATGCCATTCCTTTCCTTTCCTTTCCATGCCTTTCCATGCCATGCCATGTCATGTCATGTCTTGCCTTGCCTTCCCATGCCATGCATTTCCTTGCCTTTCCATGCTATGCCTTGCCTTGGCATTGTATGGTATGGTATGGTATGCTTTTCCTTTCCATGCCATGGTATGGTATCCTTGGCATGGTATGGTATGGTATGGTATGCCTTGCCTTGCCATGGTATGGTATGGTATGGTATGCCTTGCCTTTCCATGTTATGGTATGGTATGGTATGTCACTCCATGTCATGTCTTTCCATACCATGCCTTGCATTAACTTTCCATGTCTTGTCTTTCCATACCATGCCTTGTTATACCATGCCTTTCCCTGCCATGCCATGCCATGCCATGCCATGCCTTTCCCTGCCATGTCATGCCTTTCTTTTGCATGCCTTGCCATGTCATGCTTTGCATTGTCTTTCCTTTCCATGCCATGCCATGCCATGGTACGGTATGCCTTGCCTTACCTTGGTATGGTATGGTATGCTATGTTATGCTATGGTATGGTATCCTTGGCATGGTATGGTATGGTATGGTATGCCTTGCTATGCCATGGTATGGTATGGTATGTCTTGCCTTACCATGCTATGGTATGGTATGTCTTGCCTTGTCATGCCATGGTATGGTATGGTATTCCTTGCCTTTCCATCCCATGGTATGGTATGGTATGCCTTTCCATACCATGCCTTGCATTGACTTGCCATGCCTTGCCTGAATCAAACACGTTTAATACGTAAATGAACAAGTTTAATATCTAAATGAACAAGTTTAATACATAAATGAACAAGTTTAATATGTAAATATTGCTTGTAATAAATGAACAATTTTAATATGTAAAAATTACAATCAAAGGATTAATTAAGCATGTAATTCTACAACTTGTTATTCCATATATCTTAGATAAAAATACTTGCATGATAATTTCAATGGCATAACATAAGCTCTCTTTATTCATATATATAAGGTATCTTCATAGTTTTCAAACATGGATTATCACAATTAATAAGATTTACCTATACCTACACCTACACCTACACCTTGCGTTGCCTTGCAATGTCATGCCATGCTTAGCCTTGTCGTGTCTTGCCTTCGATTGCCTTGCCTTGCCTTGCTTTGCATTTCCTTGCCTTTCCTTGCATTTACATACCAACATGACCCTGAATGGCTTGAGGAGGAGAGTTTCAACTCGCGATAAAACTCAAACTGGGACTCGGATGGGCAAACCGTCAATTGCATTGGATATGGAGCACTGGGTTTCATCTAGTGGGGCCCCTACGCTATCATTTCGTTGACCAGAAAACCATTTGTTGGAGTATCTCCGGCACTAGTGATTTTCTCAATGAGGCATAGTGCAAGTTCTGAAGAGGAGGTCGATTTTCAAGAACATTGTGTCAGGTGTTTGTGGGTAGTGTAGTCATGTGGTCCTTGGACAAACAGACTTGTGGGAGCTTATGAAACTCTGTCATGTTTCTCGGTTTGGATTGTATTCCCCTGGAACGAATTGGCCACATGTCCTTGAATGGATTGAGGAGGCAAGTTGCAACTCGCGATAAAACTCAAACCGAGACTCGAATGGATGATTTGTCAATTGCATTGGATCTAGAGCACTAGGTTTCAACTAGTAGGGCCCCTCCGCTATCATTCTGTGAACCGAAAAACCATTTGTTGGAGTATCTCATGCACTAGGGTTTTGCTCAATGAGGCATAGTGCAATTTCTGAAGAGGAGGTCGATTTTCAAGAACACTGGGTCTGGCGTTTTTGGGTAGTGTATTCACGTGTGCCTTGGCCAAATAGACTTGTGGGAGCTTATGGAACTCTGTTATGCTGCTCGGTTAGTATTTTATGCCTTCGGACCAAATTGTCCACATGTCCCTGAATGGCTTGGGGAGGGTAGTTGCAACTCACGATAAAACTCAAACCGAGACTCAGATGGGCCAATCGTTGGTTGCATTGGATCTATAGAAATGGGTTTCATCTAGTGGGGCCTCTATGCTATCATTATGTCGACTGAAAAAACCATTTTTTGGAGTATCTATGGTACTAGTGTTTTGCTCATTGAGGCATAGTGAAAGTTTTGAAGAGGAGGTCGATTTTCAAGAACATCGTGTCGGGTGTTTTGGGGTAGTGTAGTCAGGTGTTCCTTGGCCAAACAGACTTGTGGGAGCTTACAGAACTCTGTTATGTTGCTCGATTTGGATTTTACGCCCCCAGATCAAATTGGCCACGTGTCCTTGAATGGCTTGAGGAGGCAAGTTGCAACTCGCGATAGAACTCAAACCGTGACTCGAATGGATGAATCGTTAGTTACATTGGATCGAAAGCACCTACTTTTAGCTAGTGTGGCCCCTCCACTATCATTCTGTCGACCAGAAAACCGTTTGTTGGAGTACCTTCGACACTAGGGTTTTTCTCAATGAGGCATAGTGCAATTTCTGAAGAGGACGTCAATTTTCAAGAACATTGTGTCAGGCATTTTTGGGTAGTGTAGTCACATGGGCCTTGGCCAAACAGACTTGTGGGAGCTTACAGAACTTCGTTATGCTACTCGGTTTGGATTTTATGCCCCTAGACCAAATTCGCCACATGTCGTTGAATGACTTGAGGAGGCAAGTTGCATCTTGCGATAAAACTCAAACCAAGACTCGGATGGATGAATCGCCAGTAGCATTGGATCCAGAGCACCGAGTTTCATCTAGTGGGGCCCCTCCACTATCATTTCGTCGATCGAAAAACCATTTGTTGGAGTATCTCTGGCACTAGGATTTTTCTCAATTAGGCATAGTTCCATTTCTGAAGAGGTCAATTTTCAAGAACACTTTGTCAGGCGTTTCTGGGTAGTGTAGTCGCATGGCCCTTGGACAAACAGACTTGCGGGAGCTTAAGGAACTTCGTTATGCTGCTTGGTTTGGATTTTATGCCCCCGAACCAAATTGGCCACATGTCCCTGAATGGCTTGAGGAGGCGAGTTGCAACTCGCGATAAAACTCAAAGAAGAGAGATCATAAGGCACGACAACGTTTTTATTCATTTCCTTGTTCCTTTTATGGATTAAAAAATCACTATATGGTTGAGTGTTAGAGGAAGCATTCCACCACCAAAGATTGTGAGATTCGACTACATAAGAAGGTTGTAGATTCATGTATCATGTGGCTACAAACTAGTGCTACCTATGGATACATAACCACCCAAGTTGTAGGGTCTAAAAAAAAGAATGTTGATAATAGAAGCAAAACGAGATGGTTGTAATAAGTATCACTCTATCTCATTAATTGAACTCTCTCTATGAGAAAAATAATGGATTTAATATAAATATAATGAGCTTGTTTTTTTGGATTAGGGAAACATCAACAAAGTTACACATTCCACAAATCACTCCATAAAGCAAGGGAAAGAAATTCATGCAAAGATAAGTAAGCTTAACTTGTTGCATGTGCATGAAATCATTGAAGTAAGCTACAAGAAGTGTGTGTAAAAATCAATTGCACATGCACCATATGCACCAACACCCCACCCATAAACGCAACTTAGGTGGGCTTGTGGTGGTGATGCAGAGATAAAGGGATGGGTTTCAACAAATATGAATCCATTTTAGATACCCATGTACAAAATGATCCCCTCAATAAGTGAGGATGGGAAAAACCCAGTGGGAACCCCCCGCCCCCCAAGAGAATAGAAAGAGAAGACTAAGTGGTCCACTCTAAAGAAGAAGTCGCATCCACCCCAATAAATCTTGGAGATGAAGAAATTTGCTCTCTGTGAAAGGTTTGGTTAAAATGTCGTCAATCTTCCCCATAGTTGGACAGTATATCAGATCAATGACTTGTCTAGGAATAAGATCCCAAATGAAGTGCATATGATCAATGTGCTTGGTTCATTGTCAATGAACTAGATCATGTGAGATTTGAATGGTACTCTGATTGTCACGTAAAATGACAACTGGACAATGGTATTGGATACTAAATTTAGTAAGAATATTTTGAAACTAAATGGCCTCAATGGATGCATTAATAGCTTCGTGCTACTTCTATTGTAGATAAAGAAATAGTTGATTGTTTCTTTCTTGACTAATGAATAGGACCATAACCAAGAGAGAAGAGGTATTCTAAATTGGATTTGTGATCTATAGCATCACCTACCTAATTAGAATATGTATACCCTACTAAATCAAGGTCCACACATGTTGCATAATGAATTCCAAACCTATGTGTTCCCTAGATGTAATGAAGAATCCACTTAGTTTCATTCCAGTGAAACTTATGGGGTTCCTGCATAAACCGAGAAACAATATCCATGGCATATTAAGTGTCTAGTGTGATGTTCATAATATATATGAGGTTCTCAACTAACTATTGATATAAGGTGTTGTTAACCAAAGGTAAAGAGTAGTCAGCCTCAAGTTTGACGCCAGAAAGGAAAGGAGTTGTAGCGTGCTTGCAATTAGCCATATCAAATTGTGAGAGTAGATCAAGAGAATACTTGCATCGTGCCATGGTGATTCTAGAATCACATTGAGTGATCTCAATCATGACAAAATAATCTAGCAGCCTCAAGTCACTCATTAGGAAATTGACATGCATATTAATTTTCATAGCATTAATGGATGCCAAGGAATTGCATGTGATCAAAATATCATATGCAAATAATACTATGAAAACGAGAGAATCATCCTATCTTAGAATGTAGACATTGGGATTACAATGACATTTAGAGAATGAACCCATCTTGGCATACCAAGCCCAAGGGCTCTATTTGAGGCCACAAATGGATTTTTAAAGTTTGCATACCACAGAAGAATCATGTGAAAACCCCTATGGCTACTCCGCGTATATATCCTCTTCAATATTCTTGTGAAGAAATGAAATCTTCATGTCCAGCTGATGAAATTCCTAGTGATGAGTTGCAACAATGGCTAAGATTAGCTGGATAGAGTCCATCTTGGAAACAAGTGCAAATGTGTCATTATAGTAAATGTTGGGAACTTGTGAGAACCCCTTTGCTACTGGTCTAAATTTAAACTTGTTTACCAACCCATCTATAACAATTTTTCTCTAACATATCCACTTACACAAAATAATTTTCCTTCCTTTGGGAAGGGGAACCAGATCCTAAGTGTGGTTACTCATTAGCGAGTTGCACTCCTCCTACATAGTTGCATCCCACTTAAGAATACTAGAGGCCTCATGGAAGGTCTGCAAATCCGCAGTAGTGGCAATGAATACATGATGAGCTCCTTGAAACTGTTAAAATGTCCTCCTGGTGTCTGATGGATCCCTAACCAATCCACTTGCTGCATATAGCTTCTGATGTCCCCAAAGTGGTCTTTCGGTTGGTGTGTTTGCACTTAATTCCTCATCATGAGTAACATCATTAGAAGTAGAGGATGAAGAATCGTCTTCTTTGATAGCTAGTCCAGGTGGTTCAGTATCACCATCATTGATATTTGTAGCATCCACAATGAATATGAGTCATGTTGCAAAATTTCGGGTCTCGTGAGGGTAACTCGAAGAGCCCTCCTAAAAACAAACATTTCTCACAATGATTAGTTGATTGGTGGTGGTATTGAGAAGTCAGTAACCCTTAACAACAACTGGATACACTACAAAAATGTAAGGTTGGATTTGTGGATCCATAACCTTGCATCTCTCTATATGAATGTGAACCCATGCTTCAGTATCTAACATTCTTATGTGTTTTATGGTGAGTTTCCGACTACTACATGATTTGAAAGGAGTAACAAATATACCCATGCTCTACTTGCTAAGCTATTGCAAATAATGGTAATTGAGATGACCAAATTGCTCATGCCACAATATGCACGCCTCATTAGAATGGGTGAGAAGAATAGTAGAAGGAGACTTGGAAACAAAGTTTGAAAAAAGATACAACCGTGATCGATGATAACCTTTTCCCACTACAACTTTAGCACCAATGTTCATTTCACTAATGACTATAGAATCAAGAGTGAACTCAACTCACTTGCTTGAACTAGAATGAGTGATTTGGTAGATTGATAGGATATTGGTTAGCAATGAAGGTACATAAAGAACTTTTTGGAATCTCCCATGATCCATGGAAATAGATCCTCTCCCACAAACCTCTAAATGAGTATTATCCCAAGATGGTTGGCATTCTACAAGGCTCTAGAGATGAAAAAATATCCTAAGTTGAAGCCATGTGTTGTGATGCACCTGAGTCAAGTACTCAAGAGGAAGGTTGAGATGCAACTGCTACAAATGCTTGAGAAATGTCTTTTCCTTTCCCCTTATTGTTCTCCTATGTCTTCGAAGACTCCTTTGCTGATAAACTTTACTTGACTAAACTAGGAATTTTGATGTGATTCTACTCAAGAATATGAGTTATATGATCTAACTATTTCTTTATGCACTTATGTTCATCATGTCCGAGCATGTTGCAATAGGCACATTTGACCCTTTCATTCTTAGGTTTGTTACCTTTATTTTTATTTTTGTAATCGAGTTATATTCATATTAATATGTCACACTAAAAGAGTACAAACAAAACTATCTAAGATCCACCACAAGGGAGACCAAGTGCAGAGCAGTCCAAAAAACACCGAAGTTTTGAATCAAAGTATGCTAATACAAGCTCAGAGTATCATTCTATTTACAAAAACCTAGAATTATTGCGTGATAACAACCTATATACTAAGTAGCAACAAATTATATAGAGCCTACCTATATTGAGATAATGCATCATAAAGTTTACAAAAATGGGTATGAGGATAACAGTGAAAGAGGCCACCATTTCATGATTTCCATTGGGTCTTCATCATCCTCATCTAGCCGGATGGGATTGGATGGGGTGCCCTCTAGGGTTGGATCTTGATCAACTACAATAACAGGAACATTTTGATTGTTAGTGGGTGCCCTCTGGGGTTGGAACCTAATAAACTACTATAACATGAACATTTTGATTATTAGTGGGGTATGGCACAATGATTTCCACATTAAATATTTCCTTATAGACTGCTTCAAACTTCTTATCTATAAAATCTTATTTCTATATAATATCTTGTTGTTGTTGTCCCTTCTCTTCAACGACTTGGGCAATAAATGCCTTGTTAAGCCAATATAACTTAATTAACTTGAAATTTTTAGTATCCCAAGACTTGGAATATCCAATATTGGGTATCTAGTCCTTGAATTCTAATTCAGATTTTGAAAGATTATGTTTGTATTGATGAATGTCTTGCTCCATAGATGTCATCTCCTACTTGACATTCTTAGGAAATTTGCAATGGTAATCTGTCGTTGCCTTCATGGTATCTACTTAAGCTCTAGTAATCCTTTTGGTCGTTTTTCTATAATGGTAACTTTTGGTAGGTTGTTTTGAATCGTTTCTTTGGCCTTGCATGTCGAATCATGTTCTTTCCTCGGGCCCTCCTTCCTTCATGATTGACAAATTGTTGCGACCATAAACGAAATAGGGTATGTTGGGGATGAAACTAACAGAGAGAGCTTGTGGACCAGTGAATTGGGGTTGAGTGGGAATGAGGGCCAGCGAGTCCCTGTTGGCTATGACAATGGTTGCGCTAACTTCAGAAAACACTATGAATATAGATATCATCAACATGATAAACCCAAAAACCTTGGCATGTAAAAAAATTTACCTCGTCAATGTAATTAGAGGCCAAACAGATAGATCCAAGTTCCTAGTAGTTCTAGGGTTTGAGCAACCAACATTTTCCATCTTCCTTAAACTATTATTCTCCCTTGAATCTTAAGATCCTATAGAATTAATTATGCCACACTTTTTTTTAACCATCATGATATGAAATTGAGCAATTGGAGCAAGGTGGAGTAATCTCGTCATAATGGGCCTAGTATAGCCTCTAGTTCATTGAAGGATGGATTTCATTGAGGAGCTCTGGTGTGGTGTCATTTGGCCAAAATATGGACTCGATTTCGAGTTTTCATTCTGATACATCGTCAAGGGATAATTTTGTTACCTTTCGAATGGGAGGTATCATGAGTAATTTCAAATGATCTTTGTTCCTTTCTTTTTCCTATGTTCCTTCTTATCATTGCTTCTTTGTTCCTTTCTTTTGCCCATGTTCATTCGTATCTTTGCTTTGTTATTTCTTGTTACTATTGTCTAAAGATTTTGACTCCTTTATACCTTGATTGGCAGCAAAGGCATGGGATTCTGAGGACTTCAAAGTACTCATCTACATAAGTTTGTCACATTCTTTAGTAACTACAATAGCAAATTCATCAAGAGATGACATTTTCCATGTGCTTCCAAGTGTATCAATGGCATGGAATGTAGAAATAAATATAGAGTATTCGAGACCAAGTTTAGAAAGAACGAAAAGCACCAATTGCTCATCCTTTTTTCTTAATCTTACACTGCTTTAGCTGCAATCTCAATGATTTTAACTTGGTGAAGAAATCCAAGATGGTGTCAAAACTAATAGGGATCAAACAAATGATTTCATTCTTTAGACGATGTCCTCTTAACTCGTCATGCTTCCAAAAAACCCCTATAATGTAGTCCATATTTGATTAGGCATGTGGAAAAGAAGAATCGGAGATACAAATAGACATAATAATCCATGGGTTTCATCACATTTGTTAAACCACATTGATTTTTCCATTGTCGGTGTTGCAAACCTCTTCTAAGGCTATTAATGCATTAAATTTATGAGTTATTAGACTATTGTCCAATTCCTTAATATGGAAGGTTAATCAATAGGTTGTAATCTCGAACTATGTAGGTATAATTACCTCTTGTCCATAAACTAATCGAATGTGTCTCACTAGTACAAGTTTTGGTCGTTGTCCAATCAGCCCAAAAGGCATGTGTTAGTTGTAAGTGCCATTCACAAGTATTGTCACCAATAATATGCTTCATGATTTTCATCAGAGTTTTATTAGTGGATTCAACCAAATTGGCCACATGCCCGTGAATGGCTTAAGGAGACGAGTTGCAACTCACGATAAAACTCAAACCGAAACTCGGATGCATGAACTGTTAGTTGCATTGGATCCAGAGCACTGGGTTTCAACTAGTGGGGCCCATACGCTATCATTCTATCAACCAAAAAACCGTTTGTTGGAGTATCTTCAACACTAGGGTTTTGGTTAATGAGGCATAGTGCAATTTCTGAAGAGGAGGTTGATTTTTAAGAACACTATTTCGGGTGTTTTTGGCTAGTGTAGTCATGTGGGCCTTGGCTAAACAGACTTGCGAGAGCTTACGGAACTCTGTTATGCTGCTCAGTTAGGATTTTATGCTCCCGGACCAAATTGGCCACATGTCCTTGAATAGCTTCAGGAGGCGAGTTGCAACTCAGGATAAAACTCAAACCATAACTCGGATGGATGAATCGCCAGTTACATTAGATCCAAAGCGCTAGGTTTCAACTAGTGGGGCCCCTACGTTATCATTATGTCGACCAAAAAAGTGTTTGTTGGAGTATCTACAACACTAGGGTTTTGGTTAATGAGGCATAGTGCAATTTCTGAGGAGGAGGTCGATTTTCAAGAACATTGTGTCATGTGTTTTTGGCTAGTGTAGTCTGATGGGACTTGGCGAAATAGACTTTCGGGAGCTTACATAACTCTGTTATGCTGCTCGGTTTGGATTTTATGCCCCTGGGCCAAATTGGCCACATGTCCCCGAATGGCTTGAGGAGGCGAGTTGCAACTCACGATATAACTCAAATGGTGACTTGGATGGACAAAACACCAGTTGAATTGGTTCTAGAGCAGTGGGTTTCAACTAGTGGGGCCCCTCCACTATCATTTCTTCGACCGAAAAAACATTTGTTGGAGTGTCTATGGAATTAGGGTTTTGTTCAATGAGGCATAGTGCAATTTCTGAAGAGGAGGTCTATTTTCAAAAACATTGTGTCGAGCATTTTTGGCTAGTGTATTCACGTGAGCCTTGTCCAAACAGACTTTTGGGAGCTCACAAAACTCCGTTATGAAGCTCGGTTTGGATTTTATGCCCTTGGACCATATTGGCCACTTGTCCCTGAATGGCTTGAGGAGGCGAGTCACAACTCACGATAAAACTCAAATTGAGACTTGGATGCACAAACTGTTAGTTGCATTGGATCCAAAGCACTGGGTTTCATCTCGTAGGCCCCCTACGTTATCATTTCGTCGACCGGAAAACCGTTTGTTGGAGTATCTTCGGCACTAGGTTTTTGCTTCATGCTTATTGCATATGTTTGACAATTTAACAACTTGTCAGGCTAGAAATGGCATGGAAAGTGAAGGCATGGCATGACAAGGATTAAGGGGAAAATGAAGGCAAAGTCACATGTAGGAGGAACTCTGAACTGGGTCATGATGAATTAAGAAACTGAGCAAGGTTTAAAAGCATGCTCATGAAACCCCAATCTATACCATTTCTCAAGCAGTGCACACACAAAATGAAGGCAACTAATGATTTTTTTATGAGTTGTGGGTTACCACTTTTCCAACACTCTTTGAACTTGATGGTTGAGTGGTATCCATAGTTGTTTTTCTCTCCAGACCGTGCCACAAAATTAGGCTAGATCGAACATCTTTCACTAGAAACTACCAAGAATGAAGGATCAAGATAAGTGATCAATCTTGGCTCTTATTAAGCTTTCCAAATTGAGGAGCCAAGCCAAAGCATATATTCTGAGTTCTCAATACACACTCTACCTTTGCATGCACACAACTCATAGGATGGATTTGGCTACAAGTAGGAGGAGTGTGAAATCAAGACTAAAATTCCTCCCCTCCCACAAAATGTGTAGCATAACAATGAGTTGGAGTATGAACTAGGGTAGATTACAAGGTTTTATATCTCCAATGTCCATCGTTGGATCACAATAATGACTATAATTTGTCAATGTAAATTAATACCCAAAAACCATCATAATGGATGCTTGTCAATATATTTCATTTTTAACCACATGACATTTCCTTTGCCAAGCACATTACCCTAAGCGAATGGTGGAGCCTTTACTTGTAACCCAACTTTATACGAATGTCTTATAGTGGTGGCCAATACTTATATTTTTCCTCGGCATTGCACCTTAGGAATAAGAACTTACATTGAGAGTTGGGATATTTATTAGCTTTCTAGCCATGTTTCACATTATTATAGGTGTGATAAACCAAAATCACTAGAACTAGAGCATAGAAGCCATGCAAAAGTCATAAGCATATCCATACATTTTCAAAATAACCTTGTGAAAATTGAGATGAGCGGTTAAGCTACATAGGCACATATGTCATCATATCAGTGTTAAACACCAGAACTAATGATTGATGGTGAACCTATCAAATAACATCTTTATCCCACACATCATTTCAATGTCATAAGCCATCATAAGTCATAGGACCATATGTCAAACATGAACATTAGTCTTCGGCATCATACTAAATTCAACCATGAAATGATCACACATCACCAACATATCAAACAAACCATGAATTATTAAACTATAGCATATTCATCAGTGTGACTTTAGTGCACACTAGGAGGATATCTTATAGTGCTTAGTAAGAAATTTGAGTTATTGATCATTAACTAGGGTGAAATTGGTGTTTAATAGAGTTGGGTGGCTATTAAATTTTGCAGTAGGTATCTTCCTTGTGACACTTTGTAATCATGTTTTTGTTATCCATTTTCAAGGTCAATACTGGTGACACCACTCAAGATACTACTTCGTGTAATAGTTCATTTACAACATCTTCAAATTGGGAATGATATAGGTTGTTTGTGCATGTAAATATATTGTAACAAATAACTTGAATTACAGAAATAGTAACAATGAGGCAAGTATAATAATTTGTATCCACCCCTCGAAAGGACAGTATATGGACCGAATTAGGCTAACATTCTACAATGGGTGAAGAAAAAGGACTATGAAGAAGAGATGGGAGACCTAATAGGGTTGTCAAGAATTTAACTTTTTTGAGCTTAGAATTAGGAACCCATCAACACTTTCACTTCTATTTCATGATAAACCTACCATGCCATAAACTAACAATCGATGTTAGAGATATACTAATAGACTAACATGAGTAAGCATAATAGGCAACATTGTCTAAGGTCTTATTGATTGTACAAGTACCTTCTTAAGAAACCATGCAAAGATTAAAACCACAATAAATGCACCTTGGTAAACTCAAAAAGGAAAAGGTGCTAAAAAATAAAATATGCATGCATAATCTAGACCAACATGAAAATGAAAACAAAACCAGACCTATCGAACTAAACATAAAAGGAAAAAGAGAAGCATCCCAAAAATTTATAAAACAAAATGAAAATGCATGTGCAAAACGGCACACACACAAACACACATTCTTATATTTTACTATTCTTTTGGTGTGTGTTGGTCCTACATCTATGCTACACACACACACACACAATTCTATTTTAACATTTTTTTGGTGTGTGTTGGTCCTACAACTATGTTAGTTCAACAAAGAAATAGGGCTTTAGGACAAACCCATTCATAGTATGTGAAAATAATCTCTCTTGGATGTCCTTTAACTGGAAAGCATTGTTTCCCAAATTTTCTGCAATAGTAAATGGTCTTAATGATAGCTTCTAGAATTTAGTATGCTTACTCTTGTCTTTTTATACAAAATCCTAGACCAAGACTCCTAGACCAACTCTGAATAACCTAGCTTTTGCCTTATTGTCGTGATATTTCTTTATGACACCCTGTCCTTATTTTAGATTATGGGTTGCAAACTCCCACAGCTCTTCTAAGGCTATTAATGATTTAAATTTATGAGTTATTAAACTATTGTCCAATTCCTTAGTATGGAAGGCTAATCAATAGACTATAATCTCCAACTTAGTAGGTATAATTTCCTATTGTCCATAAACTAATCAAATGCATCTCACTAGTATTAGTTTGGGTCATTGTCCAATCAACCCAAAAGGCATGTGTTAGTTGTAAGTGTCATTCAACAGTATTGTCACCCATAATTTGCTTCATGATTTTCATCAGAGTTTTATTAGTGGATTCGACCAAATTGGCCACATGTCCCTCAATGGCTTGAGGAGGCGAGTTTCAACTCGCGATAAAACTTGAATCAGGACTCGAAAGCATGAAACTTCAGTTGCATTGGATCCAGAGCGTCCAGTTTGAGCTAGTGGGGCCCCTATGCTATCATTTCGTCGACTGAAAAACCGTTTGTTGGAGTATCTTCGGCACTAGGGTTTTGGTCAATGAGGCATAGTGAAATTTCTAAAGAGGAGGTCTATTTTCAAGAACATTGTGTTGAGAATTTTTGGTTGGAGTAGTCGCATGGGCCTTGGCCAAACAGACTTGCAAGAGCTTACAGAACTCCGTTATGTTGCTCGGTTTGGATTTTATGCCCCTGGACCAAATTGGCCACATGTCCCTGAATGGATTGAGGAGGCAAGTTGAAACTCACGATAAAACTCAAACTAGGACTCAGATGGATGAACCATCAGTTGCATTGGATCAGGAGCACCGAGTTTTAGCTAGTGGGGCCCCTCCGCTATCATTTCGTCTACCGAAAAAAAAAAATTGGAGTATCTACGACACTAGGGTTTTGGTCAATGGGGCATAGTGCAATTTCTAAAGAGGAGTTTCATTTTCAAGAACACTGTGTCGAGCATTTTTTGCTAGTGTAGTCATGTGGGCCTTGGCCAAATAGACTTGTGGGAGCTTATGAAACTCTGTTATGTTTCTCGGTTTGGATTTTATGCCCCCGAACCAAATTGGCCACATGTCCCTGAATCGTTTGAGGAGGTGAGTTGCAAATCACGATAAAACTCAAACCAAGACTCGGATGCATGAACCGTCAGTTTCATTGGATCCGGAGCACCGGGTTTCAGCTAGTGGGGCCCCTACTCTATCATTATGTCGACCAGAAAACCGTTTGTTGGAGTATCTTTGGCACTGGGCTTTTGCTCAGTGCTTATTACATATGTTTGACAATTTAACAACTTGTTAAGCTAGACATGGCATGGCAAGTGAAGGCATGTCAAGGCAAGGCAAGGCAAGGCATGGCATTGCTTAACTCTTGCTACTTTTATAATATTGTATTTTCACCTCTTGAGCATTTTTTGGCATGTCTGAAGCTTCACGAAACTTCCCTAAGGTAAAACACATCACTAGCTCACTTGTTCTGGTAATATAGCTCCCTCACGAGTGTTTTTTGCCTCTAGTTCATTTTTTTACTTGTGGCGGGGTCCAACAAATTCCCAAAGGAAAAAATGCATCATTGGTTTCCTTGTTCCACTATTGTAGCTTCCAAACTAGTGAATTTTGGCCTCCCATTTGCTCTTTAGTTTGTAGTGGATTTGGAAAATCCCTTAAGGGAAAAAACATCACTTGCTTCTCTGGTTTTCTTCCTCGACTACCCAATTACATAGACTAGTTTAGCTTTTAGGAGGTGTTATTGTTTTATAAATTCGCATGTGACCCAGGATGTCTCGATTCAATACACATYGTGTGGAAGCTTCTTGGACAAACCACAACTACTGGGATGTGCACTCGACATTATAACTAATTTATAATCATTGGAGAAGTTATTCAATGTATCAAATCCTATGTTTAACCTCTAGAAGTCTCATTTCCTACGTAAAGMATTTGCTTGCAAATGCATTAAAATAACATGTATGAAGAGGTGATGAGTAAAGCAAAAGAGATATTATTGACAATGAATGAAATCTAGATCTATGAAGATTGTGATGGAAAAAGGATGGAACATTTCATTGGTTCTTGTTTTCTCATATTTATTTCTTTATCTTTTCTATATAATATTTTTATTGGAAACATCTCTTATGTCACCCCTTGTGATTTTGGTCCCTTCCTTCCCTTGTCACTCTTAGAGTTTTAGCTGGTTTCCCGGTTAGTATTATCCTACAAAATGGTGAAGCCAATAGTTTTTCATAGATCTGTATAGTGCCTAACAAGTTCAGTTTTCCTTGGGATTTGTGCATAATTGTGACATGTTTTAGGCACACTAGTTTAGCTTCTAAGAGGTGTTCTTGTTTTATAGATTGTGTTAGATGCTCATGCATGTGCCATCCTTAGGAGTTGAGTTATATTCATTGTTTCTTGTATTTGTGCATGCATGTTCTATTTTTAGATGAGGGATAGATCCCTAGGCTAGTAGGGTTCACTACATGTGGATTGTATATTCTAGGAGGAGGGCGTAGGTCCCTAGGAGGTGCATGG
This sequence comes from Picea engelmannii, assembly GCA_009831015.1. NCBI lineage: Eukaryota > Viridiplantae > Streptophyta > Pinopsida > Pinales > Pinaceae > Picea > Picea engelmannii. Next base: position 309,438 of record ML780825.1, read on the forward strand.
AGTCACATGTTGCAATCTTCTCCAGTTGGGCATGCACCATTCCTCATACATATATCCATGTAGGTAGGTACACTACTTAAAGTGATTAGGGTTAGTGTTTGACCTTGCCATATGGAGCTCTCCCTTGCATGAATTTAGATACATTGTAACCCTAAGTATTACTACTATATAAAGGAGGTGAAGGGCACACCACTATGTAGCTTAGTATAACTGAGTTTTGAGCTATAAGTATAACTCGATATAACTATGTTATCAAGGCAAGTGAAGATGTGGCATGGAAAGGAAAGTGAAGGCAAGGCAAGGCATGGCAAGGAAAGGCAAGCCAAGGCAAGTGAAGGAAAGACAAGGCAAGGCAAGGCAAGTGAAGGCAAAGCAAGGCAAGGCAAGTGAAGGCAAGGCAAGGCATGGAAAGTGAAGGCAAGGAATGACAAGGCATGGCAAGTGAAGGCAAGGAATTGCAAGGCATGGCAAGGCAATGCATGGCAAGGCAAGGAAAATGAAGGCATGGCAAGGAAGGGCATGGAAAGGCAAGTGAAGGCATGACAAGGCATCAGAAATGAAGGCATGGCATGACAAGTGAAGGAATGGAATGAAAAGGCAAGGCCACGACATGGCATGACAAGGAAAGGCATGACATGACATGGCATGACAAGGAAAGGCATGACATGACATGGCATGACAAGGAAATGCATGGCTTGGCATGACAAGTCGTGTCATGACAAGGCATGGCATGGAAAGGCAAGTGAAGGCATGGCTTGGCATGGCAAGTGAAGGCAAGGAATGGCAAGTGAAGGAAATAAATGGCATTGCAAGGCAAGGCAAGGCATGGCATGGCATGGCAAGTGAAGGCAAGGAATGGTAAGGCATGGCAAGTAAAGGCAAGGAATGGCAAGGCATGGCAAGGCAAGGCATGTAAAGGCATGGCAAGGCAAGTGAAGGCAGGGCAAGGCAAGGCATGGAAAGTGAAGGCAAGTGAAGGTGTGGAGCAAAGTCATGATAAATAATGTTGTGATTTGAAAATTTCCAATCAAGAGACAATCCAAATTAGTTTTGATTCCATTTGAATCCCATCACATTGACTTAATGTGGATAATTTCACCCTAGATAAGTTCACCCTGGAGTTAGCCACTAAGGAGATTAGAATTCTAGTGAATGTCCCCAAGGGGGGATTGACCATACATGTTAGAGACCCAAACTGAGGTGGCTTGGCATACACAGAGCCAAAAAATATGCTTGACAGTTTCATTGGTGTGATAGAGGGGACAATTGGGTTGCACAATTCCTAGATACTTCAAGCGCTAGCCAAGAGGAAGGATACCTAGAATCAAACACCAAGAAAAAACAAACTTTGTAGGCTTAATGAAATAAATACACACTAAATGTAGCATAATTATCCACTTAGAGGGTTTAGAACACATCCTCTAGAGTTTGTTAATCTTAGCATCAAGCATGAAGATATGGTTCAATTTTGGGAATCGTTGCTTTCAAATGGTTTTGTTAAAATGAAAGAACATGGGCTATTAGAGGACTCAAGGTTAGTAAGAGTTAATTTTTGACATATATTTTGTGTGTTGATGATGTCCTTTTATTCTATGATGGATCCTTCAGGGAAGCCTCTAAATTAAGGGAGATTCTAAATTTGTATAATACAACCACTAGTAAGGAGATTGATATGTTCAAGTCTCTAATTTATTTCAATGTTATTGAGAAGGCTCAAGAGAGGTTATTGCTTCAATAATTTCATTTTCCCTTGGTGTGTAATTGGCTAGTGTGGAAAGTGGGTAATGGAGAGAGTGTAAGAATTGGGTAGACCCTTGGGTAGGCTATGGGAATGCTTATTGGTTGACATATGACTTGATATAAAACTTGTAGGTTATTTTCATTTATACACTAGATCGTGTGGTGTATCACGTGCCATATGGCATCAAAGGTAGAGATTAGAAAAAATATTGGGATTTGCAAGAGAGAATGTAGTAAAATGGCATATAGTTTGTTTTGGTCCAAGAATCATATTCTAAGAATCCATGTCATGAATTACATCTTTCTACATGTGCATTGGTATCTTTGAGAACTAAAAATGGAGATGGTATTTGAACCGTTGAAGGCATGATTCCTTCAACCTATTCACAAAAACCTTTCCAGCATCTGACATTCGGATTTCACATGAAACCATGTTGTATTCTATCCTTGTATCATAGTTCCCAATGCAAGGTCCAAAACATGGCGTGGTGGAAGAAGTTTCAGTCTATTAGGGTCCTAACCTGCACATAGGTAGAACAATATATTCAGATGTAATAAAGGTCAATATTAATAAGGCCTTTCAATAAAATAGAATAAGGTGGATGTAAGAAGACCTAATAGAAGCTTTCGCTTCTAGAAGGATCTTCCTCTAGATGCTTGTTTTTAGTATAAATAACAGTCGAGGGTATGAGAACCCTAGCTTGGATATTATTGTAATAGAGCTCTGCTCAACTGGAGGTTGCCCCCTGGAAGAGGCTTGTGAACATTGCTTTCAAATTCAAAGTGTTATTTCTGTTATTATTCTAATATCGTTTTAGTGTTATTGTGGTGAATGTTCTGGTTATATTGTTATTATTCTGCCATTACTAGCATTTTATTTATGTTCTACATACATTTTATATCCGGTATATTACAAGTGGTATCAGAGCACTTTCCTCGACAGAAAGTGTGGGTTAATTTTTTTTTCCAGGGTAGAGACGTATTCCGACGTCTTTAAGCCACAGAGATCTGTTGTTACGCGCATAAATCCGCAGTTGAGGGATTCATACACGCAAGAAATACAAGTGGTACTTAAGCACACATCTGTTGGCCACCCTTGTAACCCCTATTGGTACCCCTTCGAGTGGTAGCGCATTAGACAACACCTATGTACGAATTGACCTAGATTACCTGAAGCCCTCTTTAGATAAACCAATCGGTCACCTAACTACTATAGTGTCACCGAGAACAACACTCGGGAAGATACTCTCTAGTACCTGGGTAGTTGGGTAGTACAGCTAAGGGTACGATCTATCCTCCTTAGTTAGTGCCCTGAGATATTGGGTCGAGTACTACTGTTGGACCCCGCACGTATATCAGAGAGCTATAGCACAGGGCAAACCCTTGTCTGTGGAACCCTTGAATACCGAAACCTTGGGGACAGAAACATAAACAAATTAAAATATACAAGATCTATTGTCGCGCAACTGTGTTCGGGTTGCCAAGTAAATACACATTTCTTTCTTGTTAAGCATTTGGGCATTTCCTCTCTGCAGTATTTTTCAGACCGGAGTATTCTTCAGTCTGGAAATTTTTTCACCATTATTTGAGACCTATTCCATTGGATTCATGTCTTCGCCCTTATCACATTCATCCATATCATTTTTCAGCAAAAATTTTGACCTCGCCCGCCCCTTTTCAGTTCCCCCGTCCTCATGGCCCATACCCGTAGCCAAGACTTGGAAGCTCACTTCAACACCTTGCAATCTGGTCTCATCGAGACCCAAAAAGAAGTGAAACAACTCAGTGCCAATGTTGTCGCCATCAATACAACCATGCAGTCCTCAATGGAGGAAATCAAACAAGACCTCACCACCCAGCTTGAATCAATCTTTTCGGCACTCTGCACCAAACTGCATATCCCTACAAATAACCCTTCCTCTTCCTCACCTCCACATACTGAAGGTGACCATTCCTCTCATTCCCATAACTTTCAGAACCATCACTTTCAACGTGACCTATGCCTTCCCCTGGTGGATGTGACCAAATTTGACGGCTCGGACCCCACTGGTTGGGTAACCCAAATGTTACATTATTTCTCCGTATACAACATTACAGATGACTTGGCCAAACTCTGTTATGGTTTTCTCCATCTAGATCAAGAACGTTGGCAATGGTGGCAATGGAGAAAAACTTCTCGTCAAGGGTATATTGCTTGGATACACTTTGTGGCAGAGCTTTATGAACGCTTTGACACTGACACCAACCATTTGGGTTGTTTGACAAAGTTGAAACAATTAGGAACAATGGAAGACTTTATAGATGCCTTTGAGCGCTTAGCTTTTAGAACAGAGGGCATGTCTGATGCCTTTTTCCGAGAGTGTTTCATCAGCATCCTCAAGGATCAGATTTGGGCCCATGTCCTCATGGATCAGCCTTAGAGTTGGGTGGAGGCTACTAAAAGAGATAAAGAAGCACAACATGTTGTATCTTCTCAAAACCAAAAACCCTCCTTTATCCCTCCCCCTAAACCAATAAATCCCACTACTCCCTCTGCTCCACTAAAGATCCAAAAATTGACCAGGGTTGAAATGGTTGAACGCCAACTCAAAGGCCTTTGTTATAACTGTGATGACAAATATTTCCCGGGCCACAAGTGTAAAGAACAAAATCTTTTTATGGCCATCTCTAAGGATATTTCGGAAAAGGATGTAGAAACTCCCTTTGTGTCTGAGTCACTTGAATCCACTGACATAACCCCTCCCTCTGACCCTCCCGAAGTAGAACCAAACATTTCCCTCAATGCTCTCACTGGCTTCTCCTCTCCCCAAACCCTCAAGCTAATTAATTACATCAAGCATCGGAAGGTCATCATTCTGGTTGATAGTGGCAGCACCCACAATTGTATTCATTGTTGCATTACCCAAGAAACTCATTGCTACATCCATGTCGTCAATAATTTCCAAATCATGATGGCCAATGGTGGTTCCGTGAAATGTGGAGGGCGTTGTGAAAATGTGCGTCTCCAAATTAGTGACTACCACCTGAAATCCCATATGTTTTCTATCGACATGGGAGGTTGTGACATTGTGTTGGGTGCAGACTAGCTAAGGACTTTGGGTCCCATTATCATGGATTTTAAAGACTTAACCATGCAATTCGACTAGGAGGGCCACCAATATAAGTTCCAAGGCATCACCACCGATTCACCTAAGATCATTAGTTCCCATTGCATGGAAAAGCTACTCAAAAAATGTCATTTTGGTGTTATCGCCCAACTCTATGCCATACAAGCAACAGAGACACCCTCAGTCTCGCAAGACCTCCAAGCCTTCCTTTATAAACATCAATTGGTCTTTTCCACTCCCCAAGGACTCCCTCCTTCCCGTGGTGCTCATGATCATTCCATTCCCCTTGTACCAAGAAGCCTTCCTCCCAATATCCATCTGTATCGTCACCCCTTTTCCCAAAAAAATGAAATTGAGAAAATGGTCCAGGAACTCCTTAATGCAGGTGTTATCTGCCCTAGTACGAGCCCCTGCTCTTCTCCTGTGGTCATGGTCCTGAATAAAGAAGTTTCTTAGCGAATGTGTCCTGACTTCCATGCCCTCAACAAACTTACCATCAAAGACAAATTCCCCATTCCTATCATTGATGACCTCCTAGATGAATTGAGTGGCGCCCAATTCTGCACTAAACTTTATCTTCGTTCGGGCTACGACCAGATAAGTATGAAAGAGGCAAACATTCCCAAGACTGCCTTTAGAACTCATGAGGGCCACTATGAGTTTTTGGTCATGCCCTTTGGTTTGTGTAATGCCCCCTCCACCTTCCAAAGCCTCATGAATGATGTCTTCCGTCCTTTTCTCTGCCATTTTGTCTTAGTTTTCTTTGATGATATCCTCATCTATAGAAAAACCTGGACATACCATCTTGCTCATGTGGATCGAGTTCTCCATCTACTCTCTCAGCACCAACTTTTCCTAAAATAGTCTAAATGTGCTTTTGGCACCTCAGAAGTAGAATACTTGGGTCATCTGGTTGGCAAAGATGGCGTCAGGGTGGATCCTAAAAATATTGAAGCTATGCAAGACTGGCCCCACCCAAAGACTCTTAAGAGCTTGCGTGGATTTCTGGGCTTAACAGAGTATTATTGCAAGTTTGTTAAGAATTATGGGAAGATTGCAGCACCTCTCACTGCTCTCCTAAAAAAGAACTCTTTCACTTGGACTCTAGCCGCTGCTCAAGCTTTTCAAACCTTGAAGATGGCCATGTGCACTACTCTAGTCCTCGTCCTTCCCGATTTCACAAAGACCTTTGTGTTGGAATGTGATGCCTCAAGGAAAGGAATTGGTGTTGTCCTGATGCAAGAGAGTCGACCTTTGGCCTTTACCAGCAAGCAACTATCTAAAAGAAATCTGGGCAAATCCATCTATGAAAAATAAATGTTGGTTCTTCTGCATGTCGTTGATCTGTGGCACCCTTATCTATTGGGGCAACATTTCCAAATTAAGACAGACCATCAAAGCCTCAAGTATTTTATGGAACAATGCATTTCCTCCCCAAAACAACAAAAACGGGTAACTAAACTCTTTGGATATGATTATGAGATCATTTACAAGAAAGGCAAAGACAATGTGGTTGTGGATGCACTTTCCCGAAAATATGAATATGAAGGATCCCTTTTTTCTCTTTCATTCATTGTACCAGATTGGCTCCAATCCGTTCGCCAAGAATGGCTACAAGATCCCAAAAATTCACAGTTGATCCAACAATTGCAGTCCAATGCTCCAGCTTCCCCAGGGTACTCTTGGCTCCATGATGAACTTCGATACAAAGGTCGTTTGTATTTAAGTAAACAATCCAAGCTTAAATCCATGGTACTTTCTGAGCTTCATGCTACACCCACAGCAGGGCACTCTGGGTTCACCAAAACCTATGACAGGGTCAAACTTTCCTTTTTTTGGGATGGTATGAAACAAAACATTCATAATTTTGTAGTTGAATGTGATGTGTGTCAACGCAACAAGGGAGAAATAGTCAAATCTCCAGGCACACTACAACCACTCCCGATTCCACCTGCTATTTGGAAGGATATCTCTATGGATTTTATCACCGGCTTACCCAAATTGGGAAATAAATACGTCATCATGGTAGTTGTTGATCGCCTTTCCAAGTATGCTCATTTATGCACCCTTCAACACTCATTTACAGCATCCACGGTGGCTCAAATTTTCATGGATCAAGGATTCAAGCTTCATGGCATGCCGCACTCTATTGTTTCTGATCGCGACCCAACTTTCACAAGCAATTTTTGGCAAGAACTGTTCAAGATACAAGGCACTGAATTGCATCTCAGCGCAACTTATCATCCCCAGACTGATGGCCAAACGAAAGTTGTCAACAAGTGTTTGGAAACATATTTGAGGTGTTTTACCTTGGAAAATCAAAATCATTGGGCTCAATGGTTACCCCTAGCTAAATGGTGGTACAACACTTCATGCCATATAGTTACACGCGTGACTCCTTTTGAAGCGGTATATGGACAGAAGCCACCTTCAGTTCTCTCATACTTACCAGGTGCCTCGAAGGTCCAGACGGTTGACCTAACACTTACAGCTCGAGAGGCTATTCTCCATACCCTCAAAGAGAATTTGGTCATGGCACATAATCGCATGAAGCAACAAGCAGATCAAGGTCGCTCTGAACGTAAATTTGTAGAAGGGGATCAGGTGTTTCTTCGACTGCAACCTTACAAGCAAACTTCCCTCAAGGTCGAGCATTGTCAGAAGCTAGCGCACAAATTTTATGGTCCTTATACCGTTCTCAAGTGTGTGGGACAGGTAGCCTATCAGTTAGCTTTGCCCATCCATTCGAAGCTACATCCTGTTTTTCATGTTTCATGCTTAAAGAAGGTGATTGGAGCTAAGTGCCAAATTCAAACCAACCTTCCAGAGTTAGTTGAAGAAGGACCCATTTAGCTATAGCCAAAAGCAGTTTTGGACCAGCGTGAGTGTCGCCTACGTCAGAGAACCATCAAGGAAGTTCTAGACCAGTGGAAATATACAACTCCAGCAGACGCCACTTGGGAACCAGCTACCATTCTGCAACAATTTCCTCATCTCAAGCCTTGAGGACAAGGCTATTTTTAAGGGGGCGGACATGTTAGGGTCCTAACCCGCACATAGGTAGAACAATATATTCGGATGTAATAAAGGTCAATATTAATAAGGCCTTTCGATAAAATAGAATAAGGCGGATGTAAGAAGACCTAATAGAAGCTTCCACTTTTAGAAGGATCTTCCTCTAGATGCTTGTTTTTAGTATAAATAGGAGTCGAGGGTATGAGAACCCTAGCTTGGATATTATTGTAATGGAGCTCTGCTCAACTGGAGGTTGCCCCCTCGAAGAGGCCCATGAACATTGCTTTCAGATTCAAAGTGTTATTTCTGTTTTTATTCTCATATCGTTTCAGTGTTATTGTGGTGAATGTTATCGTTATATTGTTGTTATTCTGCCATTACTAGCATTTTATTTATGTTCTGCACACATTTTATATCTGGTATATTACACGGTCCCCGGAGTGGCTTCGGCATTGGAGGTCTCTACTCTCTATTCCAAATTTTTAGAGGTTATCATCAATGATTTCCTCCTTGATCTTCTGCTCGATCTAGGACTGGTTGGGGAATCAATTGTTTCCCTTTGACAGGGTTGATTTGCTTGCAATGTTTCAGGGGTATTAGCGGATCGGTTTTCTATGTATCTTGCAAGAATTTTCAAGTCTACACTGTTAATATTTTAACGGCCTCAATCCCCAATATCGAAGCCAAGGCCTCTTTCTCCTGGTCAGTCTCATGTCCCTAGATATATAAAATAATTTTTTTGTTCTAAAATTTTCAATAAAAAACTAAACTAAAAAATAAAAATAAAAAAAATTGAGACAATCAGAAATCTATATATTGACAATGACTTACCTCATTGTGGCTATAATCTGCTTCCTTCCCTTTGCTTGACATTTTAATCGATCTAGGGCAAATCCCTTCAGCCATGATTTGGGCAAGTCGGCTTGGTCACGATTTTCAAAGGTTCTTATTTCTTCTCCCTTCTTCTTGGTTTTTTGTTCCTCTTCTAACAAGGATAACCAAATGTCAAACTCAACTTCATATTATAGTGTTGTTTCAAATACAAAGTGTACAGAGTATTCCAAAGAAGATAGTGATTGTGAGAGAAGAGAAGCTTTGTCAATTGAGTCCTAAGAAGTTTTGTGGTGGCCATGTCTAATAATAGTGTTAAGATAACTCTCTCATGTTTGCTTTATGTTAATCTTGCAATATATTAGACCATAAAACATGACGAAATTTATAGATCAAGAAGTCAAAATCTAACAGTTGTGAAATTTGATAATTTTGTTACATGAAAGTTATGGAAATGGAGCTTCCTACTATGGTGATCTTTGATGTAGCAGCTCGTTTGAAATGGAAATCGTGGAAATGGAAATGGAGCCTTTGTTCGACCTTCAAAAATCTTTGTTCTCCGTTAGGAAATTCCCAAACCTTGCTCTGGTCGCACCCTATCTCCGTTCACCCTAGAAAACCCCCAAATCGTTCTTTGGTCGCACTCGTCATTTGAAAATGAGTTTACTTCCCCTGTCTGCGGGTTTTTTTTATTTTTTTGGTTTGAGCTATCAACTAGCTCCAAAATTGGCGCCATCTATGCCGACTTTAGTGTTGATTAAGGGCATAAACATAATCTATGATGGGCGCAAGACTGGGCGCAAAAACGCCTAGAGTTGCTCCTAAACGATGAAAAAAAACTACACCATCTCCAACAACATGTCTATTATGGTTGTAGCTACCATGTGGTGTACAATGATCAGTGGTAGTGCCTTCCTCGAAAGGAGGGATGTTGTAGTATACTACATAAGGTTATGATGGATGTAACATGCCTCCAAAGCTAACACCTTCTCCATTCCTTCTTTGGGGGTGAAAGTGTTGTTGTTATAGCATTCTAGCTAAACTACACAAGGCCTCTATGAAAATTCAACATATATCATTAGAACAAAATGGATAAAAACATTGTATAAAGTGGTTTTCTCTCCCTAACATATTTGGATAAGGAATATAACCTCTTAGAATCATCATCCTGCAAGGAGAACATGGAAAGGAACTAGTCACATAACTGCTAAAAAGACAATGGAATTATCTTAGATATGTTGGAACCACTTAAAAGCAATGCTTAAATGTCTATATGGGAAGATTTTAGGCATGACATTTGGATTGTCTTTCAAGTCTTGATAGATGTTAGTCAATTTGGAAAGATGTTTTTATACATCTCCATCTTATCATATTTAGGTATGGAATGTGATAATATAAAAACTTGGATCTTTGGATGCAATGGTAAGGGTTGCAACTATATGGTGTTCCTTTATGGGTGCACTAATATAGGTTAAAACTATACATATTGCTATTATAGTAACTTGATTATAATGGCATTCAATTTTTCAATCACTGTCTAGATGGGTTATGATTGGTCCTGCAAGTTACGTGGTGGAACCTGGTTTTGTATTTATTGGAAAAGATGAGCGAGTGACTACTAGTATGGATATGGCTAGGAGGACTATGGTATGACATGTTGCTATACTCTAGGTTGTGATTACAAGGAGATGGACAATTGGATACAAGTACTAGGTTGTAAGTGCATTCCAACTAATGATGAGTAAGTGGATATCAAATGACCAAGGACAAGTTGTGTGTTAAGAGAATGACCTGACTATATGGTTCCCATGGATGACTACAATGGGATGCTAGCATGCATAGGTGTCCTAATTTCAAGTGGCAAGCTATGTTGAAATGGAACAATTGTGCGATTAAGAGTGAGCAAAGGTTGGGTGAACGGTGACACCATTATCTAAATGATAAGGATAGTCTAAATGGTTGTAGGAGGTGTAACCATGCCTATGATTGTAAGTTGGGTGAGAGGAGTATATCCATGGCTCTAAGAATTATAGGTGGAAGCACTCTGGTCATTGACCGCTAATGATATCTAGGTAGAAATGTATTCAAACTTAGGGTAACAATAAAGGAAGTTCATGATATAGGATGGACCCTACTCGATAATATGATCTAAAGTAATCTAGATCTCCATCCCACTCATGAGGCGTGTCCATGGCTCTATGTGGGGTTATAACCTTATGACTCAATAGGTAGGGAGGTCAACGTAATGATAGTTGATAGCGTGGTCACAAATTTAGTTGGGATTATGAGGATCTCTACAGAACTAAGTAGTGGTGTCATTTGGGTCATTAGAGATAATGGATGCAACATGGTTTAGGTGTTATTCAATCATTTTGTTCATGATGACATATATAATGGTAGTATGAAGGCAGACTAGGGGATGTCACTTAGATATAACAATAAGAAGTAAGCAAAGAGATAATGGAACAAAACCAAAGATACCCTACAAGTAAAAAATTGAAAGATGAAAATCAAAAGCAAAATGTAAAGGGTGATTGACATGACGAGGAGCTATAAAAGAGGAGGGAAAAATATTAATATAAAAGATAAAAAAATGGAATGTGTGCAAGTAAACTAGCATCAAACTAGTTTCGTATCAGGTTCAACATAAGAATGTATTATACTTGAAATCCAAATGTGAGGGCATAAGGATAGATCTGTGGAATTACAACATGTTTAATTCCTCCTAGGGGACACCTTAGGTGAGGCAGCAGTGGAGATACCAAAATTCTTATAATGTAGCACGAGTAGATATAATGAAAAGAGAAAGGTTTACTATTAAACTCTTATGAATGGCTAACAAACGTTGTGGGATGATAAGAACCCACTTCAAATGAGTCAAGAAAAAAATCACTTTTTTTTATTACTGCTTACAAGGGGTGTAGGTGGAATGAAGGAAGAACCTACAAGGGAAAAATAAATATAGATAGTGAGGCAAAATAAATGTTACCCAAGTTGTGCTAAAATAGCTAGAGTTTGGAGCAACAACTAAGTAGATCTAGATGAAGGATGACAACTTGTTAAGGGAAAGACCTAGGTGATGGAGCATAAGGTGGTAATGCTACCAAATTAATGTTAAGGAAATACAGAGGAAAAAATGATACCTGAGAAGACTTAAGTGGAAGATGGACCCACTAAGACCAAAACCTAGGTGTGGGAAAGATTACAATGGAGTGTTATTGATTAATATGTGTAATAAATGAGATGTCAAGGAGAACTAAGATGACCTCTTTTGGATATTCTCAGAGACCTAAGGGTAATGGTGGAATGTGATACCTCTCGCTATAAGAGGCTACCAAAATGTATATAGAAGATGAGACCTAAATGGAAGTCAATAAGGATGGTTATGGTGAAGCAAAAACAAGAGATAGTAGCTAATCGGGTAAAAAGAAGAGGCAAATGACTCAAGAGACAAGTAGTTAATCAAGTAATTAAGCAATAAAAAAATATGTATAGTACTCCAATAAAATGAAAAGCAAAAGTAAATTTTGGATTACTCGACCCATGGGACAAAAGTCAATTTTTTGTTTCTTCCATCCAAAATCATCTTTTTGTTGAGGAGAGTAGGTTTTGGGTGATGAGGAGGAATATTTAGATCCAAGTTCCCTTGTTGTGAATTTTTCCTCTAAGGGAAATAGTTGGTTTTTTCCCTCATTCTTTGGTTGTGTAAAGGGTATTAGTCATGGTAATGTTCATGTGCCCTTACAACATTATGGTTACTTTGGCATAGTGGGTGGGAATCATCAAGTCAAAAGTGTCAGATCAAGGAAAAAAAGTTACTAAAATTTGTTGTCAAGTTGGTATAGTGACAAATGGGTTATGTGTGGAGGGAAAAGGGCCTGAAGTTGAGGAAGATACAAGAAGTATTATTCATAAGATATACTTTTCAAATGTGGTATTGTATTCATCCTCTGGTGGTAGCCTTCTCCATTCGAAGGAAATTTCTGTTGAAGTTATTGTACAAGAGGGATAGGTTTCTAGTGTTGGTGTGAGAGAATATGAACCTACTAGTTGTGGTGTTTCTCTAGAGGGGAGGGTTTTAGCCTTGGATGAATAGAGAGGTAATTTTCCTTTGGGATATTCTATTGATTTTCAAGGTGTTAGCTTTTCATTTGGTCAAATTAACTATAGTCCAATTTTCTAGTTTGGGGAAGGTTGTTTCTTTAAGGAGTTATGTGAAGTGGGCTCGATTGACCAATAATAATTTAGTGGAAGGTTTTGTTCCTCTAAAATGAGTTCATGATTTTCAAGTTTCCCCATATGTATTTATCACTGTGAATGAAGCCCCGAGTAAAATAAAATTAGTTGAGCTCGAGGTGGTTACTAATGGTTTGGAGAAGAGAGGAATTCTCTCAATTGATAGACATTGTAAGGGAAACCCTACTAAGGGTGATATGGATAGTGGTGAAGCATCCCAAGAAGTGAATTGGAATTTTGGTAGTGAAGATAAGGAATTGGGTACAAGGAAGATGAATAAGTGTGTTCAAAAACAAAGTTTTTTTATCAAACTAGTTCTTGGTCAAGACATCAAAATGCATGAGATGGTTGGTTTGACTTCTCAATCCATTGTCAACCGATTTCATGGTAGGAAAGTGGGTGAATTGTCATGATTGAGGGCATGGTTGCAAGATACATGGGAACCTTAGGTAGGGTACACTCTGAATTATTTTATTTTATCTAGAGGTTGACTAGGGTTTCTCTTTAGATCTGAAGAGGATTTGTAGAAGATAGTAGTGCATCGCTAGAAGTGAGATTCAATTATGATTTTTAACAAATGTTGGTCCCCTTTATTTGACTCTTGTACTAAGAAAAGTGATATATTCACACCTATATGCTTAAAGTGTTTCGATATTCCACTAGATTTATGGTATTCAGATAACTTTAAGGAAATTGGTAATCTGCTTGGTACTTTTCTTGAAGCATATATGTTATTTCTAGACATAGGTATTATGTCTATAGGCTATATTTTGGTTGGAATTTCCTTAAGGGGAGTTCTTGTTGTAGAGATGACATTGCATAAAATAGGTCATACCTTTTATCAATCTCTAGACTATTTGAGGGCCCCATTTAGGTGTATTTGGTGTCATAAGTATGGACATGTGGCTATGGACTCTAAGTTTCCTTTTCGGAAGAAGGATTGGGAATGGAAAGGGTAGGTAGGTGGGGAGGTAAATTCTCATTATGGGCCTATCATGTCAAAGTTTATTGATGATCTGTAGAATGTTGGTGATTTGGAGGCCCAAATGGAGATGTCTAGTTTCATGATGGAGGGTGTATAAGAGGTTAAGGGTGGGGTGGATAATGTGGTGATAGTAGCTCCAGTGGATATTTATTCATCTTTGATGAATGTTTCACCATCAATGGAGACTCATACTACCCCATACATATGCCAAAATGACATTTAGGTAAGTTTGTAAAATATCAAGCCCCATTAATGTTGCAATATCCTTCTTTTGATTCTAAAAAACTAGGGTTTATAAAAAAAATTAGGGATAATGGGAAGGAATTATCTTGGCCTCTAAAGGGTATGGTGGGTTGTAGCCAATCTATGGAGATAACGATTACATGATCTCCCAAAGTGGGGATAGGCCCTCTAGAAGGATTTCATATTGGGTTTGATTCTAGTGACAACAACTATGTGATTTCTAATAAAAATAGAAAGGGCCCAAATTTGGATGGTTGTAGATACAATCTATGGTCAAGGAACGAGGCCTTGGGTGATGTTGAAGGGGGGATTGAAGAGAAACTCACATGTATAGAGGGGAAAAGAAATAAGGGGCCACACAAAGGAGAAGGGTATTTATGAAGTGGTGTCTAGTAAAATTGTTTTATTTTGGGGGTTTTTAGAGTCAATAATGCCCCAACAAAGGGTGCCTTGTGATTTGCTTATCATTAAATTGTTGAGGGATGAGTAGATTTTATAGAAGACAAACCATGAAGAGAATTGTTGAGTCTCAAAATATTGATCTAATGTTGTTTCAATAACCTTTAGTTGATGATGAAAAAAATGTTGATGATTTGGGGAAATTATTTGGGGGATGGGACTTTGTTTTTGTTGATGCAGGGGGAGATTAGATGCGTTGATTACTGGTTGGAGGTTAAGGGTTTTATCTTTTTTCTAATACCTATTCCTTTGAATGAAAATCAAGAGATATTTGATATTCTTGGGATCTATATAAAAATGATTACAGTTTTGAATGTATATGGTGCTTACGCTAATAGGGTTAGCTATTGGGAGAAAAATTTCAAGTGGGCTTCTATTAGACAAGAGAATGTCGGTGTTGGGTTTGAACCCAATTTTTCAATTAGCAGTGCCAAAATTTGGCATCCTTTGGTCCTTTACCTGATTTGTTTTTAAGAAATTGAATGAGGTAGGCCTATTTGATATCGAGCCCATCAAGTTAAGGACAACCTAGAGAAATAAGAGGGTGGGGGAGAAAAGAATTGCAATGAGGTTGGATAGGTTCCTTTTGTTAGAAGATATGATTAGTGACTAGATAAGGGTTAGGTGGTGGGTTAAATTTGGGGGAGAGTAAAATCACTTTCCTATTTTTCTAGAAATGTCTTCTTTAGGGAGAAAACCCCTAATCCCATTCAAGATTAATTCTTCCTAATTGTTGGAAGAAATTTTTACATGATTGGTTAAGGATAAGTGGGTGCCTTTTGATGGGTCATGAAGTGTGCCACCTACTATTTAATTTGAGAAAAATTTTAAGATAATTAAAAAAGATGCTCTTAAAGAAGATGATGATGTTGAAGATGGTTATGTTCAGGCACAAGAAGACAACAATCCAGAGTTAGATGATGTTATGGAAGACAACAATATGGATCGTATAGAAAATGATAATCCAAATACATTGGGTAACAATATAGATGGTCTGCAGTCAAATTTCAATGATGATGAAGATGATGTAGGTCAAGATGAGGATGATGATGATATTAAATACTTGAAATAACATATGAACATTGACAATGATACATTGGATGAAATTGTTGCAAACAATAATGTTAATGACTAAGACTTCTAAATTTTCAAAATTATTTGTAATCCATGTTTTTAAAATGTTGATTCTTATGGCCCAAACTTTGAAATGCTTCAGTATTATTTGTGTTGATACAAATTACCTATTGCAATATCCTTAAAGTGTTCAATCTTTGTTATGAATTGTTGGCAAAAATTTAGGATTACTTGGATAAGAGTAAGCATGGTTAGTGGTCATTTATTGGCAATTGTTAAAAAATACAATTACATATATCGTATATGTAAAACAATGTAAATCTAGACGATTAGGCTAAATGTATCCAAATTTTGTTCATTAATTTATATTTTAAAACAAATTGAAATATTTCAATAAGCCTAAGACCTTAACCTTTATACCATCTAACTCCTTGAAACATGGATGATCTCGAAGATTATGTGGGGACATCAGACATCCTTGAGTCTTGAAACCCTCCCATATCATCAAGGCATGTGCCTAGAATAACCATGTCAAATTTTGACGCATACAGACAAAAGTTGGATAAATTTCAACGTTGGCCTCATTCATTGCTAACCATGTAGGGTCGATGGATGTCATTAAGACCTTCACACAATATAATCCCTAACCCATTAACTATTAAACCATTTGCATGTTGGACCCTATAAAATTATTTTGGGATGTCCCAACTTAATAGAATCATGGTTTAATCATCTCGAAGAATGCCACAAGAAAAAGACAAATACATGGAAATTGGCATCTTCATTAGGTTTCGTTGTAAAGATGGGTATGTCGGGTTTGATCTTTGTTGGCATGGATGGAAAAATTGGGTCATGATGAATATGATGATGATGATGATGGAAATGACAGCCATGATGGTGGCAATGATGAAGATAATGTTGTCACTGAGTCTTAAAACCCTCCCATAAAGTCAAGGCATGCGCCTAGACTAAACATGTAAAATTTCAACACATACAACCACATTTTGAAGAAATTTCAACATTGTCCCCATTCACTGCTCACTATGTGGGGTCGGTGGATGACATTGGTGATGGGAATGTTGGAATTTCCAAGACATTTCAAGAGAGTTCTGACAAAGATTCTATAGAAGGGAATGACGAATGATGACAATGAGATCGACGTGAATGATGAACATTTATGAAAACATGGACGATCTCGAATATTATGTGGGGAAATCATACATACTTGAGTCTTGAAACCCTCCCATACTGTTAAGGCATGTGTCTAGTCTAACCATGTCAAATTTTGATGCATACAGTCACATTTCAAAGAAATTTCAACATTGGCCCCATTCACTACTCATTGTGCGGGGTCGGTAGATGACATTGGTGAAGGGCATGTTGGAAGTTCCAAGACATTGCAAGAGATTTTCAACAAATATTCTATAGAAGGGAATAACAAATGATGTGAATGAGATTGACATGCATGATTAACATTGATGCAAATGTGGATGATTACGAAGGTTATGTGGGGACATTAGACATACTTGAGTCTTGAAACCCTCCCATACCATTAAGGCATGTGTCTAGTATAACCATGTCAAATTTTGATGCATATAAGAAAAAATTGAAGAAATTTAAACATTGACTCGATTCACTGCTCACTGTGCAGAATTGGTGGAAGACATTTGTGATGGGTTTATTGGAAGTTACATGAAATTTCAAGAGAGTTCCGACAAAGATTCGACAAATGGAAATGACGAATGATGACAATGATACGTCCATGATGAACATTGATGCAGATGTACTGGATAATCTCAAAGATTATGTGGGGACATCAGACATCCTTGAAATCTTGAAACCCTCCCATAACGTCAAGGGACGTGTCTACTATAACTACATCAAATTTCGATGCATACGGGCATAATTTGAATAAATTTCAATGTTGGCCCCATTCACTGCCCACTATGCGGGGTTGGTGAATGACATTTGTGATGGGTGTATTGGAAGTTCCATGAAATTTCAAGAGAGTTTCGACAAAGATTCTAAAAATGGCAATGATGAATGATGACAATGATACGTCCATGATGAACATTGATGAAAACATGGACGATCTCAAACATTATGTGGGGACATGAGAAATCCTTGAGCCTTCAAACCCTCCCATAACGTCAAGGCATGTGTCTACTCTAACTACAACAAATTTCAACACATACATGCATAGTTTGAAGAAATTTCAATGTTGGCTCCATTCATTGCCCATTATTCGTGGTTGGTGGATGACATTTGTGATGGGTGTATTGGAAGTTTTGTGACATTTCAAGAGAGTTCTGACAAAGATTATACAAATGGAAATGATGAATGATGACAATGATACATTCATGATGAACGTTAATGCAAACATGGATGATCTCAAAGATTATGTGGGGACATCAGACATCCTTGAGTCTTGAAATCCTCCCATAACGTCAAGGCATGTGTCTACTCTAACTACATCAAATTTCGACGCATACAGACACAGTTTGAAGAAATTTCAAATTTGGCCCCTTTCACTGCCCACTATGCGAGGTTGGTGGATGACATTTGTGATGGGTGTATTGGAAGTTCCATGAAATTTCAAGAGAGTTCCAACAAACATTCTACAAATCGCAATGACGAATGATGATAATGATACGACCATGATGAACATTGATGTGAAGAAATTGAGCATAACAATATTAGGACAAGAAGATTGGAGGAAAAAGACTCAAGCCATAATTCTCAAACATTGTATTCATCTTAATGATACAAATATATAATACAATAATGAAACCACCTTAATTGTTCTCACATCGACACCTCATCAGGAAATAAGGTAGGAGGAGGAAATATAGGAATCTAGAAACACACTTAGGATAACAACTATATCCTAGCATGTGAAATATACAAAGGTGGTATACTAAGACTTAATGATTGTATATGAGAAAGAGGCTAACATTCCCCCCCTCAATCATAAGTCCAAACAACAATAACAACAAAGAAGGTGCATAAGTTAGTATATCTCCATGTCTTCATGTTGAAACTCCTGAGCTRAGCCACAATGAAGAACTGCCTGAAAAACCGCCAATCTGGATGTTGAATTTGTTCATCTGAAATGAACTGGAAGAGAGATGAGATATGGAAGTGAACAGTTGCAATATCTAAATCCTTGATTGCTTGACAATTTGATCATTTTGCAATGTATTTTAGCTAGAAGAATCTGATGTCTTCTGCTAATTGGTGAACATGTAGTATCACCACTCTACTATCAGTGTATTACTGAAGTGCTCTCTGAATCTGTGGTTTGGGATGACCACTAACCAATTGATACCATGTATCTAATGGTTTTTGGATAACCACTAACCAATATTGACACTTTTAGGTGTCCAGCAACATCCCAATGTATAATGTGTATGATTCAATTTAAACTTATTTAACCATAATTCTGCTAAAGTCTGTCATCTACAGACCGCAGTTGCCCATTTGGCAAATTTCATGCCCATCTAACATACTTGATGTTTGTTGTTGTCGAAACTTTCTGTCTGACAACCATCTTCAATTCCATCATCAATTGCCCCCTTTGTCAGTTGAAAGGAGAGACCACAAGTGGTTTCATGAACTATTATGAACTCCCCACCTTAAGGTGTATGAGAGTTACATCATTGTACTCCCCCCTTCTATTCTCGAGAGAGTACCATACTTGTTCCATTTGAGTACAACACAAAGTGGGCATGCATAAAAAACCACATGGTATCTCATCCCGTGAGGGCCATGCTCGAAAGCTACGCCATAAGGGGACCACTTATGTGAGGTTCAAAAATGTTATTTATTACAAGATTGGTCTTTACTCGAGATTGAATTCTTTGGTAATACTTATATAATCTCTTGGTTGTTGATGACCATTTTCAAGGATCGATCCACTCATAGCGAATCTTCAATCTTGAAGGTTTCTTCAATGTTGAACATGTGTCTGAAGAATGGTTATGCTTGCCACAATGCTGGCAAGAATGGAGATCAAAACATTGATTCTCCTTGTGACCAACTCGATTACAATGTTTGCACTTATCATTCTGATGTTGAACTAGAACAGGTGAAAGTGAATCTTCTTGAAGGAATCCAACACTTTGGAACTTGATTGCTCTGGAATAATCAGGAATATGAAAGGTAATTTCCTTGTCATATCCAAGTCCTGTTCTATTCTTGTTGTAGATGATTTCTTCCCAAGGTCTAATGATGGGCTTGGAAAGAGTATTCTGAGTATGATTATGCTAAACTTGAACAACTTCATCTTCATTGTAAGTTGCTTCTGAAGTTGGCTCGTTGATGTTCTCCTTCACTGACTGTTGATCATCATTATCTTCTTCATCATCATAGAGACGATTGTTCTAAACAAAAACTAGTTCAGAATACTTCATTGGTTGTTGATTTTTAGATTAGTCAACTCTTCATTCAATAGTTGGGATAGAGATTGAAGAAGTTTAACTTTAGCTTGCGTCACTTGCAAACAAGTTAGCACTGATTGAAGAGTTGTTTTGTTCAATATCATTGTGTTGTCTTTAGTGGTGTTTATTAGAGTGTTCAGAAACTCTAATAATTCACGACTTAGCTCCATTTGAACACGCTCACTTGAACCTCTTGTTCACTTGCTCTTCTGGCTCGCTTGTACTCGCTCACTTGAAATTGCTTCCAAAAAGTTGAGGATGTCGGTTACCACCAAAAATGGATGCAAAAACTTGTGATGTTTTACAATGATTTGAGTTAAACCACTCAACCTTGTCAATTTCGACTCAAAATTACAATGAATCTTAGGTGTTGGGCTCAACCGAGAATGCACCCAATTACAAAGAAATTCAACTTGATTTGATTTGACACTTACAAAATAATTATAGTTGATCTTGATTACTTACAAAAAATAGTATTTGCAAGTTTACAATAAATGTCGATTTCAAAATTGAGTTGATCTTCAAATTTGATGATGTTTTGAGTCCTTGATTATGAGCTTGATGTGTCCAATGTTGATGTGATTGCCAATTTGATATCTTTGTTGCTTCTTAATTGACAACTTTGATTGTGCTTGAATGTATGTGCTTCATTGGTATTAATTGTGTGCTTATTTCATTAACCTTCTTTGTACTACATGTATGTGGGATAACGTCAAAACTAGAAGTAAACTAGCTCATAAGACAACCATTCAAAAAATCACCAGCACACACTACACAAGGTGTACCTAAGATCCTCTTATTCAATTTCGGGCGGATCTAGGACACTTCAACACCACAAAAAATTAACTTTTATTATTCTTAATATAATGAGCTCTTACACCTAAGAGAAATTCACTTTTCAATTACAATCTTTGTCATCACATCTCATTGTCAAATCTTCAAGTAAACTTTTGTTCCCTCTAAACTAAAGAAGACACTAGCTTTTAAAATACATCAATCCTTATAGATCCTCCAAAGGACACAATATTACATTATCAAACTCTAAAAAGTTTATGCATTATAAAGTCAATCAAATGCAACTACTAAGAATGGTAACATTACGAGTCTGTGAATATATTCACTTCCAGCAAATGCATCTCGGTTTTAGGCAAGTATGTCACCTCCACAACTTGTATGACTTTTGGTTGGTTGTGACTTAATGCACATGCACCCGATCCTGCAGAAAATAGTCTCCATATGCGCGTATAATTTCAAAGATCAAGCATTTAACGACGCCTGTGTTCAATACCTTTATCACGGAATACTTCATGCATGTATTCCCATTCAAATCTATATATATATATCACCAAAACATCCCCGTCGTAGAAATGCTACAATAATTTAATTCAACGTAGAGAATTCACCTTCCTCAGATCTGTCAAGAAAGTTTGGAATTTCTGGGCGATTCACTGAGCGATTTGCTGCACATTCTATGCTCAAAATTATTTGGATCTGTTGCATGAGATTCACTAGGTGAATTTACTTTTAGATCCATTTTTGTTGGAGAATTACTGGTCGTTGGATGCATCCAGCCAGTGGACACTCATATCACACAACAAACGAAGCGCATATCATTTTAATGAGCTGGCAATCCTTAATCACCATGAAAGATTATTTGAAGCTCCGTCGCTTGCAGATCGGGTTGTCTGGAGGGCAAGCTAAGCCATCTGAAAATTGAATCTACCACCAGCTTCTCCAATCCCACGAACTGGGTTGCGGATCTATCCAGATCAGTCCTCCAACGCTCTGTCCAAGATGGCAACATGCTTACAGAGTAGTGTTGCTCATACAACACTAAGGTAGCAGAGGGCAATAGTTGTTGGGTGCATCATCACATTTCAGATTTTAATACCAAAGGATTAACTGCCATCGTTTACAACCGGTCTTTAAGATGGGTATATTCATCTCATGCTTAAGCTTTATATTTCGTAAGAGAAGAAAATAATTGCTAACAGAACAAATGCTCTGCCCAGAGAGTCTTTCATCATGGATCTTAGTTTGATCCCATACCAGAATTCAAATCCAAAGGATTAGAGCTCTGAACATTACAACATAACTTATCTTTGCATAAATTTGAGAGTATAAGAATGATTTACCTTCAACACAGCTCCAAAAGGGGCATTCGAGTTTCGAAATAAAACAAGTTGTTTAAACTCAAACTGACGCTAAGCAATGAGAGATCCAATGAATCGTCAACATATTTCAAGCATCTTTTGAGGAAATTTCAAGCAAATCTGTGCAGTAAATTGTTGAACAGATTGATGAGGAATTTGTGGAGCAGATCAGAGAACATATAATTGAAATCAAAATGTCGTTGAGAAAATCGTTGAGCTTTGTTGAGGGCACGCTCTTTGTGCAGGTCGTTGAGTTTTAGACTGGGGTTTGTCTAAAAATATGAAATCGTAGTTCTTTACAAGCTATCAACGATAGTTATCTTGGTTGAATGAAATGAATTAAATTATCAATGACTCTGCAAATCCAGATCGTGTATGCACAGGGATTGAGAAATTGATTCAAAGTTCAAACAAATCATGTGGGTTTCTTAAACGCCGAACAAGAATCTCCAACAATGAAGAACAAATCAAATAGAAGATTGCATACGGCCATCTCCGTAGCCTTCCCGAATTACCCAGAGAACGCTTAAGACTTTTCACACATTTATATGGATCACACAGTTCTATGGATCAAAAACTTCGTTGCAATTGCCAGAACTTGTAGAGACATCTATGGATCTAGTTGATCTGGTCGATGGCCAAAGATGGGAAGGTAATTGTTGGGCAGATCTTTAAGCCATTTCCAAATATAATAAACAACCACAATGCATTGGCTCTTAAGGATTCCCAGTTTCATTAATAAAGAGATCCATCGACAGATGCATGCTTGACTCAAATCTATCATGCAAATCTATCGCTCAGATCCAATAACAAACAATTATAAGATATTTAGAAATACCTCAGATTCAATAACCAGATTGATGGTTGTATGCTTGGACTGTCAACATTAGACCAACGAACATCTATCATAAACCACTATCATAGCGGATCAATCATGCTATGCTCCTTAAAACTAAGAGGCTCTAATATTATCACCATAGCTCTGATACCAATTGAAGAAATTGAGCATAATAATATTAGGACAAGAAGATTGGCAGAAAAAGCCTCAAACCATAATTCTCAAATATTGTATTCATCTTAATGATACAAATATATAATGAAATAATGAAACCACCTTAATTGTTCTCACATCGACACCTCATTAGGAGATAAGGTAGGAGGAGGAAATATAGGAATCTAGAAACACACTTAGGATAACAACTATATCCTAGCATGTGAAATATACAAAGGTGGTATACTAAGACTTAATGATTGTATATGAGAAAGAGGCTAACATGATGCAAATGTGGATGATATCAAAGATAACGTGGGGACATCGGACATCCTTGAGCCTCGAAACCCTCCCACAACATCAAGGCATGTGACTACTCTAGCTACATCAAATTTCGACACATACTAACACAGTTTCAAGATTTTTCACAGTTGGCCCCATTCACTACCCACTATGCGGGGTTGGTGGATGACATTTGTGATGGGTGTATTGAAATTTCCATGACATTTCAAGAGAGTTCCGACAAAGATTCTACAAATGGCAATGACGAATGATGACAATGATACGTCCATGATGAACGTTTATGCAAACGTGGATGATCTCAAAGATTATGTGGGTACATCAGACATCTTTGAGTCTTGAATCCCTCCCATAATGTCAAGGCATGTGTCTAGTATAAATACATCAAATTTTGACCCATACATGCACAGTTTGAAGAAAATTTCTACATTGGCCCCATTCACTGCCCACTGTGCGGGGTTGGTGGATGGCATTTGTGATGGGTGTATTGGAAGTTTCATGACATTTAAAGAGAGTTTTGACAAAGATTCTATAGATGGAAATGACGAATGATGACAATGAGACATGCATGATGAGCATTGATGCAAACCTGGACAATCTCAAAGATTATGTGGGGACATCAGACATCCTCGAGTCTTGAAACCCTCCCATACCACCAAGGCATGTGTCTAGTCTAAAAATGTCAAATTTCGACGCATACAGGCATAGTTTGAAGAAATTTCAACGTTGGCCCCATTCACTAGTCATTGTGTAGGGTCGATGCAGGATGACATTTGTGATGGGTGTACTGGAAGTGCCATGGAATTTCAAGAGAGTTCTGACAAAGATTCTATATATGGAAGTGACGAATGATGACAATGAGACATCCATTATGAACATTGATGCAAAAAATGACGATCTCAAAGATTATGTGGGGACATCAGACATCCTTAAGTCTTGAAACCCTCCCATACCATTAATTCAACTGTCTAGTCTAACCATGTCAAATTTTGAAACATACACACACCTATTGAAAAAATTTCAATGTTGGCCCCATTCACTACTCATTATGCGGGGTTGGTGGAAGACATTTGTGATGGGTGTATTGGAAGTTCCATGAAATTTCAAGAAAGTTTTGACAACGATTCTATAGAAGGGAATGGTGAATGATGACAATGAGACATGAATGATGAACGTTGATGAAAACATGGACGATCTCAAAGATTATGTGGGGACAAAATACATCCTTGAGTCTTGAAACCCTCCCATACCGTCAAGGCATGTGTCTAGTCTAACCATGTCAAATTTCGACCCATACATGCACAAATTGAAGAAATTTCAAAGTTGGCCCCATTCAGTGCTCATTGTGCGAGGTCGGTGGAAGACATTTGTGATGGGTTTATTGGAAGTTCCATGACATTTCAAGAGAGTTACGACAAAGATTCTACATATGGCAATGACGGATGATGACAATGAGACGTGGGCGATCTCAAATATTATGGGTGGGGTCGATGGATGTCATTAAGCCCTTGACCATATATAATCCCTAAGCAATTAACCATTAAACTACCTAACCCCTAAGCCCCAAATCCCTTAGCCCTTGACCCTTGTTAACGCTTGAATCCTTTAGGACCGAAACGACAACCTCACGGGTATACAAATCCCCCTGCGTTTTTATAGAGGTGGTACTCCTCTTTGTTTTAATATTTTCTTGGAACTCTAGATTTTTAGAATACATAACTTTACAGAAGTTTATTGCGATAATCAAAGAAATATAAAGATTGCAAGAAACAATAACAAGAAATAAAATGTTTTGTTTTTTTAAAGAGAGTTCCCAAGAAATGACCAGGAACCGCACACTTCATACACTTGAAAAAGATAGACAAAATTTCCTCACATCCATCATAGTTAAACTAAATATTTCTAATCATGTAAAATAAAAGAAGATGGTATGCATGCATAAGAGAACTTTAATAGAGTAAAAACATGGGGATCTCAAATAAATATAATGATAGATCAATCTCAAATACTTTATACTAAAAACTCAGAGTTACAAAGTACAGTCAAAACTGATCTCAAAATAGTTCTCTTGGGATTTTTGAAAAATATATAGTCTATTACAAAGCCTTGAAATTTAAATGTGTTTGTCCTTAGGACTGGGATTGGGGTTCCCGCAAACCATAAAACAAATATGAACAAGTAGTAAGTTGTATAAGGAGGATTTTGGGTGATGACAAAGTAGCAAGACCTGGAAAGAAGATAGGGAGACGTTATCAGATTTCGGTTAAACCTTTCTAGTCAAAGAAGCGGAGTAATTGGATGAAAAACTAATAAAGAAAGAAAGATATGATCAACATGAACTTACTATGATGGTCTCTCATGTCTCTTCACTTGCTTGATGTTGTCCTTTTATTGTCTTCAATGACGGTTATAGGAACCGTCTCAATTGTTTCTTTCCCTTATTTGGTTAATTTGTCGATTGCCTTTTTGAACCAATCTTCAATATAACTTTTCATTGGTGCGACGTTTATTTCATGCCTGATTTTAATGTTGAATAATTCACCTTCCAAGTCTCTTAAGTCAAGAGAAATACCATGTACTGCTTCCTCAATATCTTGATTTTTCATGGAATAATCAACTAGCCAATTGTCTATTTCATCTTCATTCAAGGTAGTCTGGATGAACGAGTTACTGAATCCTACCGAAAGCATGTGTTCCACAAAGATTGTGTTAGGATCAATACCCTTGACATTTTTAGCATATTTTAAGCTCACGTTATTGAAATGGCTTGCAAACTCGTCAATTTTATTTATGTTTTTGAAAATGAAATCTCCAATCTTCCACGACAAGGGGATGAATTGTTTTTTCCCTTTTTCATGGAAAAAATGTAGCCAGAAGTTGTATTGCCTTGCCACTTCCATAATAAACAATTTGTCAAATACATGATATGGAAGAAAAGAGGGATTTTCTTTGGAATAAAATATCTTGATGACACTGTGATTTTCCATCTGTTCTATCGTTCCCTTTTTCTCCAAGAATTTGTTAGCCTAGTCAAATATCCTGGGGGTATTTTTACCAAACAACAACCCTTTCAAGACTGAGACAAAATCATTGTAAACTTCGTAAAAATACAGAGAAGTCTCGTGTCTCCATAATGTCTGATACCAGAAGGTAACTAGATCTATTTCATAGGTCACCCTCTTACTTATAGTCAAGTTTGGAAATTGACAACAATACACTATAGCAAACACCAAATAGGAAGCCATAAAGAATTTTTTGTCCCTTTTGTAGTGTGATAACTGGGATGAAATTTCGATGGAAATCAATTTTCCGCAGTCAAAGATAACATGTTATTTTACTGTAAAATTTAAAATATATAGAATCATGCGAGAAATGGTAGCAATGCTTTCCTGACCTATCAACCTTGTGAACAACCACGCAATCTCTCGAAAGGGGTTTTTAAAAGAATCAACCTGGATCGTGGTTATGTCTTCTGGAATAGTCGCAGGATTCTCCAAATATTCAGGCAGGAGATCCAGGCCATTGTTAGGTTTCTTTAGAAAATCTCTGCAGTCTTCTCCTTTGAAGGTAAGTGTTGTCTCTGGGAGCTTCAACATCTTGCGAAAAACTTGCGGTGAAAGGGAAATGGGGGAATGATCTTGGAGTTGTATAGTTCTCTAGCTCGACATGTACTTCTCAACGCACCATGCAACAAGTTCTTTGCAGTCAAATATCTCATGAACACACCCTGCGTGAGCAATTCCAGATGCCCAGATTATGCCTTTTGTGGAGGAGGAGATGAGTAATATGAATATGCTCTGGATCACTGAAATTTTTGGTTTTAACGACCAAAAATATTCAAAGTATCTCCACATAATTGTTGTCTAGCTGCAATCGCCATTAGGTTGACGGGAGTATTTTTCAACTGAATAATAACTTGAAATAAATCTTTTCGGAAATATAAGAATAATATAATCCTTTGGCAAATGG
The DNA here is from genome assembly GCA_009831015.1 of Picea engelmannii. Classification (NCBI taxonomy): domain Eukaryota; kingdom Viridiplantae; phylum Streptophyta; class Pinopsida; order Pinales; family Pinaceae; genus Picea; species Picea engelmannii. Next base: position 336,980 of record ML780825.1, read on the forward strand.
TGAATTAATGCAATTTAATGAATAATCTTCTCGAGTCTTTCGCCATTAATGACAATCTCTTTGAAGCCTGCACAATTAGTTGTTAGCATTAAACAACATTCAATGCATATTGGAAAAAGAACGAGAATGGCGGGGACGGATGAGAGTAGTTTTGAATATGAAGTTTTTCATGAACTCTCCAACCCGTGGTTTTGGATGATCAAAAATAAGTTAAAGTGTAGAAAAGCGGTCAGTCGGATTTGCATGCAGGAGAAATAAAATGCTTTTAGGGATTCAAGACTTGCGACAAGTCTGATGATTAAAATGAGCATCACAGAATTTTGGGTGTGAAGTGAAGATCATGGAATTTGGAGGATGAAAGCTTGACTCTTCGAACCCGTGAAGTTTTTAAAAAAATGCTAAGTATAATACAACAAGGTGCTCGATTAGATTAGTGACATAGGAAAATTGATGGGGATGACGGCCCGTGAACCCGCCTACTCGCGAACCCGTTGATTTCTAAAATACAACTAAGTATGGTAACTAGAAAGGGATATAAGAAGAGAAGAAAGGAAAAGGGAAACAAGGGAAAGTATAGAAGAGGGAAAAGAAATGGAAAAAAGAAGTCAGGAAAAAAGAAAGAGGAAGGAAATTTCGAAAGCAAGAATTGATTTCAACAACTGGCTCCAATTGTGGGATGATAACCCCCCGTGGGTTATCAAAAATCTTCATGACAAGTGCTTCCATCCATTGGGCTATGGAGTCAACAGTAAGAATATACAAAATAAAAGAAAATTATGTACAAGGAAACGAGAAAATTTCAGGTGAAGAATCCTTTCAAAAGTTTCCCATTAACAGGAAACATTAGCATTTTACCCTTCGGATCTTTGAGCATATAAGAATTAAAGCCGAGGATTTTCAATGATATACGGTCTGATCTAGAGTGCTTCGAATTTTGTGTGCATTGATGGCTTCTCCTTAGCTTTATTCCATAATAACACCAATTCGCCCCTTTGAAAATTCTTTATGTTGTATTATGGTCAAAATATTTTGTAACACTTTGTTGTCTCTGAGAAGTTATGTTCATGGCTTTACTTTGTTCTTCCTCCAATTTCAATAACTGATTGACCCTCTGTTGCATAGGTGACAAATCTTCGGCACCCTCTGTATTGACCACAAAAGTCAAAGCATTCAGCTCAAGGCTAATTGGCATTTTTGCTTCTTTACCATAAACCAATGTATATGAAGACATCCCAATGTTGTCTTTTGGAGTCATTCTGCTTGCCCACAATGCATCAAACAATTTTAAATGCCAATTCCTTTGGTTCTTATCAACAATTTTCTTCAATATCTGAATGAGCGTTTTATTGGTGGATTCTCAAGACCATTCCCTTGTGAATAATAGTTTGATGATTTCCCCATAACAATTCCATATTCTCCACAAAATTCTATAAATTTTGAACCAATGAAAATCAACCCATTATCAATGATGAATTTTTCTAGGACACTGAATCTTGACAAAATATTATCTTTGAGAAACTTAATCAACTCTTCAGAATCAACCTTTTTTAATGCCACTGCTTCTGGCCACTTTGCAAAATAATCTATAGCGGTGAGAATATATATATAATATATATATATGTGTGTGTGTGTGTGTGTGTGTCCCTTGCTTGACTTTGGGTTTATTGGCTCAACGACATCAAGTCCCCATTGGGAAAATGGTTGTTCTACAGATATAGGTTGTAATGGCATTGCAAATCTCTTCATTTTCTCTAAAAATTGTTGGCAACATACACACTTCCTTATTGTGGCATATGAGTCTTTAAAAATTGATGGCCAATAAAACCCAACATGTTCACCACAAAATGTCCACCACATGTTCCTTCATGTAATTCTTTCATCAATTCTTGAGCTTTCCTTTCATCAACACATCTCAACAATATACCATCATAGTTTCTTCTGAACAATATATCAACTATCATCACATATTGACTCGATTTCATCTTCAATGTCCTTCTCTCTTTTGGGTTCATGGTGACTGGGAATTGTCCAGACCTCAAATAAAATATAAATTCTTTATACCATTATGAATCTGCCATGGGTTCTCCTACTGAAATTGAAATCATTCCATCCAAAGAATCATTGTTTGCAATGAGTTTACATAAACCATGTCCTTTGACTGCCTTTAAAGGTTTGATTTCAATGTCATATTCTTGAATGTTTGCTAGCCAATTTGCCCATTTTCCTTCTCTCAATTGTTGATTTAAAAGCATCTTCACAGGAGAGGATGGAACATAAGAGATGACACGAGAATTTAATATGTAAGTCTGAAAGTGCGCCACCGCCTTCACAAGAGATAGGGCATGTTTCTCCAATTCTGAATATCTCAATTCATAATCATGAAGGGTCTTGCTCATGAAGCTAATCAGAAGTTCATCACCCTTGGTATTCCTCTAAGTAAGAATAGATGCAACCATCGTTTCTGTAGCGAATGAATAAATGATGAATTCTCTTTGAAAATCTGGGCTAATAAGGACTAGATCTGTAGTGATTGCCCTTTTGATATTATTGAAACCTTTGGTTGTATCTGTTGTCCAACAATAAATTGATCGGTTTCACAATACTTGCATAGTCAGGGACAAATATTCGTACAAAGTTGATCTTACCAAAAAATTATTGAACTCCTTTATTAGATGATGGGGGTTTAAGTTCATTTATAGCTTTAACTCTTTTGGGATCTATATAGATTCCTTCCTTGCATACAATGCATACAATATGACCCAATAATTTGCCTTGAGTTACAATGAATAGACATTTCTTTGGATTTAAGGAAACATCATATAATCTACACCTGTCAAAAATTTTCCTCGGGTGATGAATGTGATCACTCCTTGTTTTTGAATGTAATGTTAGGTCATCTTGATAATCCTCCATGAATTTTCCTATCAACCCCTTAAAAGCATGATCCATGGCCCTCTGAAATGTAGCTCCTACATTCTTCAAACCAAAGGGCATCCTAGCATATGCATATGTCTTCTAAGGTGTTATGAATGTTGTCTTTGCTCTGTCTTCCTCAACAACCAAGACTTGATTATACCCAAAAAAACCATCTAGCATGGACATGTAGGTTGATCTCGTGACTTGTTGGAGAAGAAACTCTGTGTTAGGTAAATGATAATTATCCTTTATACTTTCTTTGTTAAGATCCCTGAAATATACACACATCTAAATCTCCATGGTCTTCTTTCTTACTATCAAAGGATTTGAAAGCCAATTGGAATGTCTAATGGGGTATATTATTCCAGCCTTCTTTAATTTCTCCAATTCAACCTTTACTGGATGTTTTAATTTGGGGTTCATAATCCTTATCTTTTGCTTGACCGGCTTTGCCCCTTCTCTCAAGGGAATAATACGTTGAAATATTGTTTTATCTTAAGCCTTCAAATCATCATAACTCCATGCCAACACATCAAGATATTCTTTAAATAATGCAACATATTGATCAACTTCTTCAATTGTGCAATCAACTCCCAAGTCAACATATTTTGGGGAACTATCAGTTCCAATATTGATTTTTCTTGTTTCTTGGACCTTTCGGAGTGAAATTTATTCCAAGAGATTCTTAGCGTGATCGTCTCTCGTAAAAAGAGACCCAGATTGAATACAATCCTTTGGGACAACAGATATGTGATTGTCTTCATCATCATCGTTCAACAATTTTTTTTCCAATTGTTCATCATTCTCAAATACTTGTAAATATTCCTGGTTATCAGGTACAAAAGGCCAGAATACTCTATCTACTTGAAAATATGTTTTGATTTGAACATCATCCGGGTTTTCCAATGAGGCCACCAAAGCTAATGAATTTTCTTTTTGATTATTATCCCTTGGGATGAAAGAGATGTTGAAAGAACTGAAGGCTTCTATCAATTCGTTAAGTCTTTTGAAATATATTTTGAGTCTTTCCTTTTTTATTTTATACCTCTGGGTGACTTGATTTATTACCAACTCAAAGTCGCCAGTCACAATTAGATGTTCTATCTTCAATTCTTGTGCAAGAATCATTCCCTGAATCAAAGATTCATATTCTGCCTCATTATTGGTACATGCAAATTCAAGTCTGATAGCATGTGGATGCACAATATTTCCTGGACTTACAAAGACAATTCCAACTCCATTCCCGGAACTTGAGCAAGCTCCATCGAATGACATGCTCCAATAACCTTCAAATAGATGCTCTTGATTCTCCATACCTTGAATTTGCTCCTGGCTTTCAATATGTTCCATGTCCAGGATAATATAGTTTATGATCCCAACATTTATATAATCTTCCATTAATTCATTATCTTTCTTTTTGAAAGAGAAGGGTTTCCTGGGTTCACGAGGAACCTTAATCATTGCTCCTTCTTTGTCTAACAACATCATGTAGCTTCCATCATTCATTATGTATCCTCCGATCATAGATGACCAATCTCTTCCTAAAACAACTCCATATGCAAGAGGGAGGACTACCACAATAATATTGAAAACTGTAATAATATGGGGAGTTGTCGTGATCCAAGCATAAAAGTATTTAATTTCACCATAAGTTGAAACTTGTCTTGAATCATTTGCATATATACTTTCACCAGTCTCATAATATTTGGCGCACTTCATGCCCAATGTCTCCATCACCGCTAGTGGCATAATATTATTGGCCGCACCAGTATCGACTAAACAATTATGAAGTGCAACATCATGATTTTCAATTGAAATATAAAAGGGCGAGATTTTACCTCTCAACTTGACAGTTGATTTGTTTTGGCTTTGTTTCTGACTTATAACAACAACTTCCATTTTCTCAGACGGATCATGCAATAATCTCAAAAAAATTTCCCTTTGTTGGGGAATCTTCACCACTTCTGTAAAAGGAAGGGTTATCCTTAGTTTACTCAAGTCCTATACGACATTGTATTTCATCTGGGTGGGGTTTTACATCAAGTGTTGCTTCTTGCTTCCAACTCTATACATCCCATTCTCATTTGCCTTTTTCTCATTCATTTTTTCTTTATCTTTTTCGTTTTCTCTTTTAGAATCATTTTTATTCTTGGATTTATTTACAAATGCTCTTGTTTGGGTGACATTTTCTTGTGAGTCAAGGTCGTTGTTGCCTTCCTCAAATATATACATGGATGTCTCACATCGATCCATCTGTACAGTTTCAGAACTTTCATCAGGTAAATAATAGTTCCCTTGATCAATCATTTTCTCATCATATACATCATCCAGAACAACTGCATTGGGGATTGGTTGCCTGGGAACCCTTGGCCTTTGCGGATTATCAATGTTTTCAAACCTCACTCTGTTTTCTTGGGGAGGGTTCCTTCTTTGCTCTTGGACCGACATTCTCAGATTTGCTACGTAATTATCCCCCCTTATTAATCTGGTTATCTCATTTTGCATTTTCCTGATGGTTCTATTCATTTGTGCAATTTCAATTCTTTGCTTGGTTTCTTGTGTTGCAACAAGGTCTACCTTCACATATGGTATAGTCCCCTTGAAAAATCCTCCTCCAATTGTTTGATTTTGGGTCGGTCATGGCTTCAGTTCTCCGTTCTTTCTCGAGCTAGAGGCTCCTTGATTATCAATACTTAATCCTCCCAACTGCCTTTGTATTTTTCCCAGGATAATGTCGGGATCGACACCCCTCTCAATCATAATTTATTCCATATTAGTGGTTTTAATCATTGCTTCCTCTAAGGTATCCATCTAGGATGTTCTGATAGGATATTTCACATTTGGGAGCATCACTTTCTTATAACAATCGAGTATGACTGGGTCATTATGTATTTTATCTTCTGGAATATTACTCAAAGTTTTATTGAATCTGAGATTAAAATCTCGTATTCTCTCATTCTTCCTCAAACCAATCTGGGTGAAATCGGTGAGAAGGGTATGATATGAAACTAGCAGGGCGAACTTAGTCATGAACATGGCTTCGAGGTCATTAAACGAGCCAATGGGCCTACTACGTAATGTAGTATACCATTCATAAGCTCTTCCCAATAAGGTTTGAAGAAATAACCTTATCATCACATCGTCATATTCAACACGATGAAAATCACAAACATCAAGAAATAAGTTAAGGTGTATTTTGGCATCAATTGTTCTGTCTCCAGAAAATTCCTTCAAGGTACCCTTAGGGAGAGCAAGGAGGTCATGTTGCTCACCTCAAAGATTTAAAGGGGAATCTCTTACTCTTCTTCGGTTTTTGAATCTTAGGTTTTCTTGATTTCTTCCACCACCTCCTCCACCTCCTTGTCTGTCCTCATGAGGATCTCTTCGTGGTTATTCTCGCGGTTGTTCATTTATTTCGGCCATGTTCGAAGATGTTTCAGGAATATGTTTTCCACTTCTTAGAATACAAAGTTGCTTGCTTTTACTTCTGGTAATGGGTCCCTTGTATTCGTCTAGCTTCAATCCCGACCTTATCTTGGTGCTGCTCTAGCTGGCCTTTCGTCCCTTCAGTCTTGTCGCTCGTCTCTCCTATGTCTTCGAAGGATTTCTCTTTCTTCTTCTTGGGCCAATGTCTACCAAGACCTTTCCAATTCTTCTTGGGTCTCGACTATCGTTAATACCATATTATATAACTAATGTAAGATGCTTTGTTGATTATTCAATCCAATTTCCAGGTGGGGCCGATTAGCTTGGGGCAAAGTCTTGTATTTTTCAAAAGATGCTAAACTAGATTTCAAATTTCAATGCATTCCCCAGTATGGTCGCAAAAAATGTTGACGCTTGAATCCATCAGGACTGAAACGACAACCTCACGGGGATACAAATCCCCCTGCGTTTTTATAGAGGTGGTACTCCTCTTTGTTTTAAGATTTTCTTAGAACTCTAGATTTTTAGAATATGGGACTTTGCAGAAGTCAGTCGCGATAATCAAAGAAAGAAAAATATTGAAAGAAAAAATAACAAGAAATAATTTTTTTGTTTTTTTAAAGAGAGTTCCCAAGAAATGACCAGGAACATCACACTTCATACACTTGAAAAAGATAGACAAAATTTCCTCACATCCATCATAGTTAAACTAAAGATTTCTAATCACATAAAATAAAAGAAGATGGTCTGCATGCATAAGAGAACTTTAATAGAGTAAAAACATGGCGAGCCTAATCAAAGATAATGATAGATCAATCTCAAATACTTTATACTCAAAACTCAAAGTTACAAAGTTTAATCAAAACTGATCCCGAAATAGTTCTCTTGGGATTTCTGAAAAATATATAATCTGTTACAAAGCCTTGAAATTTAAATGCACTTGTTCTTAGGACTGGGATTGCTGCTCTCGTAGACCATAAAGAAAAAATGAACAAGAAGTAAGTTGTAGAAGGAAGATGGTGGGCGATGACAGAGTAGCAAGACCTAGAAAGAAGACAAGGAGGAGTAATTAGATTTCGGTTAAACCTTTCTAGTCAAAGAAGCGGAGTAACTGGATGAAAAATTGATAAAGAAAGCAAGGTATGATCAACATGAACTTACTATGACGGTCTCTCGTGTCTCTTCACTTGCTTGTTGCTGTCCTTTTATTGTCTTCGTTGATGGTTATAGGAACCGTCTCAACTGTTTCTTTCCCTTCTTTGGTTAATTTGTTGATTGCCTTTTTGAACCAATCTTCAATATAACTTTTCACTGGTGCGGCATTTATTTCATGCCTGATTTTAATGTTGAATAATTCACCTTCCAAGTCTCTTAAGTCAAGAGAAATACCATGTACTGCTTCCTCAGTATCTTGATTTTTCACAGAATAATCAACTAGCCAATTGTGTATTTCATCTTCATTCAATGTATTATGGATGAACGAGTTACTGAATCCTACCGAAAGCATGTGATCCACAAATATTTTGTTAGGATCAAAGCCCTTGATCTTTTCAACACATTTTAAGCTCACGTAATTGAAATGGCTTGAAAACTCGTCAATTTTATTTATGTTTCTGAAAATGAAATCTCCAATCTTCCACGACAAGGGGATGAATTATTTTTTCCTTTTTTCATGGAAAAAATGTAGCCAAAAATTGTATTGCCTTGCCACTTCTGTAATAAACAATTTGTCAGATACATGATATGGAAGAAAAGAGAGATTTTCTTTCGAACAAAATATCCCGATGACACTGTGATTTTCCATCTGTTCTATCGTTCCCTTTTTCTCCAAGAATTTGTTAGCCTGGTAATATATCCTGGGGGTATTTTTACCAAACAACAACCCTTTCAAGACCGAGACAAAATCATTGTAAACTTCATAAAAATACAGAGAAGTCTTGTGTCTCCACAATGCTTGATACCAAAAGGTAACTGGATCTATTTCATAATTCACCCTCTTACTTATAGTCAAGTTTGGAAATTGGCAACAATACACTATAGAAAATACCAAATAGGAAGCCATAAATAATTTTTTGTCCCTTTTGTAGTGTGATAACTGGGATGAAATTTCTATGGAAACCAGTTTTCCCCAGTCAAAGATAACTTGTTATTTTACTGTAAAATATAAAATATATAGAATCATGCGAGAAATGGTAGCAGTGCTCTCCTGACCTGTCAACCTGGTGAACAACCACACAATCTCTCGAAAGGGGTTTTTAAAAGAATCGACTTGGATCCTGGTTATGTCTTATGGAATAGTCGCAAAATTCTCCAAATATTCAGGCAGGAGATCCAAACCATTGTTATGTTTCTTCAGAAAATCTCCACAGTCTTCTCCTTTGAAGGTAAGTGTTGGCTTTGGGAGCTTCAACATCTTGCGAAAAACTTGCGATGAAAGGGAAATGGGGGAATGATCTTGGAGTTGTATAATTCTCTAGCTCGACATGTACTTCTCAACGCACCATGCAACAAGTTCTTTGCAGTCAAATACCTCAGGAACACACCCTGCGCGAGCAATTTTGGATGCCCAAATTATGTCTTTTTGTGTAGGAGGAGATGAGTAATATGAATATGCTCTGGACCACTGAAAGTTCTGGTCTCCACGACAAAAAATATTCAAAGTATCTCCACATAATTGTTGTCTAGATGTCGTCGCCATTAGGTTGATGGGAGCATTTTGCAGTTGAATAATAACTTGAAATAAATCTTTTCGGAGAGATGACAATAATATAATCCTTTGGCAAATGGCGAATTAATGAATTTTAATGAATAATCTCCTCGAGTCTTTCACCATTAATGACAATCTCTTTGAAGCCTGGACAATTAGTTGTTAGCATTAAATAACATTCAATGCATATTGGAAAAGGCACGAGAATGACGGGAACAGACGAGAGTAGTTTTGAATATGAAGTTTTTCATGAACCTGGCAACCCATGGTTGTGGATGATCAAAAATAAGTTAGATTGTAGAAAAGCAGTCGGTCGGACTTGCATGCAAGAGAAATAAAATGCTTTTAGGGACTCAAGAACTATGACAAGTCTGATGGTTAAAACGAGGATCACAGAATTTTGGGTGCAAAGTGGAGATTACGGAATTTGGAGGATGAAAGCTCAACTCCGTGAACCCACGAAGTTTAAAAAAAAAGGCTAAGTATAATACAACAGGGTGGTAAATCGGACTAGTGACATAGGAAAATGGATGGGGATGAAGGCCCGCGAACCCATCGATTTTTGAAATATGACTAAGTATGGTAACTATAAAGGGATAGAAGAAGGGAAGAAAGGAAAAGGGAAACAAGGGAAAGTATAGAAGAGGGAAAATAAATGGAAAAAAAGAAGTCGGGAAAAATGAAAGGGGGAGGAAATTTCGGAAGTAGGAATTGATCTCAACAACCCTTAATCCCTTAAATTGTAACTCCTAATCCCTATACCCCAAATCCCTAAATCCCCTAATCCCCAAAGCTCATATCCACTTAACCCCCAACAACTCAACAAATTAAATATTTAGGCACAATAGACATTAAATTGGAAGCCAAAACTAGAAACTAAAAAGGAAGCTAAGGTGGATGCTAACTAGGAAGCTAAAGTAGAAGCTAAACTTGAAGCTAAACTCGAAGCTAAAATGGAAGCTAAACTCGAAGCTAAAATGGAAGCTAAATTGGGTGCTAAAGTGGGCACTAAATCAGGCACTAAATTAGGCGCTATTAGCGCCAAATTGGGTTGCTTGGCGCAAATATTGCCCAAAATAGCACCATCCTGATAGATAGTTCTGACTTTAGCAAAAAAGTGGAGAAAAATACATTAAAACAACGAGTGGAAGCAAAAAAGGGAGCTAAAAAGGAAGCTAATCATGGGGATTTGTTGTAGCATATGAAAGACAAGTTGAGTTCAGGTTGATAGGTTGTAGATTTGATACAAAGCTCCATAGACCCTTACTTTAATATTGACGAGGAATTGACACTTAGAGAATAATTCATCGAGGGATAGATCAATGCTAGTGAGCCATCTAGATGGTTAATATCAATGTTTTCTCTTGGCCCATACACTTGTATGGTTAGGCGTCCAAAACAAAAGAACCCTAGGAACATTGTAAGACTCTAGGGTTGTAAAACTCACCGTTGGATCGAATATATGGATTTGAGGAGTTAGCTATTGTAGAACCGTCCTAAGTGCAGATACATCCAAAACACCTTAGCCCGAGCACAACTTATTGTCAGTGGGCTTTGGCATAACCTCTCTCGCCCCTAGGCAAAGGCTAAGATTCAGTCTTTTGACCTCGCCCTCCTCTCGCTTCTAGGATGTAGAAAGTACATCTCATCTTAATTGGGAGCGTTCTCTCTCTCTCTCTCTCTCTCTCTCTCTCTCTCTATGCGCACGTGTTGGTGTATATATATACACACACACATTATGAAAATATGATAACTCATTTAGTCAAATCACTAACTTTGGGATATTAAAAAACTTTCAAAGTATGTAGTAAAAAATACCCTTTATTAAAGATAAATTCACTAGAATTTACAATAAAACAAGTGAATATGCTACATAGTGGATAGAGCTTGCAAAATATAAAAATTGAGAAAAATAAATAAACTTTATGTTAAATATAAAAATTGAAAAAGTAAATCAGAATTCATAAGAACATAAAAGATTTATAATATTAGTTATGTAAATAAGTATTTGTTTTCTTAAAACATTAAAATAAAAATATACGACGACGACGATGATTAATGTCCATTGAGACCATAATTGGTCTAACGGACCTTAAGAAAGGCAGGGGATTACTTGGATTTTTTTTTATAATTTTATTTCCGTGTTCGAAAAACATTAAGAGAAACGTTCCAAGATCACCATAGTTTTGATGGCTTGGAAGGTTAGGAAGGTTGGTATTGTGACAAATATTTTGAAATTGTGATCTAATTTGGGTATACACATGACACTTTAAGAGAAAGTGCTTTTCATCTTCAATCGTCTTAGTGTCATAAAGATGATATGCTCTTTCATCTGACAACGTTTGAGAATTTTCCAATGCCTAGTTTCACTATGGAACACGTGAGAGTTTGTTTTTATTTTAGTAATGTTGATTTTCTTCTTCACGCCAGTCAAAATATAGAGATACTTTTGATCTTCTAGATTAGAGTTGACCACCTCCTTATAGTATCTTAATTTTATTTTTTCCTCTAATTCTTTACCGCACCATAGATTCTCTTTAAATTTAGATGTAATAATAATTTTAAATTATCGATATTCTACAAAATGACTCATTCCTTTAGTCCTCAATGATTTAGCCAAGACTTGGTATCTCAATGCCATCCCTGCTTGAGGCACATGTGGTTTTGGTTGGAGTTTGAAGTAATTTTGGGGAATCTCTTGTCATCTATGTTGTTTATCTTGTTCTTGTACATTAAGTACTTAATCATAGTTGTACTTTGAATGGGAGAACGTCTTGCTTCTACGAGGAGGATATGTTAGGGCATATTGCCTTTAATTTTGAGTTTATAAGTTATAAAATTTGTTTAGATCTACTCCATTTTTCTCCAATATTATCTAGAGATATTGCATCCCCAAAATTCACATCCATATAAGATAACAAGAGTGATGAGAGTCTCAAAGATGAGTTTTTTTCTTATCCCATATTCAAAGGTCCGCTAATTTACAATTGTTTTCAAGCCCATAATAAGTTTTCCACCCTTCATTTATCATTTTCTGAATGCTATAGTTCCAATTGAGCTCGTGATGAATATCGATTCCAAGATATTTGTATGATGACACTTCCTCCAAGTTGTTTTTGTCACATATCAATGTATCATAGATGATCTTTTTGGATTTAATTATCATAATCTTTGTTTTGTCAATGTTCACAGTCATACCCATACTACAGGAGAAGTCCTTGAGAATTCTTAGTTGCTTACCGAGGTCATAGGGATTCCTTGCCATAAGAACAATATCATAAGCATAAAGAAGAAGAATGATGACTATACCAATGAGAGTCGACCCGACACAACCTGCATCTTCCAATCAATCTTCTAACTTGTCAATGTATATGCCAAAAAACACAGGGGACAAGGGACAACCTTGCTTGACTCCTATATTACAATTAATTTCTTCTGACCAACCCTTAGTGTTCATAAGATTTGCAATAACGTTCTCATACAACCTTACTGTAGTAGCTCTCAACTCAAAAGGAACTTTTAGCCCTTCTAACCTATTCCAAACGTTATTCCTAGGAATTGTGTCAAAAGATTCTCTAAAGTCAATGAAACACCAAAGAAGACTAGTTTTATTATTGCAACACTCCTCTGCAATGATCCTAACCGTAACAAGGTGCACCACAATTGAATGATAACCTCTAAATCTGGCTCGACCTTTAGCTATTTTCCATAGCTTTCTAGCCATATACTAATCTTCTTTTCCAAAATACTTTCATATAGCTTGGCTAAAATGGGGCTAATCACAATGGTCCTATAATTAGAGGGATTGCTTGTATCCCCACCTTTAAAAATGGGCAAATGCAAGTTAACAAGGACATGTGAAAGTCGTTACATGACACTTTTAGAAAATTCTATATTAAATGTTTTTAATTTTTATTTTTTTTTGTATTTTTAAAATAAAATCACACTTTCAAGAATTTATATTCCATCAATAACCTCTTTAAGTAATTAAAAAAATGTAAAATTTAAAAATTCATTTTTTTTAATAACAAAAACAATTTTTTTATTAGCATAAGTGTTGTAGCCTCGTTGATTGGTAGTCTAATACATCATATTTTCAGAGCTTCCAACAAAAGTTTAATCTTATACAAAAATGCATCTTCAGTGGGAGATGCTCTATTTAATAGACCATAATACTGTTTCAAAATATTCCTAAAAGTATAAAGACTAACAAAGACCCCTAACAACAAATAAACTTTATAGAACATGCGAAATTGTTATGTAAAACAAAGCTAAGAGAGTGTAAGCTTTGTATTCATGATATTCTGACTGTCTTTTCCCTTAATCATGTCTAGGAGGCACTGCTAAATTGATACCCCTTCCTTATCCATAGTTGACCCAATAGAAAGGTGTCGAGCTTGATTCAAAATCTGTAAACTTACTTTCTCATCCAAAACCAATTTCAACTTCTAGAACTCCTCCCTCAACCTCATAATCTCTTGTCCCTGGTTGTGCATAATCTCCATGACCATAGTTGTATCTTTCTTCCTCCTTTGCGTGAACCTTCGCCATTAAATCTAGAACAACCGACTTGACCGCCATTGACTCAACTTCCCGCCCCCTCAATTGCCATTGAACCTTTGAAATTTTGCACCCTGCGCACCGACTAACATGCTTATGACCAAGATTCATGGTCATGGCTAGCTGGATAACAACATAGTATAACCCCCAAGCTTTCAACTGCATAACTCTGCAATTCACCCAAATCCAATCCAATTTCCCCTGTTCTCCCTTCGTACAAATCTTTGGATTGACAAGATAAAACCAAGAACCACTAACCTCCCATTTCTGGTGAAGCTACAAAGGAATTTGATTGCAAGCACACTAATGAACCAGAGCACTGTGCTCACCCCGATCTCAAGCCAAAGCAAACCGTAGAGAAACCCACAGGGCAAGGCCACCCTCCAAAAAACCGTCTGCAAATATCATTTTATCTCTGCTCCCAGCTATCATATTTCCACCTGGCCTCATTTTCCCACCTGCATTACTGATTGCGAGAGAGGATGTCTAATGAATCCTCCCATGCAACAACCACCCTAAAGTACCCACCGTGGCATGCAAATTAAATAGGAGAGCATGCAAGGCAACGACCCTGATGGATGACATGTTGACCTCCACTAATCCATTAATTTCACCGCGATGTGCTAATATTCTATCTTTTCAAACCAAAGTCCTTTCATAATCCTATAAATGGATTTTGTAAGGTTGCTATTGCATTGCCCAAATCTCTTCCTCATGAGTTTAATACTTAGCTCAGAGTCCCCAATTACAATTATTTTTCGATTTCTATTTGCATTGATGGATCTCAACCCCATATAGAGAGCCAAAGCTTATTGGAACACTTACCAAACTCTCATGCAAATGCTTTTTCTATTTTTCCATCACAATCATAAATGACCCCTAACTTATACCACCCCTAAAATTTATTTTTAATTTTCAAAACATTTAATTTAATTTACAAAAACTATAACATCAAAATGAATTAATACAAATTCAATTTAATAGTTTTTTCAAGGAATTTATAACATAAAAATGAATTGATGCAAATTCAATTTAATAATTTATATAAAACTGAATTAATGCAAATTCAATTTAATAATTTATTTAAAAGAATTTATAGCATAAAATGATAAAACTCAATTAATGAAAATTCAAAAGACTTTAATTTGCAAATAAAAAATACACTACCCACTTTAACCAAGACTAACAAGAAGAAACTTCAAACAAACAAAATCGAATTATTCACTACCTGTTTTTCCTATTTTAAGATTCTTAAAACCCTCTTTTATCCATTGGGCATTCTGTTCACCTTTTCAGCGTACAGACTGGCCGTATTGACTTTGAAGTTGATGGTGTTGCAGGCCACCGCGTCTCAGGCTTGTAGTTTGTGTTGCTGCCGTGTAGGGTTATTTGGTTATTTGCAGGCCAAAATTCATGCGAATCGGGGCTCCCGAAGGCCAAAATTGAAAGATGCATTCGTTTGCGTACAGAGCAAATGCCCTGTTTACATTCGGAGTGACTATACTGGCCATCATGTGCGTGATGGCCTCACTTTCCGACAACCTTAACACGCCCTCGCCACAGGCAGAGATCGAGGTAACTTCTTGTTGAATATTTGTATCTGAAGGTCACTCAATCCACATTTTTGAAATTGCGGAATATAAAGATGAAGGAAACAATTTTGTAACATGATCAATACTAAGGTGAACTAAGGCATGCCTTGCTAGAAGCAAAACGGGTCTCCTGGTTTGGTGAAGGTCTTCATGTATGCAAATTTTGCTATAGGTTAATCCCAGATGTATTAAAAAGTAGTTGATAAGCTTACTTATTTTTATAGATATTCCAGTTGGAGTAATCTTGATTTTTGGAGCAAAAGTCTGCTTTAATAGAAAAAAGTTGGATATGGATCTGGGGTTGATTCTTATACAAAAGAGACCTGATTATCAATTTTATTGTTTAGCATGCGATTAGAATCAATTGAAGAATGAATCTACTTTGTTGTAGAATCATGGTAAGGAAGTTGGAAGTTCTTCCAAAGGGAAGAAGCTTGAGACAATAAGCAGATTTTGTTTTACTTTATATACTTGGGGTCATTTGGAAGTGAATCTTTGGTCAAATTCTGAGAATTGGATACTGTTCTATTTGGTGCAGAAAAGGAGTCAGGAAGGTGTGGGTTTACAAAATGTGGTTTTGGAGACTAAGTTTTCGTAGGTTGTTATTCTGTTGCCAGTGGTGCCACAGATGGAAATTCCAGAAGAAGAGGTTCTGCAACCAGGAGTCTGCAGAATGTGATTCTGCAGGTTTCAATTGTGTGGAGGGTAGCTGTATCCAGGTCTATTCCAATTATGGCGTTTCAATTTACGAAGGCGAGATGATTTGTTGCAACAAGCCCATGGCCACATAATTTGCGATTACATTTCAAGTGTTTTGGTTGCAGAAGGTATGGACATATGGCAAATCAAGGCCCGTTTGCATTTTGGGGGTGCATGTTTGCGAATAGCGACGATTGAGAGACCATGATATTGTGAAATGTCCTATAGTGTTATCTGAGAATAAAGATGTAAAATCAATTCGGGAAGCTCGGAGGATGGATGGAGCTCCAAGATAGGTCCAAGTGGCAACTAGGGTTCATCTATAAGGTTAATGTATTTAGAAGTTGTAAGGACAAGGGTAAAGCTTTGTTGGTTGAGGATTTCATGGAAGGTTTGTCTTGCAATATATTTAATTGGTGTAATAAGCTAAGTTATACAAAAGTTGTTAGAGAATCGTGAGAAACAATGGAAGAGATTGAGTATGGATGGAGAGAAATTTACTTTTCTTTTGACATCTTTGTATAAGTTAAATTCTCATATGAATGAGCAAACAACCATGAGTAGTCCATATGGATATCAAAATCTAAAACTAAGTTTCTGATCAGATTTAATAGAGTACAAGGTTAGGACGTGGTAGTGGATTTGGGAAGCCAAACAAGTATCATTCATATTGAACTTTGGTAGGAACTTGGAAAATCTCAATTGAAACCTTCATTCTACTAGATATGGATGTAAGTTTAGAGGAAGAAAATTCCAAAGGGCATTTTGAGACATTACTTGTGGTTGTATGCTGGTGATATCCGATCTAATCGAGTCCAAGGAGAGGATGCGGTAGTGGATTTAGGATGCCCAAAAAGTATAATTCCTGTTGAATTTTAGCATGAACTTGGAAAATCTCAATTGAAGCTTTCATTCTACTAGCTACAAATGGCAGTTTAGATGAAGAAAATTCCAAAGGGCATTTTGAGAGATGTTTTGGTTCAATGCAGATTGTTTAGGGTTTATGTGGATTTTAAAGTAATGGATATGTAAGATACTCTAGAGTCCACATGCATATACTGTTGGTTTTTCTTCATATGAGATATGATTGATATATTATTACAACGATGAGTGTTCCATATATAGGGAACATATGGTGACCATCCATGAAAGGATGCATCCCTTGAATAATTAATAACTTTTTATTATTATCATCTACTTATTATATATGATATTTAATAATCAATAATTATATTATTAATTATTATTCTAAGAGAATGTCTTCCCGATGTTGTCCAAACATCAACACTCCCTCTCAATGAGGGAGACATTCTGCAACATGCCAAGCTTGTCTTTGAAGTATACAAACTTCACCCTAGACTCATGACACTCATCAGTCAGTCTTGGGAGACATCTCTCTCCCACTTGAATCGAGGAGAAATTCCTTCTGCGACTCTCCCTCTGAGCCAAATAACTCTCTCTAAGATTAGGTTCACTTTGGGTCCGCATGTAATAGCATATAACATCTTGAGTCTTTATCATTCCTTGTCAAATCACCATGACCAGGTCAAAGACCACACTAGGATCTTTCACCACAGGTACACACCTATGAGTGAATGTTAGCTTGATGCTAACTGACACGTGGAAAGCACTTCAAGCACCTTGAGTCCATATTATTCCTTGTCATGATTAAGGAAGGACTACGTCTGGGCCCATTTACCACAAGTGCACCTTTATGATAAATGTATCCTATCTCCCTTGGTCTGCAGCCTAATCTAGGAGAAGTTCCGCCTGATGCTGAAACATCAACACTCCCTCTTAGCTAGGGAGGTATCTTTCCATAGTAGTACACAACTACTGTCTAGAGACACGCAGTCTCTGCCAGTGGTACACAACCACCATAGTAGCAAAAGGTTTGTCACACATGACACTCATATGTGGACTTCTAGAGGCTACTCCCTCTAGGAACACTTAGGGTCAACTCCCCATAGTGTGAGACATCAAGGGTCAACTCCCTTGACATGTCCTCATGTTCTCTCCACATGGGATGATGGGCCATAAGCCCAAATGCACTTATCCCTTCTTGAATAAGTGTCCTCACAGATCAACTAAACTCAATTCACAGAGGAGTACGATCTGGAGAAAGTTTGTCACACATGGCACTCCATGTGGACTTCTAGAGGCTACACCCTCTAGAAACACTAGGGTCAACTCCCATAGTGTATGACGTCAAGGTTCAACTCCCTTGACATGTCCTCATGTGCTCTCCACATGGGACGTTGGGCTATAATCCCAAACACACTTATCCCTTCTCGAATAAGTGCCCCACTTATCCCTTCTCGGATAAGTGTCATCACAGATCAACTCAACTCAGTCACAGAGGTGTACGATCTGGAGAATGTCTCAGGGAGCTGCAAACATCAACACTCCCTCTCAGCGAGGAAGGCATTCGTCCTGGTTTGGTAAGAACATCAACAACCTGCTCATCTGTAGGAAGGTACTGCACCAATACTTCCTTCCTATGCACATGTCTTGGATGTAATGGTACTTGATCTCAATGTGGTTCGATTTGTCATGAAACATTGGATTATCAAAGATCTTCACACAACTTTGGTTACCATAGTGAATAATGGTGGAATCCAACACATGTTCGGATAAATCTGCAAGGATATTGCGAAGCCACACTGATTCATGGACTATCATACTTAATGCAATGTACTCTGCTTTTGTTGTGCTCAAAGCCATATAAGTTCGTTTCCTGCTACATCGGAAACCATGGAAGATCCTAAAGTGAAGCAACACCCGAAGGTGCTCTTTCTGTCCACTGCGCTCCCTGCCCAATCGAAGTCAATATATTCCGGCCATATCATATCAATACTGGAAGTATATCTCAGACCATGTCCAACTTCGCAAGTATCTCAACACATGCTTCATAGTAATCTAGTGTGTCTATCTCAGCTGACTTATAAACTGGCTAAGTGCACTCACTGCATAGCAAATATTTGGTCTGGTGTTAACCAGATACATCAATTATCCAATCAGTTGTCTGTACAGAGTTGGATCAATTTCGTCATAATTGGAAGAAGACACACTTAGTTTCTTTAGATTCGTCATCATTGGTGTAGCCACGGGCTTCAAGTTCAGTATCTCAAACTTCTTCAATATCTCAACTGTGTACTTCCCCTGACTCAGGAAGATCTCATCAGTTCTCTACCACACCTCTAGTCCCAAGAAGTAGTGCATCATACCAAGGTCCTTCATCTCAAACTTAGAGGCCAATGCATACTTGCATTCAACAATAAGGCTCTCTGTATCGGTGAGGAATAAATCATCAACGTAGAGGACCAAAATCAGGGACTCACCATTAACAGTCTTGTAGTACAGGTTGTGATCGACAACACTTTTGTTGAAGCCCAAAAATCATCAGGTGTTCATCAATCCTTGCATACCAAGCTCGAGGTGGCTGCTTGAGTCCATACAAGGCCATCTTCAACCTGCATACATGAGACTCCTCCTCATGTATCACGAAACCATCTGGCTGCTCGATGTATACTTCTTCCTCAATCCCTCCATTGAGAAAGGTTGTCTTTACATCCATCTGATGTACTCTCTAATCCATGGATGCTGCAGGGGAAATAATCATCTGGATAGAAGTGTATCGAGCAACAGGAGAAAATGTCTCCTCATAATCTATTCCCTCCACCTAAGAGAATCTTCTAGCAACAAATATCATTTTGTGCCTCTCGATGATCCCGTCAACTATGTGTTTGATCTTGTAGATCCATTTGGAAGTCACTACAAAATTCCCTCCAGGTCTCAAAACAATATCCCACACATCATTCTTCATGATGGATTGATACTCCTCCATCATGACTCTCTCCATATTGGATGACTAGTTGCCTCCTCATAACAAGCAGACTCAAAATGAATGATGTGGCTCATATCTGCGGCATAGCATGAATATCTCTAAGGTCTCTTGTTCACTTGGAAGGTACCACGAGGAGATGCATATCCTTCTGCCTCTTGTAGAGTCTGACGAGCTCATGTAGGTCTCTTTCGACCTACTGCAATATCTCTGGGAACATCAACTGGAGCTATAGGATCAATGGGATCAGTTGGATCAATTTGATCAATCTCCATGTGAGACCCTCTAGATCTCTTAAAGGATACCTCCTCCTCAAAGGTAACATCTCTGCTCACCTCAATCTGTCTCTGACCAGGGATGTAGATCTGGTATTCCTTCAAAGACTCATTGTACCCCACAAATGTACCCTTTCTGCCTGAAGGGTCTAGCTTGATCCTTTTCTCCTTGGGTACATGAATGTATACTGGACACCTAAATATCCTAAAGTGTCCAACCTCATGCTTCACTTCAGTGAAGGCCTCCTCGAGCGTCATGTTCCCCAAACTCTTATGAGGACTTCTGTTTTGAACATACACTGCACTCAATTATGGATTGTTAGGTCAGTTATGGATTGAAGATATGAGAGGTTCTGTGAGTTTGGGGAAGAAGAGATATAAATTCAAGCAAGGACAATGGAAGCTCTTAATTGCTATTGGTCTAGATATGTGGATGGAAGAAACAATGACTCACTTTGCATATTCCAATTTTGTTCAGAGTGGGATTGCTACATGGGAGATCTATTCTAGGTGGAAGGTTGTGATGATTCAACACTTGGAGACGTTGCCACCT
The DNA here is from genome assembly GCA_009831015.1 of Picea engelmannii. Taxonomy (NCBI): domain Eukaryota; kingdom Viridiplantae; phylum Streptophyta; class Pinopsida; order Pinales; family Pinaceae; genus Picea; species Picea engelmannii. Next base: position 357,552 of record ML780825.1, read on the forward strand.
TAAGTGTTGGTGATGTGGAATTTGGGTACTAAGGTCAAGTCAGATCAATTGATGTATGAGTAGGAAAATGAGCTTTTATGAATTGTGCACACTTGTAGATTGATTGCATAATCACCCTTGGGAGTGTGGTCTAGTGGCAAGCAGCGAGGTGGTAGAGCTTGTATTAACGTAGAGACCTGGGTTCAAAATCCTTCAAGTGGGTGAGGATGAGGCCAAGTGCAAGTCCCGGGTGACTTTGACGGCATAGATACATCCCTCATAGCATGGTAGCTTAGCCAAAGAGATTCTATAAGATGTATTTAAAAAAAAAGAGATTGATTGCATAAGATATGGTGCAAATTTGTTGGATGTATGATTGGGAAAATAAGCTTTATGAATTGCACACATGTAAAGATTAACTGCAGAAGATTTGGTGCTAGTTTGTATGGGAGTAGAAAGAAGAGAAATGATTGGTAGATGTGAACATGAGATTTTGCTTTAGGGTTCAGATTTTCTGGGGAAATAAAAAGGATATAAATGATAGAAAGTTTTATAGTTTGCTATTAAAGACATTTTATAGGTTGGAGGTTGGTAAGTTGACATGGGCAAACAGATAGGGTTGAATTATTGTCCCGAGATTTTGTCATTTTTGCATTGATGTAGTTGTTGAATGTCTAACTGAGTGCTGGTTATGGAAATAGTTTGAAGTTCTCTATAAATTGAGTGTAGGTCTATGGTTTAAGTCATATCATCTTATGGTTTTGTTTACAATTTCTTGGGAAGGGATGTATGAAGAGGATGGAGATGTCTTAGGATATGGGGAAATTCTTTAAGAGAATGCTCAACCTTTTGGGGGCTTAATTAGTCCAAAAGGAACTACAATGTGGAAACGGGTGGGTTGGTTCCTTTCATTCTAGAAAATGTTTTTGTAATGTTGAAGTAATGCCTCAAGTTGTCTTCTCGAGCAATTTATGTCCTCTCGCAAGAGATGGTTATCTTGAGGTGGATCTCTCAAAGCATGGGGTGACAGAAAGAGGTGAGGATTTGAAAAGGCAACCAAATTACCTTTATTATTGAACTCTCTCCTTGCTGTGATGGCAAACTGAAAGATTTTATTTCTATGATTACTTCTTCTTTTGTTCACATTGAGGAAAAGGTTGATTTGTTGAGCATGATAGCTTGCACATAAGTTGTTGGTGCCATTGTATGTTATAGTTAATGGTTGGATGATGCTTATGGGCGGCAATTGTTCAAAGCTTATTGAGGAAGAAGAAATGAGAAAAGAGAGCACGATTCTCGATGAATTGGAGCATTAAAGGGTTAGATGGTGCAATTTACCTGTTTAACTGAAGGATTTCTCAAGTGGTTAAATGAAAATGCTGTGTGGGGAACAAGTTTAAGATCATTTTGGGGCATACAGGACCAAAAGATGGAGTTGAGTTCTTCGTGACAAAGGAGTTGAATGCATGCAGTGATATATATCCTTTTGATGTGTCATATTGTAATGATCATCATATAATTAGTATTGAGTATCAGAGTAGAACACAATGTTAAGGTATAGTCAGAAGGGGAAGCAAAGGACCCTTGTGAGAGACAATTTGTAAAGCAGATTTTGTTATTTTTTTTGCTGTAAATTTTGAGTATCTAAAAGATCTATATATTTCTGATGCATCATGATTTGGTTTCTGTAACTCTGTATGGGATGCAAGTTTATATTCTGCTGATTATGATGTTGACCTTTATGCTCCGTGATCTATGAATTACATACCTGAATTCTAAAGAAAGTAGAACTAAGAATATTTGTTCTGAAATAATAAAAGGAAGTTTAGACTCCCCTACCATGGAAAGTTAGCCATTTTATCATGAATTGATTGTGAATGTTTCTGTTCATTATATCCATTAGTACTTCCTTATTCCTTCTTTTCTGGTCCAGTGACTACCCTCAAATACTCTACTTTTTTCAAAGTTTCTTGGAAAAAATGCTTGGATTCTTAAGAATTTTCCCTGGGATTGGATTAGAAGGGTTGAAGCAGGTGGATGAGGTTTCTGGTCATTCACTAACCCATCCCTTTCTAATGAAAGGTGTTCAATGCTTAATTCCTTAATTGAGCCTCCCTAAAGCTCCATGATCTTAGGACTATTGTATCGATAACCATCACCAAACCTGGGATTGGATTAAAAGGGTTGAAGCACTTGGATGAGGTTTCTGGTCATTCACTAACCCATCCCTTTCTAATGAAAGGTGTCCAATGCTTAATTCCTTAATTGAGCCTCCCTAAAGCTCCATGATCTTAGGACTATTGTATTAATAACCATCACCAATGGGAAATGGCTATGATATTTGAGGTGATTACTACACCATGGTATTTACCTTCTTGATTGAAGGATATTTGTATATGGTTAAGCATATCAATTACTAGAACATATGAAGAGGGGGATTATATGAAAGCCTTTTCTAAGTCCCTTTTGCTAGGTTTAAGAGATATCTATCGTACTAAGGTTTATTTAAAGTAATGGTTATATTGTATTAAAATTCAAGCAAAGAGGGATGCTACGACCAAATCCAAACAACCAAGCGGTACACAAAATGGAAGGGAAGAATCCCGTCCTTAAGACTTTTCAATACGACTATGATATTTGAGGTGATTATTGCACCATGGTATTTATCTTCTTGATTAAAGGATATTTGTATATGGTTAATCATGTCAATTACTAGAACATATGAATAGGGGGATTATATATTTTTTTTGTTTGCTAGTGCGTCTGTTACTTGCGGGACTAGCTCGTGGTTTGAGAAACCATGACCCAGGGGCATCTAACCTGTCAAAATCACCCAGGGATCGCACCCGGCTTGGGCCACACCAACCCTTAATATAGTTGGATTATTTTGGGTGTCTCCTCCCGACTACCGCGAGTTTCGAACGTTGACTGCCTTACAGAACAAAACCTTTGAAATCCAATTGCGCTAGCGAGATTTGACTGAAGAGGGGGATTATATGAAAGCCTTTTTAAAGTCCCTTTTGTTAGGTTCAAGAGATATTTACCATACTAAGTTTTTTTTAAAGTAATGGTTATATTGTATTAAAATTTAAACAAGGAGGGATGCTATGACCAAACCCAAACAACCAAGTGGTACCCAAAATGGAAGGGAAGACTCCCGTCCTTGAGACTTTTCAATCTCCAATCAAATAAAGATGGAAAACTTTTCTATTTCCCAAATTGTTACTCTAACTTACACAACCACAAGTATATTGCTTAATAAACCAACTTCCTAGCAAGATACATAGAATGAATATCTAACTTTGAGACGAACCTCATAATGAATAGCCATATTTGGTCAACAAACACTGTGATCCCATCACTTTGTTGTGCTTAGCTTCCCTTTCTTTAGCTTCTTTCCTCATCTTCCTTCCTCGATTTGCAAGTAAGGAATTGAGACTTTGTTTGAGAACCCCAAATTACATGGGGATTTGGGGGTCAGACCATCTTTGGCTTTTCCGGAGGTTGAGGATTCTACATTTTTTCTTGTGCTTTTGCTTCATTTCCTTCTTGCTCTACCTTCTCAACTACTTTCTTTTTTGTGCACCCTATCTCCTTCACTGGATCTTGAATATCCTCATTTAGAACCTCAAATTGCTTAATCGGGGCTTGAGATGAGGGAAAAGAGGGTTATTTACTCTTGGGTTGAGGAGGAGATGGTTGTTGGTGTTTTCTCCTCGTGACTATTAACATTGGCTATTCTAGGGGAGGAACAACTCGCCTTTTGCAATGTATGCCAATGTGACCATACTCTTAGCAGATATTGCACCTGAAGGGGTGCTACTCACAATCCAACACTTGAATGTAACACAACCATCAAGATTTAGCATTATTGCTTCCGGGAGCCCCTTTGAATGGTCCAACTTTGTATAAACTCTTGCATATGAATATTGACATGCTTTCACTGTTGGTTTCAAATTCTTGCACATGAATATCAACATGCCTTTGGCATTGCTTTATTCAGAAACTTCCCTATGCTGTTATTGATGAGTTGAAATGTTGGGTTTGTCCCCGAAGATCAACAGAAGATGCGGAAGATAGACCCATATTGGAATTGTCCTGCTTAGCATTGAAATCAATCATTCAAGGATTCAGGGAAAGCCCTTTTAGCCTTAGAAGCTATGGGCCCCTGTGAAATATAAACTTTTGATCTTCTTGAGCTAGAAGAGGAACATAATTTATCCTTGTCCGCGAAGGAGGAAGTTGAGGGATCCTTGTATTAGTGAAAGCCAATATTCTTTCAGCGAGAGTTCCATTGTGACTTGGCCATTGGCCCAAGAACTCACCAACCATCGCCTTTCTTGCAAAAAGAAGGGCCTTGCTTTTGGGAGGTGAGTTAGAAGCTTTGATTTATGGTATTTTTGTAGCTTTCTTAACAAAGCTCGAACTTACATACTTTGGGAGAGGTCCATTCAATTCAACCTCTGCAATGAGCGATTCAAACTCCACTACTTCTTTTGCCAAAATTGCCTCTAGATTTGGATGGTCCATGTCAAGGTCTCAATATCTATCTTGCCAAGGTTGCCTAAGACTTGCATTCGAATTAAACAACCTACTTGCATGGGTGTGCTAGACTTCGAGGGGTGAACATATCCTTTTGGGGGATAACAACATGCTTGCTTTACCCACCAACAAAGACCCTATTGACATAGATATAAGATTTTGATCAATTCTAAGATTTGGCAAGGGATTTAGATGTGTTTTCCTTTCCATCCTATCATAGGCTTATTAGTATTTTTTAATTGCTATTGTAGGAATTTATTGATCTCCACCCTAGGAACAAGAAGGCACGTTGTTGGGCAAAGTTGCATGGAAATAATAGATCTGGTTACGAATCTGCCAAATTTTTTGGAAAGTCAGGATCCAAATATGGTGAAATGACACACACACAGGCGTGTGTGCACATGTACACGCACTCACACCCATACATGCACAAGCACATACACAAACAAAAGTCTTTCTCCAAATTGCTCTCACAAACTCATAAATGTAGATTGATATGAAAAACTTAGATTTCTACATTTTAGAGTGGGGGGAGGGGCTATTTTATAGGCAAAAGGGAAGGTTTTAGAGCCTTTTGTGGATCCAGGATGGACCTTGCCATTTTCAAATATGTGGAAATGTAGATTCTAGATCCTCCATAGGTAGGTCTAGTAACATAGTCATTGGGAATGAAGTTTACAAAAGTAGAGTTTGTAGTCCCTAATACTTCTTATTTTGTAATTTCTTGACTATCCCAATAGATTTGTCTTTCCTATATCAACTTATAAAATCTTCCTGTAACTCTTTTGGTGTAGTAACTTTTTTGATTTCATTTTGTGGATGGTCTCATGAATCTATTCTCCATTACATCCACACATAATGTTTTGTTTTGGTCTCTTAGCGTGGTTTGGTAAGACATTACCAGATACTATTCACAAACTTTTCCACGTAGACTAAGCTTTGGGATGTGTTTAGCTAGTTGAAGAAATTGGTATGTTGGATATGTTTTCTTTGGCCTCTAAACTGTTGAGATTTGGGTACCTTGGAAAGTGGTCCCCTTGTGTTTGTGAGTCTCTAACCACAAAGGGGGAGACTATTACCCTTATACCTTTACTTTATGATCTAATTTCACTTTGACTTAGTCACTTAAGTCATAAAGTGAAATTTGTCACTTAAGTCATAAAGTGACAATTAATTTACAAAGTGGGTGAATTAATAGACCTAAAACAAACTATGGAAACTCGAGCAAAGTGGGTTTCCAAGTGACATTTTTGAAATTAGATCTCACTCATTGATTAGACATGGCTAGATTAAATCTAGGCCATTGGTCTTTTAGGTTTGGCCAAAGGGAGGCTAAAGGAGGAAAAAGGGTAAGGATGAGATTCACTTGTCACTTGAGAGAGTTGAGTGAGGAGAGGAAGAGAGGAAGAGGGTTTGGAGGCTTGGGCGCATTCTTGAGGAGAGGAGGGCACACAAGTGTTGGAGGAAGCATTCATAGTTGAGGAGGCTTTGAGCTTGAGGAGGTGCCTTGGTGAGAGGCTAGGGCGCATGGGTTAAATGCCTTTACTTCCATGGAGCGTGAGCTAGGAGAGGGCGCACTCAAAGCTTGAGGGCGCAGCTAGCTAAGAGGAGGGTGCATTTGTGCATGGGCGCATTCATGCCTTGAGGGCGCACTTCATTCTTGGAGAGAGTTGCTTGGAGAGGGCGCACCTTGTGGAGAATGGGGTGCAAGTACTCACATAGCAGTCAAGGGCTTCAAGGAGGGCGCAACACTTCATTCTGGCAAGCAAAGAGGCTAGGGGGGTGCAAGTCCATGGCTAGCAGGCACAAGTTTTGAGGGACTCCATTACAAACTTGAGGATAAGCTTGGACTGTATCAGGTTCCTTGTGTATTTACTTGTTGTAGCATTTGCTTTGAGATCTCCAATATATATCTATCTCTCTTACTGGTTTTCCCCATGGGGGTTTTTCCAGGGTCATGTTGACCAAAAACTTATGTGTTCACTTTTCATGTATGCTTAGTTATTTATCAGCTGTAAGTAGTTAAAGATCTAGAGGAGTATTGTATGTTTTAAGGTTTATGCATGTGCTAACCTTGGTTACTAAAACACTTGCAAGGGCACCTTAAAAGAGCATCCAATCATCAGTTTGAAAACAGATTTATGGGGAGATTTTTCAGACCTGTTTGCTGTCCTAAAACAGCAGCAATGACAGCTTTGAAATCTTGAACTTAGAGCCCAATAAGAGGTCAAAAGACAGACCTGTTGGGAAGCCTTTAGTTCCTCAGAATTTGACATGGTATTAGAGCCAAAGGGCTAAGTTTTGGCTGATTTCTTGGATCATACAGTATGCAGAATTCTTGGACTGTTTTGGACAGCCTCTTTTGACACCTGTGTGTGTAGAAATTTAATGACAAAATCAGCATGCACTATATTCCGTCATACACTTAGCAACTTAGAGATAACTGTCATCTATGAACTCTGTAATGTATAAACCCACATTCAGAAATTATTATGAGCAGAAATACACACTGCCAAACACTTTTGCAGCGGAATAAACACAATGAACAACAATCACACATCCATGTAATACTGAGAAATTTAGGCAACCAGCCAATGAAAACCCCAATGTGGGGAAACCCAAAGAGAGAGAGATTTTATTAGCTTCAGGAAAGTATATCAGCAGCAAAATTACATTTAGCAGCCAAGAGAATCACTTACAACACCCAACAGTCCCACAAATCTGCTGCCTAGAAAAGTGTGCCAAATCCTTACAACTGTACGGTCTTGCTGAAATCAGCACCTCGATATTTGTGCCCACAACAGACTTCTGCTGTACCTTCACTCCTGTATGGCCAACCTCCAACAGAAAATTCACCAAAAGCTGCCTCAAAAACTGTGCCCACACTTGCCTCGATTTCCATGCCCAAACTTGCTATTGTACGACATACAGTACGACCTGTCTTCAGCAATAAATCTCAGTCTCTTCTAAACAAAAATTTCTCCCTTGGGAAATGTGCTCAATCTCCCTTGGAATCTGTGCCAAAAATTTGCTGCTCACTTTCCTCTCTCAAGCTCTCTCGAAAATCTCTCATTCTCCTCTTCTTTTGTTGTGTCTTGCACACTACCCAATGCATTCTCTTATAATTCGAAAATGACCTTTCACCTTCCAAGTGTCTTTTCACCTTCCTCATCCCTAAATCCAAAGGCCAAGATCTAATCTTGCTTTTACATGATCAAGGGACATGATTCATTCCCTCCAAAATAAATCACTTAAAATATTAAAGTACAATTTCACTTTATAACATAAGTGCACTTTATGAAATAAAGTCACTTTAATATTAGAAGGTACATTTTATTAAAAAGTTACTTTAATAAAAGAACCACTTTATTACAACTTTATAAAAACCCATTACAAAGTCAAGTGCCTAGTAGTGTAAATGTAAGGTTACTTCCGCATACAAGACAAACATGTAGAGTACCTCTCGAGCTATAAAAGCTAACAATGTACAAGAGTGAGGTTGTTTTCTTTTGCAATGTTTAACATCAGTTTGGGCTTCAGTGGGCAGTCATGTCGGTGACACAGATGAGGGCGGAGGATAGGCTATTAGGAGCTAGCAATTGGTCCCCTTGGAAGACCATAATAGTGTTTGTCTTGGAGGATCTTGAACTATGGGATATAGTTCAGGCTCCAATGGTTCTTTCTCTTGTCATTGCTCCCTTGTTGGTAGCAGAGTTCAAGAAGAGGAACACCAAGGCAAATAGGACTATCTGTGATGCACTGTAAGACCATGTCATACCTCATTTGATTGGTAACGAGTTTGCTTTTGAGATGTGGGACTCATTGTGCAAATTCTACCAGAGTCCTAATCATAATCGAAAGATGGTTTTGTAGGAGAAGCTCAGGAGCATTAAGATGCTCAAGTCAGAGTCGGTGACCTCATACTTCAGAATATTTACTCAGACTCGAGATGAGTTGGCGGCAGTTGGTGAGATTGTGGATGCCATAGTTTTGGTGAGGACAGCCTTAAATGGCTTCTCCAAACCTTGGGAGACTTTTGTGCGAGGCATTGTGGCCAGGGAGGCTATGCCCAGTTGGGAGAGACTCTGGGATGACTTTGTACAGGAGGAGCTGAGATGTAGCTCTGGATCTACAGGCCAACAACATGTTGCAGAGGGTGAGGAGGATCTTGCTCTTTATGCAAAGGGAAAGAAGAAGACCGGTCAGGGTGCTAAACAAGGTCCCAAGGGAGGGGCTAAGCCACATCAGAGTGGTAGTGGGAAAGAGATAGACATGAGCAAAATGAGATGCTTTGCTTGTGGAGAGATGGGGCACTATGCTGGACAGTGTCCTAAGAAGAAGAAGAAACAACAAGATGGTGCAACAACGACAGCAGAGGAGTAAGACTTCACTGCTCAGTTTGATAGGGAGTGTGCTCTCATAGGTTGTTTGACAGTTGAGACATCATCCAACGGTTGGTGCGCAGACAGAGTTGAGGAGGTCCCACAGATTGAGAGTGTTGTATCTCATCAGACGCAGACTCAATTGTCGAGTACACCATATTCAGGGGTGACTGGTCCACCCGGGACAACTTCAGTTTCAGAGTTGTCGAGTAGACAGACAATTGGTGCAGGGGTTTCAAAGCATCAAAGATTGATGAGTGTGAGCAGGGCACCAGAGAGGTTTGAGTCTCACTTGGCTATGGAGACGAGCAAATCAGTTTCAGATTCCTCTTCAGGAGGAAGACCCTTGGTGAGAGACCAAGGTGAGGATCTTTGGTGAGATATCAAGATTGAGAGACTCTTGGTGAGATGCCAAGAGCTAGAGACTCTTGGTGAGATGCCAAGAGGTAGAGATCCTTGGTGAGATGCCAAGGTAGAGATTTTTGGTGAGATGCCAAGATCAGGATCTTTGGTCGAGCAGATTAGAGTCAGAGGACACTTTAGATGATCAGGGTACAACCGTGCTAACTGAGTATTTTCCAGCAGGCAACGATGTCCACTGCAGGGACAAGATTGTAGGGGTGAGTGACACTTTCCTCGGTAAGAGGGAGTGTTGAGATTTGGGTACCTTGGAAAGTGGTCCCGTTGTGTTTGTGAGTCTCTAAACACAAAGGGGGAGACTATTACCCTTATACCTTTACTTTATGATCTAATTTCACTTTGACTTAGTCACTTAAGTCATAAAGTGAAATCTGTCACTTAAGTCATAAAGTGACAATTAATTCACAAAGTGGGTGAATTAATAGACATAAAACAAACTATGAAAACTTGAGCAAAGTGGGTTTCCAAGTGAGATTTTTGAGATTAGATCTCACCCATTGATTAGACTTGGTTAGATTGAATCTAGGCCATTGGTTTGTTAGGTTTGGCCAAAGGGAGGCTAAAGGAGGCAAAAGGGTAAGGATTAGATTCACTTGTCACTTGAGAGAGTTGACTGAGGAGAGGAAGAGAGGAAGAGGGTTTGGAGGCTTGGGCGCATTCTTGAGGAAAGGAGGGTGCACAAGTGTTGGAGGAAGCATTCATGGTTGAGGAGGCTTTGAGCTTGTGGAGGTGCCTTGGTGAGAGGCTAGGGCGCATGGGTTAAAGGCCTTTACTTCTATGGAGCGTGAGCTAGGAGAGGGCGCACTCAAACCTTGAGGGCACAACTAGCTAAGAGGAAGGCGCATTTGTGCATGGGAGTATTCATGCCTTGAGGGTGCACTTTATTCTTGGAGAGAGTTGCTTGGAGAGGGCACACCTTATGGAGAAGGGGGCACAAGTACTCACATAGCAGACAAGGGCTTCAAGGAGGGCGCAACACTTCATTCTGGCAAGCAAAGAACCTAGGGGGGCGCAAGTCCATGGCTAGCAGGCACAAGTTTTGAGGGACTCCATTACAAGCTTGAGGATAAGCTTGGATTGTATCGGGTTCCTTGTGTATTTACTTGTTGTAGCATTTGCTTTGAGATCTCCAATATATATCTATCTCTCTTACCAGTTTTCCCCATGGGGGTTTTTCCAGGGTCATGTTGACCAAAAACTTATGTGTTCACTTGTCATGTATGCTTAGTTATTTATCAGTTGTAAGTAGTTAAAGATCTAGAGGAGTATTGTATGTTTTAAGTGTTGAAATAATGTAACTGCAAAGTGTATTCTTATTATTATCTGATATATTATTCATTGGATCAATCCCTATAGTGGATTGATCATGTTGGCTATTGTAAAAAGACCAAATCCCCTTTTGCGGATTGGTCAAATGATAATTATAATAGGCAGAATAAGAAGTCGGCCCCAACAGATATTAAAGAGGCCCCAAAATATATTAAAGGTGGTTATAACCACCCAGTTTGAGAAGTCGACCCTGCCAGTGAAGAGACACTTCACATGTGCCAGTCTTGTATAAATAAAGAGGCCAACGCCTTACTTAGACACACAACTCACTTGCTCATTTGAGAGACAAGTTTCGGAATTGCAGTTGGAGAAGAAAGAGAGAGAGTGGCGCATCTTTTGGAGAGGATCTTCTGTATTAGCTTGAGTTATCTCTTGGCATTGTATTGGCTATCTATAATAAGGAAGTTTTGCTGGGTTTTCTTCCCCTAGAGGGTTTCCCAGGATAAATGCTGTCTCTTGTGATTTTGTATTTCTCAATGATCTTGTCTTTATGTTGCTGTTATCTATTGAAATGCAAAGAACTATAATAATGGCATAAACATTAACATTAAGGTTTATGCATGTGCTAACCTTGGTTACTAAAACACTTGCAAGGGCACCTTAAAAGAGCATCCAATCATTAGTTTGAAGGTAGATTTGAGGGGAGATTTTTCAGACTTGTTTGCTGTCCTAAAACAACAGCAAGGACAGCATTGAAACCTTGAACTTAGAGCCCAACAAGAGGTCAAAAAACAGACATGTTGGGCAGCCTTTAGTTCCTTAGAAATTTACATAAACAATCTCCTCGTCCAAAGTTTGGATGGTGTTTATAGTTTAATATCTGGAAACTAATTAAAATCATCAGTGTTTCCATCTCCTAAAGAGAGCCATGTTATTCATGACTTTAGTCTTACATCTATCTCTTCTTAATTCCTCGAGGTAAATTTCATATGTTACTCTTATGAGGACGGCGACCTCATTTGCTCCATCCACCACAACATAGCTTCAAATGAATTTCATATTATCTCCATAATCCAATCCCTACCTTACCTTTTTCATTTAAATATATTCTCATTCCTTCAAGGTGTGCTTTAATGGTAAATACTCGTACCATGTGTAAGAGTGCCCTCTTTTCATGCATTTTTGATGTTATGCATAGTATTGGGATGTTTAAGTCAAGCTAGATTAACCTTAAAGAGCAAGTCTTTTTGGTTTGTATTCTATTTTCTTGGGTGGATTTTGGTTTAGTAAACAATGATCTGAAATGTTACTTGACCTATATGGAATCTTGCATGGTTTCCAAGATTAAGAACCTTCATGACCTTTGGGGTTTGCATTACCATTGTAATATCTATGGATGGGTTTGAGGAGACTCTCTTTTGTTTCTAGTGTAAATTGGGTCCTCCTCCTCTAGAGAAGATTTTACAATTCTATTTCCTCCTTGTAGGGTGTTAGGTTCTAGGAACTATGGTTCTCTCATATTGTTTTGCTACCAACCAAATCTTCTGTTTCAGCCTCTTGAAGAGCGTTGAACTGGTTTTTGTTGATTTTAGACTCCAAGCTACCTTTCTTTTGGTAGTTTCTTTGAAATTTTCTACATGGAGGTTAGAATCCCTCTCATATGTAAAGTGTCTCCCTAAGGAGCTATACTTTAGTAGATTAATAATTCGGAGGCTATATTTTCATAATTAAGTTGCTAGGCCTAGATTGAATCCACATTTAGCTCAAAGCCTCTTCTCTTGGTCAACCACTTAGATTTTGATAAAAAATTAAAATTACAATAGTTTTTCCAATGTTATTGAATATTTTCTCCTTACATTATTCTAGTGGCAACTTGGGTTCACTACCAGTTCCAAGAGCATTCCTAGTGTATTTAAATGTTTCCTCACGAGTGGCATGTTGGTAGCTTAATCCAAATAGGGATAGAAGTTGGGTTCTCCTCTAGTAGTTTAATCCCCTCAAGAACTACAATATCATAAACAACCTTTCTTTATTCAAAAATGTTGTCCATGGTAGAAAATAATTCCTTTGTCCTCCTTTTGAGTGAATAAACCTATAGAAAGTCTTTTGACTTAGCATAGGATTTGGCATTTGCACGATGCCTTTTATTCTTCATTTCCAATTTTGGCTGCCCACTTCGAGAGAGTTTTCAGTTCATGCACATTCATTAAAATTTGGAACTTTCCCCCAAAACACCTCAAGTTAATGGGTGACTGGTATTTTTCTCTATTTTTTCACAAAAAATGTTTCTACTTAATTGATGAATTTGACTTTCTCACCCATTGTCTAGAACTCTTTTTAGGTTATTCACTTAGTCTATTGTCACCTTCCTTGAGCTCGTTGGAGCATCCCTAAAGCCATGGTGTTGCACAAAAGGGAAACCTTACTTTCTCCCTTGGGGGTTCCATTCATGGCTGATAGCTTCTATCATACTAGATATGTTTTCAAATCTTTCCACTCCCTCTGAATAATGCATTAGTAATCTTCGATTTATAACAATTGTTCTAACTAAAATTCCAATTTCTATCATAAGAGGATTACCTTTATTTCTTTTCAAGGAATCTCGTGGTGTTATGGCAAATCCATACTAAAATTAGCTTAAGTGGCGATTTGAGTTTCTTATGAAGAGGCATATATCCCTTTAAATTATTATTATTATTATTAAATTGTTTAGAGAAACCCGACTCAAGATTGGGGGCTACTCCACATAACACAAACTTCGTTTGGATTAAGAGGTAGGGTTGAAAGATATCTAGTCCACCGAGATTGCTCGGTAATTGCACTTGATTTTATTTCTTTTTGAGACATGTAATTTGAGTGTGCAAACCACAAGGAGAATGGAACCATTATACTCGGTCTATTTCCTTAGTCAATTAAGGCCCCACTTGCTTAAATGGTACATTGTCCTTGTACCTTTGGCTTCTACAAATTAGTTGCTTGATATATGCTTGAGTTTATTGGGTTGGTTGATAGTTTTTCTTTGCATATCTTTTTGTTACAAAAGCATGCCTTTAGTTAGTGAAGATTCTATAGGATTTGATGCCAATTATGTTTACTTATTCTAAATTTATTTGTAATGTTTGCAGGTTTTAAACATTAATTGGTTTCAGAGGCAACCAAATGGAAATGACGAGGTTGGGGTTTTCTTCATCTTTGTGTACTTTGTTTTAGCATGTTAATTACTAGTGCTAGTAGTTTTCTTTCGTATATTTATTTTTGAAATGTCCAAGTGATGTGAACTTTAGAAAATGATGCATTTAGTAAAATTCTAAATGGCTCACTTTAGTTCACTGAATATCTTTTATTGCTAATTATTAACTAATCCATAGTTGTCGGGGATATATTTCTGTTGAGTTTTATGGGGATATATATAGTTGTTAGATAAAACTAATTGGGGATGGCCATAAAATGGAGAACTTAGTAGAATGTTGACTATAACTGGTCCAAAATTTTCAATTTTTTTATATGTCAGAACATACTAATTTTGATTTCTTTGTTTTTGAAATTTTCCTATCTTTGGAGGCTTGACTGGTTGGTCAAGAGGGGGTGGTGATAATTACCCCCTCCAAAGTGTACCCTCCCCCTAGACCTAGACCCCTAGTCCATGCTCTCCCATATTACCTCTCTAAGATATTCTCGGATAACTTCCCACTCGTATCCCCTTCCCCCCTCCTTCAAGCCATCTCTTCTTAGAAAGAGACATCAAGAGAGCAATAATGGTTATGTGCACCAACAAAGCAGTTGATGAGGAAGGCCTTCAAGCCAAGTTCCTTAGGCATGGCATCTATTCTCTTGACTTGTACATTGCAGATTTATTTAACCATGTGGTTTGCTCCAGTTTCCATCACTCTTGGACTAGACAAGTCATTCACCTGATCCACAAATCGAGGATCAATTTCAATCCAAACAACTACTAGACTATCATGGTTGGCACACATTCTTGAAGCTATATGCCACAATCCTACATTGATGGCTTTCAAATGAGCTACAGAGTTGACACCTTAAGGCCAGAAGGCAGGTTGTTTTCCTCAGAGTACTAGATGACTAATCACATCTTTCCACTTAGAGTACTAGATGACTGATCACATCTTTCCATTGCTCTTTGAAAGTCTTTTGTTGCTTTGTGGACTTTAAGAAAGCATTCGACACAGTATCGAGAGAGGCTCTATTCTAGAGGCTTCATGACATTGGCATCTCTAAGACCCTCCTAGTGGTCATCATGAGACTACACGAGTCGGCTTTAGGTCGTATTTTTATGGCACATGGCCTCTTTGACTTCATCTAGAGTAACATTGGGCTAAAGCAGGGGTGCCTCCTCTCATTGACCCTCTTTGGATATACATTAAATGAGCTAGAGTCATTCATTCATGAGCACATTTAGGATGGAGATGGTTGACTTCTACATCAAATGTTGATCTCTCTGCTTCTCTTTGCTGATGACTTGATCTTGCTGGCCTCCACACCAAAGGGATTACATAGACAGATTGATGCCCTAGCCAGTTTTTGCGAGCTTCGACAATGGACAATCAACTTGGGTTAAACCGGTTATAATCTTCAATGTGTTGAAGAGATTTTTCACTGACTTGCATTTCTACATTTAGGGGGAGGAGATTGAGATTAGATAATGTACACCTATTTGGGGGTCCAATTTGTGGGGCCTTGTTTTTGCATGCGACAGGCCCTCTAACCCTGACTCAGTAATGTTGATTTTTCTACTTAAGCAATTAATTAGTTTAGCATTCTTTTACTATTAAACCATTAGCACAATAACTACATATAAAGGATCACTAAAAGAATAACATTCACAACATGCACATAATTTACCCTGGGAAAACCCCCTAAGGGGAAAAACCCAACAAACTTCCTCAATATAGATTTACCAACCAAGAATAATGTTTCTCTCCATGAGAGAACTAACAAAGCAAAAGATCCTCCTCTAACCCTTGACTAGGGAAGAGTAACACACCACTTAACCAAGATATATTCAAGAGATAGACCAAAACCCTCCACCAAGTCACCTCCCAGTTGCAACAGTGTCTCTCTCTAAAACTTGTGCACTTTTCTTCTTGGCTGTAGAGCTAGTGAGTGAGTGTTCAAATGAGGCGCTGCTCTACCTTATAAATAGTGGTTTGGCCAGCCTAAAATTAGGTTTGGGCCGACCTGTTACTTTACCCTTTTATTTTCTGTTTTACATGTCAAGGCACAATAGGGCCGACTTTTACAAAGGCACAATAGGGCTGTCTTAATAAACATAATATAATAATATTCTTTAGGGTTTGTCTCGGTCAAATACAATAAGGATATCTTCCGAAGCTACTCAATTTTCAACACTCCCTCTTAGCAAGGAAGGTATTCTTCTCATCACGGTCATCATCACTGCTTCTATGCTTCTGCATACTTGGTCATTGTCTTGTTGTCAATCACGGATCTATATTTCATAGGAAGTTCTGCACTTTCATTGAAGTAGCATACCAGCCTGCGTTGGAGTAGCATACCAACCTGTGCTGGGGTTAACATACCAACCTACGTTGGAGTAGCATACCAACCTGTTGAGTTTTGGTGTATCTTGGGAAGTGGTCCCCTTGTGGTTGTGGGTCTCTAACCACAAGCGGGAAATATTTGACCCATTGTGCCTTATACTTTATGTCTAATTTCACTTTGACATTTTCCTAAGTCAAAATGGTGAAATTTGTCACTTGAGGCAAAAGTGACTATTAATTCACTTTGTGGGTGAATTGGGGGACATAAAGTGAACTATGGAAACTTAATCCAAAGTGGGTTTTGAGTTGAGATTATTTTTGAGAGATCCCAACCATGGATTAGAGATGGCTTGGAGTGATCCTAGCCATTCATCTTTTAGGTTTCCTTATGATTCCTTAAGAAGGGCACATAGTGCATTTGGAGGCTCATTCACTCATTTGTTCACTTGGAGAGTTTGAGAGAGAGCATTGAGAAGAGAATGGAAGCATTGGGAGAGGAGAGCTTGGGCGCCATCTTTCATGGAGGGCGCAAGGAGGCTTAGGGCCTTATTATTTTGTGGTGAGGGTTCTTGCTTGGTGGAGGGTGCACTCTTGGAGGAGGGCGCAAACTTAGCAGGCACTAGCAGTTCTTGAGCTTTTGCAGATCTGATTGGTGGAGGTTTGGGACATCATACAAACAAAGATTTGCATGCAAGGGTTTCTCAAACAGCCAAGGGAGGATCAAGGGCGCATCAGTTCAGTGGAAGAGGCAACAAAGGAAGGGGGCCACACTTGTTTGAGCTCATTCTTCTTGGAAACTTCTAGCAAAGCTTGAGAGGAGCTTGCTACTTGTACAAGTTCCATTGTATTTGTTTACTTGTTGTTTTCCATGCTTGAGTCATCACATATATACACTTTCATTCTAAACTGGTTTTCCTCAGGGGGGTTTTATCCAGGGTCATGTTTTCCAAAAATACCTGTGTTCATTTATCATGTATGCTTAACATTTAAATCAGTTGTAGGAGCTTGTAAAGATCCTATAGGAGTGCTATATGTTTTAAGGTTTGCATGTGCTAACATTCAGTGACTAAAACACTTGCAAGGGCACCTTAAAAGAGCATATAACCATCGGTTTGAAGGCAGAATTCTTGGCAGAAAATTTCAGACCTGTTTGCGGTCCTAAAACAGCAGCAAGGACAGATTTGATTGAGTAAACTTAGAGCTTAACAAGAGGTCAAAGACAGACCTGTTGGGCAGCCTTCTAGTTCCTCAAAAATCTACATGGTATCAGAGCCTTGGTGGCTAAGAGTTGGCTGATTTACTAGCATACAGTTGGCAGATTTTTGGACAGTTTTGGACAGCCTTATTTCATGCTTGTGTGTCAAGTGTTGAGGCTGATTTCTTTTGCAATTTAGCATTAGTTTGAGTTTCAGTGGACAGCCATGTTGGTGTCTTAGATGAGGGCAAAGGATAGGCTAGCCGGAGCTAGCAACTGGTCCCCTTGGAAGACCAGGCTTATCTTTGTCTTGGAGGATCTTGAACTATGGGATATAGTTCAGGCTCCCGTTGTTGTTCCTCCTGTCACTGCTCCCTTGTTGGTGGCAGAGTTCAGAAAGAGGAACAAGAAGGAAAAGAGGACTATCTGTGATGTGGTGAGAGACCACGTCATACCCCATTTGACTGGGAAAGACTATGTCTTTGAGATGTGGGCCTCATTGTGCAAGCTTTACCAGAGTCCCAATCAGAATCAGAAGATGGATCTGCAGGAGAAGCTCAAGGGCATTCAAATGCTCAAGTTAGAGTCGGTGATATCATACCTTGGGAGATTTACACAGACTCGAGATGAGTTGGCAGTAGTCGAAGAGATTGTGGATCCAGAGTTTTTGGTGAGGACATCATTAAACGGCTTCTCCAAACCTTGGGGTTCATTTGTGTGAGGCATAATGGCCAGGGAGGTCATGCCCAATTGGGAGAGACTCTGGGATGACTTTGTACAGGAGGAGTTGAGATGCGGCTTTGGATCTACAAAACAATAACGTATTACTAAGGGTGATGAGGATCGTGCTCTTTGGTCAAAGGGCAAGAAGAAGGTCGATAAGGGTACTAAACAAGGTCCCAAGGGAGGGGCCAAGTCACAAGAGAGTGGCAGTGGGCAGAAGAGAGATATGAGAAAAGTGAAGTGCTTTGCTTCTAAGAAGATGGGGCACTAGGTTGGACAGTGTCCCAATAGGAAGAAGAAGCCGGGTGGTACAACAACTACAACAGATGAGGAGGAGTTTCAAGCACAGTTTGAGAGGGAGTTTGCCTTCCTTATTTGTTGCACTTCAGTTGAGACGACACCCAACTTTTGGTACATAGACAGTGGAGCTTCGAGCCACATGACAGGTGTGAGAGAGCACTTCCCTAATCTCAGAGATCCTGAGGTCAAGATGGAGATTGCGCTTGGTGATGACACCATAGTTAGGGTTGCTCGACGTGGCACAATTACTTTTTAGAGGAAGAGTTTGCCACCCATTTCGTTCAGGGATGTGTTGTACGTCCCTGGGTTGAAGAAGAATCTGATATCAGTTTCCACCCTCTAGGATAGGGGTCTTGAGGTGTCCTTCAAAGGGACATAGGTCCTCATACACCCTAAGGGGTCTCGTCTCTTCTCAGGGTAGGTGATTGGAGTGAGGGATGGTAAACTATACAGATTGCTTTTTCAGCCCCTGCATGCTTTGGCAGCGAGTAGCGACAACAACAGTCAGTTATGTGAGCTATGTTCTCAAAGGATGGCTCACCTTCATCACGGGGCTCTTGGAGGACCGAGAGAGGTTGTGACAGGAGTGCCACAGTTCAGCTTAGAGCATCAGGATGTGTGCAGAGGGTGTGTGCTTGGTAAGTTTACCAAGGATGTTTTCCCCAGCAGTGACAGCAGATCAGCTGGGATACTGGATTTAGTACACACAGATGTGTGTGGGCCTATGTCTCGTACGTCCTTGAGTGGTTGCGAGTACTATCTCACATTCATAGATGACCACTTGAGGAAGACCTGGATCTATTTCCTGAAGGGCAAGAGTGAGGTCTTCAAGAGGTTCCAAGAGTTCAAAGCTCTTGTGGAGAATTAGACAGGAAAGAAGATCAAGGTCTTGCGGTTAGACAATGGAGGTGAGTATGCCTCCACAAAGTTTGTAGACTTCTGCTCCAAGGCATGGATCATAAGACAGATGACCGTACCTTACAACCCCCAGCAGAACAGGGTTGCCGAGAGTAAGAATAGGGCCATTACAGGTGCAGCGAGATCTATGCTGCATGATCAGACTTTGCCTTTATACTTATGGGCTGAGGCGAGTGTTGCTGCAGTCTATCTGTAGAACAAGAGTCCCCACAGGGTTTTGGGGAAGAAGACTCCTGAGGAGGCCTTTATTGGTAGGAGGCCCGATGTTGAGCACATCGGGATTTTTGGATGCTTGACATACTCTCATGTCCCCTTAGAGAAGAGGACAAAGCTAGACCCCACAACAACTCAGAGGTCTCGAAGGCCTACCAGAGCTACATTCCATCACAGCGGAGAGTGGTGGTGAGCAAAGATGTAGATTTGGGGAGGGTAGAGCTTTCAGGAGGTCTCTCGAGTCGAGAGGCAGTATTGAGGACGTTGCAGAGACACAAATTGATGTTTCAAAGGAAGCACAACGTTAAGTGTCGAGTACACCAGTTTCAGGGGTGACATTGTCACCTTGCACAACTTCAGGTTCACAGTTGCAGGGGGTTCATGCAGAGGGTGCAAAGACTTCAGGATCTCAGAGTGTTGGCATGAGATCTGAGGCAAAGACTCATGGACGCAGAGATCTTACTTCTCCTTTGGTTACTCCAGGGAAGAGGAAACCGAGATGGTTTCAGGAGATCCTGAAGGAAGCCAAGGAGAATGTTGGAGAGCCTAGAGGGTTGTTAAGAGAGAGAAGAGCACCAGATAGGATTGGGTCCTATTTGGCGATGGCGACGAGCATCGCAAATTCAGAGCCCGAGACATTTGCGCAAGTAGTTGACCAGTAGGTTTGGTGAGATGCCATGCCGTTTGGAGTATGACTCCATTATGCACAATGATGTATAGGACGTGGTGTCGAGGCCAGTGGGGAAGTCAGTTGTGACTTCTAGATGGTTGTACAAGACCAAGTATGCTGCAGATGGCAGCATAGAGAAACACAAGGCCCAATTTGTTGCGCGAGGATTCTCTCAGGTAGAGGGAGTTGACTATGATGAGACATTCGCACCAGTTGCGAGAGACACGTCCATTTGGAGCATTATTGCCATAGAGACAGAGATGGGTTGGAGGATACATCAGATGGAAGTAAAGACCGCATTTTTGAATGGCTTTATTGAGGAGGAGGTGTACATTGAGTAGCCGTAGGGGTTTGAGGTGCTGGAGAGAGATTCTCATCTGTGCCTTTTGAGAAAGGCATTGTATGGTCTGAAGCAAGCTCCAAGAGCTTGGTATTCATGTATTGACGCTTATTTGCTTCAGATGGGGTTTGAGAAGAGTGAGGCAGATCCTAACCTCTACTACATCATTCGAGGTGAGGATACACACATTCTCATATTGTATGTTGATGATTTGTTCATCACAGGAGTGGAGCTTCTCATAGCTGATTGCAAGCTGGGACTTGCATCGGAGTTTGAGATGACAAACATCGGTTTGATGCACTATTTCTTGGGCATGGAGGTTTGGTAGGAGTGTCATATCTTTCTGGGGCAGGGGAAGTATGCTGCAAACATCTTGAGCAGGTTTCATATGGAGCACTGCAGGCCCATGTCTACACCTATGGTCACCAACTGGAAGAAGCTTAGCGATTCAGATTCCCAGTTGGTGTAGTTGGTGGATGCTACGAGATACAAGAAGCTGATAGGTTCTTTGATGTATTTGGTCAACACCAGACTAGATATTTTTTTTGCCGTGAACATTCTCAACCAATTTATGGTGGAGCCTAGGAGTGTTCACTGGATTGGGGCAAAACGTGTTTTGAGGTACATAACAGGATCAATGGATTTTGGTTTGGACAACATCAGAGGGGATGGAGTGAGTTTGGTTGGCTACACAGACTCAGACTGGGCAAGATGTGCTACTGACAGGAAGAGCACCTCGGGGTGTTGCTTTGGCTTGGGATGAGGAGTTGTTTCCTGGTTTAGTCGGAAGCAAAAGTCAGTTCCTTTGAGTTCGGCCGAGGCAGATACATGGCAGCTAGTCAGGCCAGTTGAAAGGCCATTTGGCTTCGTAAGTTGCTGGTTGGTTTATTTGGTCAGGGGTTGTCTTCGACGGTCATTCACTGCGATAACCAGAGTTGTATCAAACTCTCTGAGAATCCAATGTTTCATGACAGGTTGAAGCATATTGAGATCAGATACCACTTCATCAGAGATTGGGTTCAACGTGGGGCAGTGAAGCTCCAGTATATTCCGACTGATCAGTAGGTGGAAGATATTCTCACCAAGGCCTTGCCAAGGGGCAAGCATGTCTACTTCAGAGATAAGATGGGCTTGGTGAGAAACACTTTCCTCGGTAAGAGGGAGTGTTGAGTTTTGGTGTACCTTGGGAAGTGGTCCCCTTGTGGTTGTGGGTCTTTAACCACAAGAGGGAAATATTTGACCCATTGTGCCTTATACTTATGTTTAATTTCACTTTGACATTTTCTTAAGTCAAAAGCGTGAAATTTGTCACTTGAGGCAAAAGTGACTATTAGTTCACTTTGTGGGTGAATTGGGGTGATTAGAGATGGCTTGGAGTAATCCTAGTCATTCATCTTTTAGGTTTCCTTATGATTCCTTAAGAAGGGCGCATAGGGCATTTGGAGGCTCATTCACTCATTTGTTCACTTGGAGAGTTTGAGAGAGAGCATTGAGAAGAGAATGGAAGCATTGGGATAGGAGAGCTTGGGCACCATCTTTCATGGAGGGCGGAAGGAGACTTAGGGCCTTATTATTTTGTGGTGAGCGTTCTTGGTTGGTGTAGGGCGCACTCTTGGAGGAGGGCGCAAGCTTAGCAGCCCCTAGTAGTTCTTGAGCTTTTGCAGATCTGATTGGTGGAGGTTTGGGACAACATACAAACAAAGATTGGCATGCGAGGGTTTCTCAAACAGCCAAGGGAGGATCAAGGGCGCATCAATTCAGTGGAAGAGGCAACAAAGGAAGGGGGGCGCACTTGTTTGAGATCATTCTTCTTGGAACCTTCTAGCAAAGCTTGAGAGGAGCTTGCTACTTGTACAAGTTCCATTGTATTTGTTTACTTGTTGTTTTCCATGCTTGAGACATCACATATATACACTTTCATTCTAAACTGGTTTTCCCTCGGGGGTTATATCCAGGGTCATGTTGACCAAAAATACCTGTGTTCATTTATCATGTATGCTTAGTGTTTAAATCAGTTGTAGTAGCTTGTAAAGATCCTAGAGGAGTGCTATATGTTTTAAGGTTTGCATGTGCTAACATTCAGTGACTAAAACACTTGCAAGGGCACCTTAAAAGAGCATATAACCATCAGTTTGAAGGCAAAATTCTTGGCAGAAAATTTCAGACCTGTTTGCTGTCCTAAAACAACAAGAAGGAAAGATTTGATTAAGTAAACTTAGAGCCCAACAAGAGGTTAAAGACAGACCTGTTGGGCAGCCTTCTAGTTCCTCAAAAATCTATAGTAGAATACCAACTTGCGTTAGAGTAGCATACCAACCTGTGCTGGGCTAGCATACTAGTCTGTGTTGGGGTAGCGTACCAGCCTGCGTTGGAGTACTAGCTTGCGTTGAGGTAGTGTACCAGCCTGCGCTAGGGTAGCGTACCAGCCTGCGTTGGGGTAGCGTACCAGCCTGCGCTGGGGTAGCGTATCAGCCTGCATTGGAGTATCGACCTGTGCTGGGGTAGCGTACCAACATGCGTTGGAGTACCAACTTGCGCTGGAGTAGCTCCCACTACTGAGGATCTCATCACTTCCCTCTAGTGGGGAACACATCACTTCCCGCTCCTGGGGATCATATCGCTTCCCGCTACTGAGGAACACATCACTTCCCTCTCCTGGGGAACATATCACTTCCCACTTCCGGGGAACACATCACTCCCCGCTCCTAGGGAACATATCACTTCCCACTTCTGGGGAACACATCACTCCCTCTCATGAGGCAAAATCCTTTTGGACCACATCAAGCTTGTCTCTGAAGTATTCGAACTTTTCTCTTGACAGAGGCTTAGTCAACACGTCTGCTTCCTGCTCGTCGGTAGGAACATACTGGAGCTTTACTGCTCCCTTCTGTATCATCTCACAAATATAATGGTACTTGATCTCGATTGGCTTGGACTTGTCATGACATACTGGGTTCACCGACAACTTTATGCAACTTCGGCTGTCATAAAAGATACAGATTTCCTTCAACTCAAGATCAAACAATTCTGCAATCAACTTTCGAAGCCACATTGCTGTGCCACAAGCTAGCCATGCTTGCTACATACTCTGCCTCTGTGGAATTGACTGCGATACAGGTCTGCTTCTCACCAAGTCACAAGATCACAGTTGATCTAAAGCAACATTCAGATGTACTTTTCTGGTTTTGTGACACTGCCAGCCCAATTTGAATCTGTGTAGCCCTGCAATCTTATCTCATAATCCGAGATATATGTGGGTCCATAATTGATTGTACCCTTTAGGTACCTCATCACATGTTTTGCCGTAATCAGGTGAACATGTCTTTCACCGCAAAACATTTATCTGTCCTCGTGTTCTTCGAACCAATTTTTCACATAATATTGTACCAAACCGATAAACTTGCTCAGCTGCAATTCAATCTGCACAATCATGTTTTGGCTCTATGTGCTTTCTGCAAAGCACCATCTGTCTCACTGTCAAAGAGTATGTCCTCTAATCTCTCTGCAACTGTTCCTTTTGGAACTGGCACTCTGCACCTACAACTGCTTTTTCTGAAACTGAGAATGAATGCTCCATTCTCACTGTAGCTTCTGAACTATGAGAGTAGCTCCTCTACTCCATCACGATAACAAATTCATTTGCTCCTTTTGAATCTCATACTGCATCGACTTCTTTTAATGGATCATGGTTGTTCTATATATACTTTTTCTGATTACTGGAGCAAGTGTCTTGTCATAGTCTTCTCCCTCTTGCTGGGAGAATCCTCTGGACACAAATAAGGCTTTGTACATCTCTATGAATGATCTTGGGGAGGTTACTCCTCCTTACTGGATCATGAGGGTTGACTCCCTCTGAACTCTAGCTTCTTCTAAGCTGATACTTGGTGGGGCCGCCTGCCTCACCACTGGTGGAGCCATCTGCTCCTCATGATATGGCTCGTCTATGCTATATGGCTTTGCATCTTGCAAAGTGTCATGGGACCATGCTGGTCTCTTCCTGATTACTTCAATGATTCTGGGTAGGCCCTTTTGGCTCTACTAACTTTTCCTGCTCCCTCTGAGCCTTGACTCCCTCTGAGTCTTGCAACATTCTCAGAGTCTCTAGAAGATATACTTGGTGTTTGGTTACCAAGTCTTAATATGAAAAATTGAGTCAGACTTCAAACGAATTTTGCTTCCTGTCAAGGTGGCCTCATTATCCACTGACCAAGTCTTCTCATCGGGAAACTGCAGGACACTGTGAGTTCTATTCTAATGTGCTCGTTTTACCATAGACAATGTCACACCATTGTCACCCAACCATAGGCATTTACATATGCCACCCTCGAGCACAAAAACTATTTCATGATTTTAAATGAGGCCTTGTTGGATTCCCGTACCAGGGATGATGATCCAACAAGCTAAGATAAAAATTCAGAAAGTCTAATGTTCTAAAACTTAAAAGAAATTGAAATCAAATTATGAAGGGTGCATACCTGGAGCGTGCATTGTCATGCTGCTTGCTTGATCTGTACGATGTCTGGATGGATAATGATACTTCTTCACAATTTGTACTTGGCCCTCGTGATACGACACTTCTCCAGGTCTTTTACTTCTTGAAGTTTTAATGTGGGAAGAAATGAGATACTGTTATTAATATCACTTGATATGGATCAAGTGCTTCGAAAGCGCTAAGTCCTATATCATAGAAGATATAGTTCGTTTGAATTATCTTCCTTTGTTCTTTTCCGATTAGGTTCATCTTCTCCTGCAAAATGAGCATGATGTCTTTTAAACTTCTCGGTTTTATTATGGTCTTTTGCTTGGGGACAATTTCTTGCAATATGTCCCATCTTCTGGCAAATGAAGCATCTGAAGCTTGAGAGATCTTTATGTGAATCTTGTCTTTTATGAGGCTTCTGAAATCTTTTGTGAGAGTGAACTTCTTTCTTGTTCTTTCCTTTTCTTGCGTGAGTTGTTAGCGTTTGATCTTCATTGCTTTCTATCTTTTCCTTTCTTGCCTCTATTCTGGCTTCTTTTTGAGTATAGTCTTCCCAAAATCTGCTGAACTTAGTTAACTTTTTTCTAGAGCAGATTTCTTGGATGAAGGATTCCCAAGAATTTGGAAGACCATTTAATGTGGTCATCTTTATCTCGGCTTCTTCGACTATGTCTCCAATAGCTTCAAGCTATTCTTTAATCTAGGAGACTCTTGTGAAGTAAGATTGTATGGTTTCTGAATTTTGCATCTTCACATTCTTGATTTGTGTCATCAAGGTCATTTTCCGATTGACGTTCTTGCCTTCAAACAGACGGGATAAGGCATCCATCATTTGCTTTAGGGTTTTTAGTTCTGAAACATGAGGAATCAAGTGGTTCTTGATGAAGTTGGCAATGGTCCTCTTTGCTTTGATCATATCCTTCTTATATTTGGCTTTGGCCTCAACTCCCTCTGGCTCTTCAATATCTTGTTCAACAAAACTCACAAGGTCATTCTCTTCTAGAATGAGCATCACTCTGTACTTACATGCTCGGAAGTCATCGACTCTGTCAAGCTTTTCGTCAAGCTTGGTATTGGTTGTCATCTTGCCTGGAACAAGTAAAATAACAAATAACTTTTCAAGATGAGGTTCTTAGACCTTACCATAGAGATTGCTGAGTCAAAGATGAAATATGTCACAAAATCTGTAACAGCTGCAACCAGACCTAGGGTTTATGAGGAAACTCTAATTTTTCAATTTGTGAAATCTTGAGTTCTGATCCAGGGAATGGATTCGCCATGCCTAGGCGAGTTCCTAGGTGTGGTTACTTTCTCCAACGTCCTCCTTAAATAGGGAAAACGTCACACTTAGGGTTTATGCAGTTGCCGGCAGTTGCCGCAGCTGCAACAACAGTTGCAGTTTACAAAATTTTGTCAAACTGAGAGTTTATGCACAGGAGGAGGTGTGCTAGGGTTAGGAGAGTCTTCCTAAGCTCTTAGCTTCTTCAATGAGTTCTTCTGTGCTGTGAAGATGCCTTCTTTCAGGGCCGCTCTGATTCCATGTTGATTTTTCTACTTAAGCAGTTAACTAGTTTAGCATTCTTTTACTATTAAACCATTAGCACAATAACTGCATATAAAGGATCATTGAAAGAATAATATTCATAGCATGCACAATATTTACCTTGGGAAAACCCCCTAAGGGGAAAAACCCCCTAAGGGGAAAAACCCATCAAACTTCCTCAATATAGATTTACCAACCAAGAACAATGTTTCTCTCCATGAGAGAACTAACAAAGCAAAAGATCCTCCTCTAACCCTAGACTAGGGAAGAGTAGCGCACCACTTAACCAAGATACATCCAAGAGATAGACCAAAACCCTCCACCAAGTCACCTCCCAGTTGCAACAATGTCTCCCTCTAAAACTTGCGCAAGTTTCTTCTTGGCTGCAGAGCTAGTGTTCAAATGAGGCGTTGGCCACCCTTATAAATAGTGGTTTGGCCAGCCTAAAATTAGGTCTGGGCCAACCTGTTACTTTACCTTTTTATTTTCTATTTTACATGTCAAGGCACAATAGGGCCGATTTTTACAAAGGCACAATAGGGCCGTCTTAATAAATATAATATAATACTATTCTTTAGGGTTTGTCTTGGTCAAATACAATAAGGATATCTTCCGAAGCTACTCAATCTTCAACAAGTAAAGGGTATGGCTCCTTTGCCTTTCTCAAGCGATAGTGTTTCCAAAACTAGTTTAAGGACATCTCGTCCAAGCTTCACCTCTTGGAGACAATTAGTAGACATACAATACTCTGTGGTTTAGAGATCCGGGGATCGAGTTTGCTATAAACCGACTGGGCCTGGGTTGAGAGAGTCAAAACCTGCTTCTCAGGCACATCATCCTAGTGCAAATGTATGGTCTCTCAACCCATTGTTGAGGGAGAGTTCGAAGCCCATCCTTTTCACCTCGAGGTCATTTTCTATCCGATCTCCTTCCTACATAAAGTTCAGACCTTTGGGGACTCTACCTTCAGGAGAGTGAGGTACCCCTACCTAAGACTTTGCTGCTTTGAGGCCCTATCCTTAGCTTGCTTCATAGGTCGTACATGGGTTTGGTACTCTGAGGCTTCTCTAATTGATGACCATCTCCCCAAAGCGCCTACCCCCCTTTAGATATTCTTTAGATGTGCTAGGACACCTCTTGTCGACTAAATATGAATTGAATTAGGCCATTGGAGAGGACATCTACATATTGTACATTTAGGTTACTTAGATTGCACCCTCGGAGAGCCTAGGCTTCAAGATGGATTTCTATCTAGTGCACTTCTTGGAGTTGCAAGATGGCCTCATTTCCTGTCCCCCATACACATAAAGACACTGGATCCCCCTGGGTTAGTTTTGGTTGGGCTCTCATAGACTTTGAATTGAGATAGACCACCATATCCTGCGGCCAGACAAGATTTGCTAGATGTGTCACTTATAGGAGTTGAAGATAGAGATGCAACTCATTTATAGGTGCCTCTTTTACTATGAGATTAGAGGATGCTACTACTACTTATATGGGGAATTAGGGAGGTCCCTCTTCACTTTCTTTCGATATCGCGATTAGAAATGCCTAGCTCTCTTCATTAGAGAGATACTTAGCCACGGATATCAGTTCCTACAAGTCCCACCTTGCCCTATGGTTACTAGGAGGATCACCTCATACTTTTAGGTTGCCCCATTAGATCAGAGCAACAAGAGACCAATAAACCATCATTGGAGCACTTCTAATCATAGTGTTGTGAGATGTCGAGTATCCTCTTGACCTCCCCCACTCAGGTGGTTAGCTGACATCTTCGAGGTCTATGTGGAGCTGCCAGACTAGGCCATAGAACAAACATCATCAGAGTGACAGATGGAGCAGCTCTAGTCGGGTTCGGAGCAGGGCGTCTCTTGCTCATCACACTACTCCCTAGATTTAGCCAAGCAATCGAGGTTCTATTCAGGGTTTCTTTCCTCCAACCTTGGATGGTAGGAGAGTAGGGATTTCTCGCTCATATGCCCCCCAAGGATCGTGTAACTGAATCCTTTCACGGCATTAGATTATTTCGAATAGCAAGCGAATACCGTGGTCCCCCTCGACCCTCGGTCATTAGGACCAGGAGGCCTTGACATCATCTCCATCTCTCTCTCTCTCTCTCTCTTGCTTAGCACCAAGATTTCCAATCTTGGACCCTCCCTTTGTGTCACTGCACTTATACCACTAGTGTATCTTTTGGGTTTCTGTGGTCACACTTATTGATTTGCTTAGCTAGACACTTACTTATGCTGTACTATTCTTGCTTTTAGCATTATATAGGTATTTCTTTCACACTCCCACATTGTATTCACATTAGATCTATCTTTTTAGTCCCATTGACCTACTCTTGTGGTCATTTGTTGGACGTTAATAAACTAATCTTGTCTTATTATCTTTATCTGAAATGGTAGGGGTCATCATGGCTGCATAAGCAGGCTAAACATGGTGATGAACATAGTTCCTAGCCCTAGAGCCAATGCCAATCTGTCTTGGCTGTGAATAGGTGGCACTAATTATTCTTTTTTTTTCCTTTAATGTTGTAAGCTAGCTACAACTTGCTTGCCCCATTGTGATAGTGGAAGCTCCAAGAAAAAAAGGTGATTCTTCTCACAGAGAAAGAAAGAAAGACGCTATTGATGTCTTTGGACGAGAAAAAAAAATCAATGAGATAGTTTGATATATCATCTAGATTCTACAAGACCTCAATGGAGTGCCTATTACATATCTAGGCTAAACACAATATCAAATACACAATACAACGTGGAAAACATAAAAACATACAATTAGGAATGTGGTATAATTGCTAGATAGAAGTTGCCATTATACACAATTGACAAAAGATATCAATCCCTGTTGTTAATGGTAATGAAGTTCCTGAATACCATTTTGAGAAACCTACCCCTCTAGCTATAAGAGACTAGCTAAGATGAACATCTGTATGTGGCTGATTCGTGGGACAAGGAAGCAGGCACTTTAACTTAGCTACCTTTGAGAGATGTAAATTGATCTCAACTATAAACTGCAGATAAACATACGTTTATAGAGCTTTGACAGATCAAATTGGAGTCTAGCTTAGTCAAGATGAATTTGGATGCTTAAGGACTAGAAATGGTCTCATGTAAGTCCATTTATGTATTCTATATAGCTCTATTGTAAGGTTTGGCCAAATCATTTAGCTGTAGATCTACTGAACAAAAAGGTGGGTGATTCAAGACAAGGAAACCATGTGTTGAAGCGATGGAGAAACCCCACTCTTCCTTCAAGGTTAAACTTTAAAGTGATGGGATGGTAGATGATTAATAACTTAGTAGGTAAAGGTAAATTTCATTACTCAGGAGTCAGGACTAATAAATGACTATTATCTCTCGCGTGCTTTGTAACAACATAAAGGCCATTAATTTTTTTTTGGGGGCGAAAAGTTGCTAGCCCTTCCATTGAAAAAGTAACCATTCTTGGGGATGGTTGGATGGTCTTGTAGCCTGGGAGAAGTGTTTGGAATGCCATAAGATTGACCTGTATTTTATTTTTGTGGAAATGATGATGTTGTGCCGCATCTAATGAGGATTCTACTCTCTTTTTTTAAAGGGAAGCCACCTTTTTTTACTTGGACAGTAAACCCAAAAAATCCTCGGCTCCTCCCCATGCAATTGGAGTAGCTATGGGTGAAGTTGTTGGTACTAAGCCAGTTCAAATTACATTAATTCTGGCCGACACTGCTTACAAGGATACAGATGAATATGCAGATTGATATAATCGACCTTATTTAACAAGGGTAGACTGAACCGAAATGCTCGAAGGCTACGTCAATAGCCACAATGAGCAAACCCCTTACAAGGAAGGAGCATGCTCTCCAAGATTTGAACTTGGGTCTTCATCACAACAACCACTCCAAGTTGCCACTAGATCACATCCTAATGGATTAAGGATTCTACCTGCTTTTGTTTGTATGGGATTTTAGTTTTTAGATTGGATTTGGCAGCACAGTTTTCCATGAGAATGGACATTTTGATAAAAACTGTAGATTCTCTTGTGATTGGGGCCAAGGATTATACATTGGATTTCCTTTCTTATGTAGGGCTAGTTAGTTTGTATGCTCACAACATTGGTCAATGATGTATTCTATATTGCTCAATAATGAAATAAAGATGCGTTTTCCAAAAAAAGATCTTTTGGACAATGTCATTTAAATAAGAGATTTGGGAATTACAATAAATGACGGCCTTAGCCATAATTAACGCCTAAGCAAATCATTAATGACACAATATGAGATGGTTGTGGTCACATGTGAAGATTAAATGATTAATTCCAAATCCGCCCCTTGAGTTGAACAAGGGGCCATAAAGAAAAGTCATTACAACACAAGATTTAATTTCCCTCTTAATGCTGAGAAAGGAGCCACATCATCCCTCGGAACTCCATATTGCCCACACCAACATGTTTCCACAACTCAGTGAAGGTGGCCTTTGCTAGAAGTATAGTGAAGTCGATGTTAGTGAGTTGGATTGCTAAAAGTGGCCAAGTGTAGAGCATCCAGAGTAAGACAAAATCATAGAGAGAAGATCCATTGTAGCACATTGATCGATTGAAGGTGCAGAGAGTGGCTTAAACTGTGCCTCAGGCTAAAGTGGCGAAAACTAGTACATCCAGTAAAGACCAAGATCATAATATGGAAGGAAGAGATCCATTGAAATATATTGAGAATCATCTGTATAATTATGTATAAAAAATAGTGGGACAGATCCTAAAGACCTATGAATAGACACTGCATCAAAGAAGGTGAGAAAGTACTTCCTCCCCCCACAAGAACAAGTGGTCATAGTCTTAAAAATTTCACTATGAACCAACTCCAATAATTGGGAGGCAGGCTTCGCATCACAATAGAATGAAGCATCCATTGGAAAACCACCAACTTTTGGAACATAAACGATGTCTTCAAATGTGGTGGGGTCAATAATGAGATCATTGCATCCTGGAATATGTAAAACCCAATAGGCAAAATGCACTGCCATATGTGCATCATAAGGAGAATCCATCAAGTCCATCAACAATGTAGAAGTCTCCATAGATGATAGAAGGTACAACAATATGAGGAGGTATATCAAATTATAATAGAGAAAGATCCATTATAATAAGCTGAGAATCATCTGTAGAAGAATCCTTAGAAAGAGGCAGTGGAAACCATCCTAGTGGACCCGAAATAGAAACTCCATCAAATATAGCATTTGAACTGGAAGGATCATATAAACAGTATATGGGAATTTGGGTCCATGTCCTTGATCCAAAAAACCTGAAATGCAAAATTGATGAAGTGACAAGTCATATCTTGATTAAGGGTTTGGCACAATAAATCAAACTTGTATGCAGAGTGCACGGCTAGATCTGCACTATAACTTGTGTCAATGGTATCATCTAGAAAATCCTTGTTGTAAACTGTTACTCCTACTTGTCTTCAATCCTTTGAAGACAAGTCAAGCAAGACTTGAAGACACAACTCTCTGTATGACAGTCATTGCATATATGGTTCTTCTGTATCAGATTTGCCCTAATATAAGTAGCCTTGTTGAATAGGCAAAGAGCCAGTCTGAGGTCATTAGGTTCACTTCACCGTTCAACAAAAAAGAATGTTTCATAAAGTCTTCAAGGAATCCCTTATATAGAGTAAAGAAGGAAATAGTACCAGCTCTTCCAAGAAATCTTGCAGTGTATTGTTTCTGTATTTAGGGCAGCACAAGTCTCAACAAGAAATTCAGCCCTAGAGAAATATTACTGCAAAGAATGAACAAGAAGATACTGTTGGATTTTGAAGGGAAGGAAAATCCCTAGGAAGGAAAGTGCTGATCTTGTAAACAGGGTAAAAGTTCTTAGATATACCCAGGGAACCCTAGAAGAAAAGCTCAACTCTTGTATAAAGATAAAACCCTAAAGAGATCCAAACCAGCAGCCCCATAGTTGATGAGAAGAAAACTTTGGATCAAATGCTGAAGTGAACCTTGAAAGAGATGATCCAAACAAACTTCCGGATCAGTTGCGGTAGTGAGTCCTTGAAGAATACAAGGTAAAACCCTAGGAAACCCTTAACAGAGATGATTTGAGAAACTCTAGATTCATAGCCCTTCGGGCATTGCCTCTAACAAATAATCTGTAGATCACTGTAGAAAAAATTAGATCTAGAAACCCTAGTTCTGCAGCCCTTTGGACAATGCCACTAGACAAAAATCTTCAAAAACTGCTGCTGAAAAATCAGATCTGAAAACTGTAGTTCTGTAGTCACAAAAATGTGATGTCCCTAGCCAAAAGTCTCCAGACTGTTGCTGAAAAATCAGGTCTGAAACCTTGGTTCTGCAGTCACAAAAAACAGTGATGCTACCAGCCTATAGCCTCAGATCAGCGGTCGAAAAAATGCTGAAATAAATAAGCAAGTAAACCCTAGTCCTGGGAGGTCAAATCAGTGGACAAGATTTCTGTAATTAGTGCATAAAATAGGCTCCAATAGCCCTAGAAAACATCTTTTCCAGCCAGCAAAAACACCATGAAAAGCAACCCTAACATGCCTTGAATTTGGTTCTTTTCCTGATGCCAAAATCTGATCACAACAAAGTAAACCTAACAGCAGCGAAGTAGGTAGGAAAGGTTTGCAGCTGCCTTGATATCATGTTGAGATCACAAACAGAAAGAGGGGATTGAATGGAACCAAAATGCCAACCCAAAAACTTGGAGTAAAAAGAGAAAATTCCAGCACTAAAGAAGTGCGCTAGGGCTGAACCCAAAGTGCACTAGAGAGAGAGAGATGTCAAGGCATGAGTACACTACATATGAGATGCACAAATGCACATAAAGTAGAAAATATGCCAACCAGAAGAGAATGCCAAAGTTGTAGTGCCTGTAGGCTTAGAACACTTGTATTAAAGAGCCTTAGCTCGATGATAAAAAAAGATGATTTACAAATGATGTTTGAGTTGTGTAAGCATCCTCCCAAAGAGGGGTTATAGGCCCACATAAGTAGGGTGCTCTCCCCAAAAGGGTTGTTAAGCCTACAGATCAAAGTTGACTTGGTCTGCCTGTACCATAACCTGGTATTATAATAAGTGATAGCCTTAGCCATAATTAATGCCTAACAAGATGGATTTAATGACACAATATGAGATGGCCGTGGCCACATGTGGACATTACACCACTAATTCCAATATAATGTGAGAAATACAAGAAATAGAATGAGAGATTACACGAGAACTAGAATGCGAGAAATATGAGAAATGCAAAAAGTAGAATGTGAGAAATGCAAGAAACAGAACGTGAGAAATACAAGAAATAAAATGGGAGAAATATCACGCAAGAAATAAAATGAGAAAAAGAGAATTCAAGACATAGAATGGGAGAAATCTCATGCGAGAAATATGAGAAGAGTGGGAGAAACATGATGTAAGAAATATGAGAAATACTACTAGAAATGGATTTGAGAAATACTACTAGAAATGAATGTGAGAAATGTGAGGAATACCATAAATAGAATGCGAGAAATACAAGATATGCAATGCGAGAAATATGAGAAATAGAATGTGGGAATGCAAATAATAGAATTTGAGAAATGCACGAAATGGAATTTGAGAAATGCGAGAATTACAATGAACTCAAACTCTAAGATGGATTTCTTTGGAGATGGAAATGTCCCATTTGATGTAGTTGTGTGATTATTGGGGTCATGCACCATGCACTATGAGTAGGAAGTCCCTTGCAACCAACTCATCCCTGATTCATCTCATGTTGATGGTTTGAGGGACCCCCTTGCCATCAAGTTGGTTGAGCTTTGTGTGAGGGTTGAGAGTAGTGTCACAGCTAGGCTTCCCATTCCTAGGAAGGATAAGTATCCACATAGAAAGGCCTCTTAAACTTGTGCATGGGGTGAATGATGGATGGGAGTAGATATTCGTAGACCTTGAACCTCTTGTTGAATTCTAGGGGCTTGTCCAAGGATAATGTTGACCCCCCTTCTGTTGTCGGATTGTTACCTGTTGCAACTTGATGTGATGTTTCATGCTGTCCAATTGGCTATTTTATTATGCTGTTATCAGTATGTTTATGTCACCTTTAAGATAGGACTTAAATATTTTTATTATAGCCTATATGGCAAAGTTTTATACCTTGGACAACTAGCTGCTAGGTTTATTAATTCTTTTTCTTGTGCTCGTGGTCATTGCTTTAAGCATACCACTTTTTGGTATAAAATGTTTTTTACATACATGTTTTATTAATAGATATAAGGAAACATCTAATTCAAAGAAAGATGGAATTCTAAACATATCTTTATCAATGTGTCATATCTTAAACATATCAATACATCAATAGAAATACAAGAATTTGTCAAGTTTTAATTTCTATGCAGTTGCACATGACTACAACTAGCTTAGATCCATCCTAACATCAGATCTATCAAGTGTTGAGAGGGATCAAATCCCTTGAGCAGCAAGCCACAATGTTTTGCATCTTAGAAAGGTCCAATGGACCTTGAAGGATTTGATCCCTCTTGGTGCTTGATAGATTCGGGGTTAAGATAAATTTAATCTAGTATAACTTGTCACATGATAACTAAAATGACTCCCAACATCGCATCTTATTTGTAGGTCTATTCCAAGGTTCAGGCAGGTGATTCACATCTTTAATAAACTCAAGACACTCTACAATAACTTATGTAAAACCTTCAAGTTACTTAGAATTGAATGAAGTGACAAGCGGATGGACATTACAGTGAGAGACAATTTTCAGTTAGAACTGGTCTATCTACACGTCAGCCCTATAAGCAAAACAAAAAAAGAACCAAACATTGGTGTTAAAATTTTATGGGCTCAAGATTGGAGAAGTAGCTTATGAGTTGGAGTTGCCTTCCTCTTCGTGCATTCACAAAGTTTTCCATGTCTCTCATCTAAAGAAGATCGTTGGACAAAACATTGCAATACATACTGAACTTCTAGAATTAGATGAGGATGAAAAGTTAATTCTTGAATTAGTAGCAATTCTTGACCACCACACTTGTCATTTCAGGGACACTCATCACTAAGTACATCATCAAGTGGAAGAAGATGCCTCTAGAAAAAGCCACATGGGAAGATGAGCACTTCATGGGGCAAAGCTTTTTGAAAGGGAGGACTATGTTATCGCCCTAAACAAGAATTCCATCTTCTTCCCTCCTCTTCTCTCATTATTCTACTTATGGTTCCCTTCTTAGGATTAGTGTGATCACTTAGGGTACCCTCATTAGGATGGAGGCCCACTTTTTTTTTGTAGGGATGTCGACCTAGAGGGGTAGTAGGGGACCACCTAACTCTACTACTTGTCTTACATATAGAGTTGGGAGATTCATGGATAAGCATCTTGTATTGTGTATTATACCATTGTTAGTGAGAGATTGCCCCTTTTAAGTGACACATTAATATTTTGCATACTAGTGGATAGACAATGTGGTATTTAGGTCCATTATGTCGTTTTGGGTAATAATTTGGATTGGAACATCATACATGATACATGTTACCACAAAGTCTGCCACCCACAAAAGTGTGAAAGTCCCAAGCACGTGGTGAAGACTTGTGTAACTAAGAGGTTGACCACTGTCACCTCACCAAGGTATGAGTCCATGTGGCATGTGTGCATGATCCCAAGGTAGAAGTAGTGGTGGAAGACCGAATAGACACTCAAATAAAGTGGATCCCCTCATGGAGAAGTGTGCAAGGTGACCTCATTCAAATGCATGTATAAGTGTGCAATCCAACTCCTCAAGTGGACATTTCCTACAAAATGGCATGGAAACATGTGCAAATAGCCTCTTCAAATCCTCATCATGGAAATAGATGGCTGAAAATATGCAGTGCTCAAGTAGAAGTGTGCCAAATCATCAAGCTCAAGCTCCAAGGTGTAACCAACTCCAAAAGATAAGCAACAAACCCTCTAAGTGGCATGTGTGGCTCCAAGTCATCCATAGATCAAGGTAGGTGTAGTAGATCTCAAGATAAGAGATTGACTAGCATAGAATAAACAACTCAAACCAAAGGCCAAGTCGTCACTAGATCCCAACAATCTCCACATGTGTGCAACAATGACCATCCATAGCCTAGATCCATGAGAAATGCCTCCGCATGTGTGCAAGTAGTGGAGCGCTCCATGAGAAATGCCTCCGCATGTGTGCAAGTAGTGGAGCGCTCCATGAGAATAAAATGTATAGTCATCAAAAAGTGCAATCTCAACCTCAAAACATAATCAAGAGGTCAAGCACTCTGGCAATGGAGTCAAGTGTGTAATAAGGAGTGGGTTGGCCTCCTCCATCCAAACCATAGATGCTTGAAAAACCGTGAAGAAGTGGAGCGCTCCCTTGGATCGGGTGTTTATCCTATAGAATATGACCATAAGACCTCATTAGACACCTCAAAGTCCAAGGTGCTCTTACCAAGAGTGCCATGTAATTTCATTAAGTATCATCATCAAAGTGTAATAGGCACACAAGGCACTAGAGCTCTCTTTCTCAAGAGTAATAATCAACACATCACCTTAAACCCCCAAGGTGCTTTGGAACGTGGTCAGGGAGATGAGCGCTATGCATAAATATATATTTATTGTGTCTAATATCATCACAAGACATAAATAGACATATAAAATGGTGGAGCGCTGTTCTACAAGAGTCTTATCATGTCACACCCCCCTACAACCATGAAGCACTAACACAATCACCAAGTGAGCTGATCCATAAAACATGAAATATGAAGATGTAACACTAAGGAGCATATCACCACTATTATATAAACATCATGAAGAGAAGACCATGCATCAAAGTGATTCACCATACAAGCTACTGAAGAAGCATGTAACAAAGATCATCAACCACATAGTCCATCAAGGAGGAGTCAGGACCACTATGCTCAACCATCCTCAAGCAAAAATAAGGTGTGTACCATCAACATCTTTCTCAAGTTACCCCTGTCATGTGATCAAACTCACAATTTACCACTCATGCTAATGTAAGGCGTAACAATACAAAAACTAAAACAAAAGATAATTATGAAGCCTCTAGCCATGCTTAAGTACTAAATAGACTGTGCTCATTTTTCACTTCCATGCGCTATTATATCCCTTTGGCATCAAGAGGTATGCCACCATCAATACCCTCGTCAGAGTCCCATGTCTCTTGAAAGATGCTCAATGGCACCTCAACCAATCCCTATTGCAACTCTCCACCTTCCTCATCTATCTTTGAGGCGTCCATTGGATTGACATCCCACCATTTTGTTGGTTCCTTTAGATAGTCAATTGTGTTCTCACATTGGAATATAAGGCATTATTAGCTGCAACTAGCTTAACCACTCTCCTAGAGGAAAGTCAATTCCTCTTGATAGAGCGGATGAAGCTGTAAGTGGACTAGTTCCTTTCGGTCATAGAGGAACTAGCAATCTGAGATAGTAGATGAAAAATAAGGTGACAAAGCTTTGGAGTTTCATCACATTGCATTTTTCACCACCCAATCAGGTATCTCTAGGCTTTGGTTAATCAAACCTCCTTCATGTCTAATATGTTGAAGGGGCTGCTGAGTTCTACAAATAAAAGAAACTATTGGCGAACTGTATTTCATTAATCAACTATGAACATTTGAAGGATAATATCTTCGAATTCCGCCACCTCACAATCATCAATAGTAGGCACTTTCGTAGACCTCTCCACAATGTTATGAACTAAATTACTAGAAAAACCATAGAAATACTGAATGCACCAAATATAAATGGAATAATGATGAATAGTTGCAGTGTGCACAACACCTAAGATATAGGCAAATATCTGCCAATAACCTCAAAAGACAACAATATCAAATGATCACGTACATCTTGCTTGTGTGAAAAACTATAATAATGTCCTATATATACAAATTCCGTGCTGATGATTCAAGTGGTTTTTGGACAACATACCATTTACTTATACATGTGGTTCCTTATATTGGCTAGAGGGTCATAACAATTCCCTTGCCCCCAAAGCATAAGCTCAGACCAAGTAATATGATTTCCTTGATTTGTGCTTACTTAATGCCATTATTGTTTATCCATCAATCCATATCTAATTCTTATTGGTGTTGATTTTTTGATAGTCTAATGTCTCATGGTTACCTTTGCTTTGATTCTATGGATTGCTGTATCTTTGCAAACTTGTTGTAGCTGTTGGTCGTATATTATATCATGTTGTATAGTTTCCCTTCTTTTGATTCCACATGTATCTATGATTCCGCCGTTTACTTCCTTGGAAATGTGGGCATCTATGCCTTTTTGTTTTTCTCGCAGACTCTTCTGGTAATGAGGATTTGATACGGGTCAACCCATGTGGGTTTACTGTTTCACTTCTTTGTCTTCAAATTGAACTTTGGTTTTTTTCTTTTGGTTTCTTATCCAATTCTATTTTCTGTGTTTGTTTTTCATTTACATTTATTTTGGAGAGAATATCAGAGTGTTTTCTTCTGGTTTCCTGTCACGGGCTTTATCTCTCAAAGCTCTATATTGACTTTTTCAAATATTTGTTTTTGTGACCTTCAGTGATCTTTTCTTCTTGTTCCTTTTGTCACTCAAGTGCAATGCTTTCTGTCAACCTCTTTCTTCCTTCAATCTTTGCTTGTATTTTTGATTTGATGTCATGTATATTAAGGGTTCTTCGTACCAATCACTTCTTCAATACTTTTGGTGGTCTCTTCATCTATGTGGTTCTCAAATTTCCCCGAGTTTGTTGCCTTTTCTTCTTTTCTTATAAGCTTTTAACCTCTTTTAGTAGTGTTTGACTGTGCTTTCATAGTTTGGAATCTAGATCTCTTTATTGTTTGTCACAATATCTTCTTTTAACTCATATTTTCCTTGTATAAGTTGTTCCATTTCCTTCCTTTTTTCTTAATTCACTTAACACGAGTTTTATTCATATCACACAATTCAGAAACTTCCGCATCTTTCTTCTCAGTTTCCCTCATGCACTTAGATTTGGTCTCATTTAATTTTTTCCAAAAAGCTTCCCATTATACTTTTAGTCTATCTACATTTATTTTTCCCCAGAAAAAGATCACATATTTTAGTCCAGAGCAGAATGAAATACACTTCACGTGCTCATAACACTGTACAAAAAAGGCCACTGGGGGCAATACTTGTGGCAAGTACCCCATAGTTCACCAAAATGTCATATAGATAGCACCTATCATCAACAAAAATCAGTTCACCTACATACTCTCATTCAAGCCTCACAAAGTCTCTTAGGTGGTCGTTATAAAGTCTATCTACATTTCTCTTTCAATTGACAATCTATTTAGGAATGAATTTTCATATTTATCTCTTGTAAGATCTAGCGTCTTTCTTCTGTCAAGAGTGTTCTACCATCTCAATACTTCCCCTGTCGGGATAATGAATGTGCTATATTTCCAACAAAGGAACTTACATTTATATTTATGATAAGATATAAATTTTTCTACACCAGGTCTTTCTGGTTTGCCTGTGAAGATAGACTTTGCCATCTTGAGTAAAAAATGAATGATAAATTATTGAATGTAACTTCCTCTCTGATGCAAAACCTGGACCTCAAACTTTGTAATAATATAGCCGATGATGTCATCGAGATGCTTCAAATCCCACCCCAACCTGAGTTTTGTGCTGAAGGCTATGAAGACTTTATGGAGGTGTTGTAAATATCGCGATAATATTGCTGATATTATGAGATTTCTTATGCAGTGATATTATTCCCTAATATATCACGATATCTTTTTACATTTTGAATATATCAGGATATTTTGAAAATATTGCAATATATTGGTAAATATCATGAGATGAGGGAAAATATCGGCTGATTCAAGAGAAATATATTTTGGGAACTTTTTTGCTTATTTTGAAGAGGGAAAGCAGGGAATTGAGAACAAAGGGGTTACTCACTGTTACCTTTGCCCATAAAAGGGCTAGAGAGAGGGGGATTGCTTTAGACCCTAGTGGAAAAACTCGGCAACGGCAAAAACTCGGCAAGGGTCCTGAAAACATCGGCTCGGCAAAAATCGGC
>ML780825.1:398134-408634 GCA_009831015.1 Picea engelmannii
CCTCTCCCCCTTTTACGGGATAAAATCAGGGGCTGTTTGCCAGGCCTTGAACTAGAGGCAGAAGGTCCTGGTCGGACATCAATGCTGGATGGAGTAGGACTAGCAACTCCAATATGTGTAGAATCAATAACAATCAATGCCACTAACATCGAGGTACATAAAGAGCTTGGTTCTCTTGATTAAATGTCAGTTCCATACCCTCATACATGATAGAATCCAGTGGAAACATTGCAATCTTGCCAATATTGAAATCCTGAAAACTGTTAAGTCTGCTGAATTTTGAATGGGACCTAAAATTCTACTTTCTCCATATGAAGTCCAATGAGGTTGGAACCACTCTCAAACATCCTGAAACAATTAATGGTAATGTTAAAAATTTAAGTAAAAGGATGAAAATGAAAGATAAAGGAGAATGTCACTTTTAAGAATTTAACATTACCATTAATTACTACCCTCAGCTGCACACCAAAACACCTTACAACTCTACCTTGTTACTTAGGTTTTAGGTTTTAGGGGGGTTTAGAGGGTTTTAGGTTTCTGGGACCAAACCGGCCGTTTTTTGCCGATTTTTTGCCAAGTTTTTCAAAAAACCGCGATTTTTTGACTGTCTAAAAAATCGCGCGTTTTTTTAAAGTAAAAATCGTCGGGCCCAAAAAAGCGCGATTTTGCCGATTTTTGGCGTTTAATCGCCGATTTCTTCTTCTAGGCTTTAGACGTTTAAAAAATTGAAAAAAAAAAAACAATTATTCTTGTATTTTTCAAAGTTTGCTGATATTTTCCCTGTTGTTGCCTAAAATTTCTTTCTGTAGCCTTGGCGATATATTCACCAACACGATATTTGCAACATTGCTTTATTGCAATTGCCCAATTACTCAGCAAATTAGGTTTTCAAGAACCCCTAACTTCCAAACTAAATATATTTAGAACGACTATCCAAAATGGACCAATTGTTTGACTAAATATTCTCCTATATGTCCTCTTCTAAAGAGGTTTTGAACCACCTGATTTGGACATTCCAATAAAAAATTATAGATAAGTTAAGTGGATGCACTCTTTATGACCCTTTTACAGGATTGGATTATAGGCTGACTTTGCATTGACTATATGTTAACAACTTGTGTGTCAAAATCTGTGAAATTTGATCACGTGACATCATGAAACATCTTTCCAATGAATATGATTGCACTGAATTTGGATATGCCATACAAGAGTAGTTTTGCACAGTTTATGGAGACTTGTTATTTTTTGACCATTGCTAAGAGGCTGAATTTGTGCAGATTTTATCTTGTAGAATTTGGTTCCAAACATTCAGAAATTTAACCTGTGATGGTGTCAAATGTCTTCTTTCAAATGAACCATGTTGCTCTAAAGTTGGGTTTTTGAATGAGAATATATATGCAATATA
The DNA here is from genome assembly GCA_009831015.1 of Picea engelmannii. Taxonomy (NCBI): domain Eukaryota; kingdom Viridiplantae; phylum Streptophyta; class Pinopsida; order Pinales; family Pinaceae; genus Picea; species Picea engelmannii. Next base: position 399,540 of record ML780825.1, read on the forward strand.
TTGCCACCTACTATTTTTGGCAATTCTCCAGGACAATATTGGAACCTTTTTAGCTTGGACTGATTGTATCTCCTAAAATTTCACACCAAATTCATTGAAATTTGAAATGTGCTATCCTGATATCTCCTCTTTCCAAAAAAATCAAGTTCAGAGACGTGTACAGAAATTTATCTTTGCATAAACAAAAGGTACTGCTTTAAAATATTGATTGATGAATTGTTTCTATAATATCACTTATTATTAGCAAAATTAGCATCAATAACCTGATAAACTCCCAAGCACAATAATGCTTGATTAGTTGCACAACTCTTGCAACAAGAGAAATTAACATTGTTATGGGTAGAATGTCAATGAAGAGAAACACCAAGTTTAGAAGAAGACACATTATACCTGTCAATGACCATGAACATGCCAATGTTGAGTGTCGTAGTGTCTCTAGAGAGTGGCGACGACTAAGAATATCAAGGAAGAGAAACACACTAGTTGGTGTTAAAGTCAGAAGAGAAATAACGCCAATGTTAAGCTTAATATTGTTCTTCGTTGGCATTGCTAGGAGTATAGTGAGGGGCTCCCAAGAGAGATGGTGCCAATGGTAAGCTTAATAATGTCCATCGTTGGCCTTGCTAGTAGTATAGTGAGGGGCTCCCAATTCCTCCCTCCACTTCAAAAGCAATTTTGTACTCACTCCCAACAATCTCCATCTATAGTTTTGTTGCCGCCTACTCCACACCTCAGGTCACGTGGAAGAAATCTTCAATCCACTAGGTTCAGCCTTGGGGGCCAGTCTCGAGTCGGATTGCTGTCACCTGATAACTCAACTCCTCCGTCTAGGCTAACTCCTAGCAAAGCCAAGGGGGGTAGTTCCTAATAAAATAATCTAAGGCTGGTTAAAGCTAAGTATAAGAAATTCTAGGAGTTAAATGAAACAAAAACAACTCACTCTATTCTAGCAGCATATAATGACACATTAAAAGATTGCTTACGCGAATGATATTAAGGAAATGAAATACTTCAAGGCAAATGAGAATACTTGAAAGCAAATGATAATAAGCAAATGGAAATATTGTAGATCAATGCCAAAAAGGAAAGTGTGTATTACTGCAATGAAAATGTTGTGAATTGCTCTTGATAAGTTTTATTAGTTAAGGGGTTTCACTTGGATTTAAGCTAATTGAGTGAGATGGATCGATAGTGCAAATCCACTCACGACTGCAGGAGATTGTAAGCAAGAAATGAAAGATCTAATCTATCATGTGATTCCTTTAAACTATTATCCCTCAAATGGGTACAAGCAAAACTACAAGGAATTCCAATGGGGAGAGAACGAATCTCAATGAGTATCCCCCTGAACTCTCAAGCAATCTGCTTGTATTATCCCGTATTGAGCAATAATGATAAAAAGGTTTTCCCTAATTAGACTACACACAAATCGAGTTCCTTTCTGAATCATGCCAAGATCAAGCTATGCTTGCTAGGCCGAGAGCATAATAGGATCTTGACGGGGAAGGTTTGTTACTTAGCAAAAATGAAATAACTGAAATAACTGAAAAATGAAACTAAGCTAACTAATCTAAAACAGAAAGTAAATGTTTTGCTGTGTTGTGTCGGTTTGTTTTAGATTTATTTTATCTTGTTTAAGTTAGCAAAAATGGACACATGCAAAATGAAATGCAAAAATGACACAATACCCCGGGGTAGGGGGGATGAGAGGGCTAGTGGGTTATCCCACTATTGCCTTCAAGTTACAATCTTTAGAAGAGAAGGTTTGCTGTCCTTTTATAATCCAACGACCAGTCAAACTTACAAATTAGAAGAATAGAATGATTAGAAGGAAGATCGAGTGCTTTGGGGGGTCCTAGATGCTCTAGATGCATGAAATTTGGGCAACACCTCCTCCAAGCTGTTCGTCAAATCTGCAAAAACAGCAAACAAACTGATGGAAAGATGCCCAAAATAGTTTTGGGACAGCCTGCAAAAAGCATTAGTCTTATGCACAATTTTACCAAGTGAAAGTTAGAAAGAAAGTTAGCAAAATTAACTCAGAAAACTAGCAAGAAGCCAACTTCTTAGTGGCTTTTGTTTGCTGTTTGGACAGCCAAAAAATAGGCACTAAGATTGCCAAAATATAAGATTGAAAGCTCTTATTTAAGATCTATCCTCTAGCATTGAGATTTAGCTATAAAACTTGCTTAAAAGATAAAATTTTTATTCTAGATCTAGCTTAAATGATAGCAAAATTGAAAGTGCAATCTAGATCTATGCATTCATGCATGCAAAAGTAAAGGTCTATTTAAGATTTATATTTAGAAATTAGATCTACTTGCATGCATGGAAAGTAACCAAGAAAACTTTAATTTTATGAAAGAGAGAGAGAGAAGCTCGAAGATTCGGAATCCTTGGGCTATGGGGTCTTCTGGTGAAATGCTGAGGGACTATGTTCTCAAGAGGCTTGGAGCATGTAGAAAACTTGCAAAACACTTGTTATATATTCGGTGTCACCTACAAAAGAGGCTTAGATAATATGTTAATCAGATGAAAAGACATATAAATCTTATGCTGCTAATGTAAATGATCAACAAGATCTAAGAAATAAATTAACTGAATAGATTCTATCCTACTGGGTGATAACATCCTCTTCAAAGGCCAGATAACAAATTTACATGCAAGAAACTAAGCTAAGATTATCTCATATAATAAAGCACAAGACATCAAACATCCTCACAAATGTTGCACACCACCTTCTTGACCTCGAAAGCCTTTCTTTATTCCAATAAAATTATTACAATAGCAAGCTTAGCCCAAACTCTCATTAACCAACAAGAGAGGAGGTAGGTTCAATATATAAAATGGAGGGGCACATTTCCCAAAGTGGAGGGTGCACATCCCAAGGTGGACGCAGCCACATGTGTGAGAGGGACATGCTGCATCTCAAGCTAAGTGAAGATAACTCGCCACAAGTCAAAGAGGGGGTGAAAGGAGAGGTTGCCACCTCTCTTGATTAGGTGTGCACCTTCCTTGGGATTGGCGCCCTCAAGGAGAGTGTGCCACCTCTTAAGAGAGGGTGCACCTCCTCTTTGGGATATCCACCATTTAGAGTCAACTCACTCCTAACTCGCCACTTAACTCATCTACAACTCGCCTCATGTGCCACTAACTAGCAGAGAGGGAGAGTTAGACTGGAGACAAGTCAAAACATGTCCCTGACATATTTCCTTAAAAACATGGAGCTGATTTATTCACCTTTTTGAGGAAATAATTGATTTTTATGATTAAAAGTCAATTATTTTGCTCAAAAAAGGGGTACTGAGGTAAAAGGGGTATTCTGGGTTAGAAAACGATACCCCCCCAGGGTGTATAACACCTCCTAGTACCACTTATTAAGTATTTACATAAATTTACAAGGTAAAATCTTGTTTTACGAGAAATTTTACGTTTTATTAAAACAATTAAAAATCCTAGAGGGACTAACGCATTTCCATAAGACTTTGGACTAATGATTAACATGGTAATATACATTTGACACTAGACTCAGACAGAACACACTAAGGCCTAATCATTAGGACATACTCCAGCATTGGAGGAAGTGAGTGAAAAAACTTAGAAAATTATAAGTCGCTGAAAACCAAGGTATAATTAAGCAAGTGAAAAAAAATACTCTAGAGTTATGCACTAATGACCAAGTCTTGGGGAGCTGAGTCTTTTACATACAAGAGACCTCATGCTAACTCATTTTATTACAATTCCCCCATGGGGTTATGGAATCATGCATATAAGAATAAGAATAAGAAGAAGAAGAAGAAAGGAAGGGGCAATAATGCCCTGCAGGACTTCTGAACTTTGAATTTGAACAAGTGCCTTGTTCAGTCTTTGTGCATCATCCATAAGTCCTTCCTAGTGCAACTGGTGGGGCAACAATTGGCTCCATATGGGGACATGTGCTTGATCTTTGGAAAGCATGCGAGAACTCTAGAATCTGTGATTTGCACAATAAACACATGTCTCACCAAAAAACATATTAGTGGCACATGAAATATATAGAAACCATCACTAAAATACAAGTTGCACATGTATACACAAAAGTAATGCCGAAATGAAAGATAAGGAAATGAAATGCTGAAGAAGTAAAGGTAAAAATACAAGGAAGAAGGGTTAGAGGAAACTATTTTACAATGGATGCTCCCTGGGCATTTGATGTTACCATTGAAGAACAATTTGAGGAGCTTCCCATTCACTGGCATATTTAGCTTCTCACTGTCCAACTGACTGAGGTAGAAAGAATATAGACCAACCATGTCATGAATGATGTAAGGCCTTATCCATAAACTTTCAAACTTCTCATGTTTGCCTGGCTTCTCTTTCCTCTTATCCCACAAAAGCACTGTATCACCTTTCTGAAAAGTCCTTGACCAAGATGAATTGTCAAAAGCCTTCTTGATTTTACCATGATTCCTGACACTATGATCAAAGGCTTTTCTTCTGGTTTCATCCAACTCAAATATCTGATTCATCTTGTTTTGAACTGCATCTTTGTTTGAACTGAAAACTTGAAGAAGCTGATACACTGGAAGCTTAAAGTGAACTGGTAAGGTGACATCTAGTCCATACACTAGCTCAAAGGGACTCTTTCCTGTTGTGCTTTTCTTTGTAATCCTATCAGCCTAAAGCGCTTACTTAATCTTACTATCCCACAATTTCTTGTTATCGCCCACCATCTTTTTGAGGATGGCCATCAAATTCTTGTTATTAGACTCTGCTAGTCCATATCCCTGGGGATAATAGTTGGATGAGTGGGATAGGACAATACCATATTTGCAATAGAAGGAGGAAACTTCTCTTGAACTAAAGGCTTTGGCATTGTCTGTTGTTATCTTTGCGGGCACACCGAATCTTGTGATTATCTTATCTTCTAAGAAATCCATGGCTACCTTATTGGTTACCCACTTGGTGGGTATGGCCTCTACCCACTTGGTGAAATAATTAGTCGTGGTCAGAATCCAAGAATATCCATTACTTGAATTTTCCTTAAATTAATCGATGAAATCAAGGTCCCATTGTTGGAAGGGCACCTGAACTACTACTGGCTGTAATGGTAGGGTTGCTAACTTTTGTTTCCCTAGTGAATAACTGACATGGCCGACAACCTCTGACAATTTTGTGCACATCTGAAAATATGGTTGGCCAATAATATCTCGCTCTAAGAATTTTGTGGGTTGTAGTTTTCGCTGCATAATGTCCCCCACAAAATCCGACATGGAATTTTGTCACGAGTCTCTCTGATTCTAGCCCATCAACGCATCTAAGTACTAAACCTTCGGGATTCCTCCACCCCAATCCATCTTGAATTATACAATACTTGGATGTTTTTAACCTTAGTGCCCTTCTCTTATGGTTTACAAAGTGGTTTGGGCAAGTAAGGTTCTTAAGGAAATAAATAATGTCTGAGTACCAATCATGCTATTCTAACCTCTGAAGTGTTGTAGAAACTATTGGAGAACTGCTCTGACATATGATACCCAATGCTTGTTCATTACCGTCTATTAACGTTTGAGCTAGATCCTGACCTTTGACAAACTTAGTGGGTTTTACTTCTAAGTCTTATTCTTGAATCTTTGAAACCCACTTTCCTTTAACTCCTAAGTAATCTTGCTGAGTGAGTATGTCCTTAACAGTTGAATGAGGCACATAATCCACTATCTTAGAATATCCAACATAGGTTCTAAAATGCTTAAGAGATTTGACTATAAGGCATAGGCTTGCTTTTCCATGATGGCATAGTTTAATTCTGAATTATGCAATGCCTTGCTCATGAATGCAATGGGTTGCTCTTGTCCTTCATCATTCTTTTGAAGTATAATGTTTGCAATAGTATCCTCTGAGGCAAAGGAGAAAATTTGAAAATTCTTAAAGTAATCAAGACCGATCAACACTAGAGATCTTCCTATTACTTCCTTGATACTCTTAAAAGCTTTCCTTCCTTCGTCACATCATTCAAAATTAGCATCTTTCTTTAATAATTTGAGAATGGGCTTTACTACTTCAACAAAGTTTGGAATGAATCTTCTAACAAAGTTTATTTGACCAAGGAAAGATTGAAGGACTTTCTTGTCTTGGGGTAAAGGAACTTTCTTATTTGCTTCTACTCTTTCAGGATCAATCTTTACCCCACCCTTTGAAATGATGTGCCCTAACAACTTCCCCTCATCAACTCCAAACACCGACTTAACTGGATTTAAAGAGATGCCATACTTACGACATCTTTCAAACACTTGCCTTAAATGCCTTGGACAACTTGATCTATCTTTTGAAAATACTGTTAAGTCATCCTGATAGATTTCAATGATTTTTCCAATTAAGTCCTTAAAGGCAAAATCCATAAGTACTCAAAGGTGCCCCAAGGTGTTGTAAAGGTTGTCTTATTTTGATCCTTTTTCTTTACTAACACTTGATTATATCTGGAAAAACCATCTAACATTGACATAATACCGGACCCAATTACTCTTTGAAGCAATGTTTCCATATTAGGGAGAGGATAGTTATCTTTTTCACATGATACATTTAAGTTCCTAAAATCAACACATAACCTTATCCCTCCATTCTTTTTCTTGACAACCTCTAAGTTGGAAAACCATGAAGAATGTCTAGTTTGTGTAATGATTCCTGCAACTAACATCTTTTGAAGTTCCTTTTGCACCATAGGGCCCAACTTATGATTTATCTTTCTTAGTTTCTGCCGAAAAGGCTTGGCATCTTTCTTAAGAGGGATGGTATGCTGAATAACATCTTCTCTATATGCCTTAAGTTCATCATAAGTAAAGACAAACACATCTCTATAATTCTTCACAAGATTTATTAAATCTTTTCTTTCTTTTTCTGAAGTGCCTTTTCCAATTTTTATCATCCTGGGATCTTGATCTATTCCAATATTAACTTCAATGTAATCACCAGGTTTTATTATTTCTTTTTTCTTTTTATGCATGTCATGTCTATCAAAGATCTTCTCTAAAGAGATGAGTCCTTTTGGAATGGGGTTTTCTGGGGGCTAAGGCTCTTCCAAATATTCATGACCCTCTTCCTTGTAACCAACTTTGAAGTCTGAAATTCTTGCAAGTTGTTCATAAATGTTAAGATTTGCTTGTCATCACTGAAGACTTGCCAATGATCTAAGTTATCTGGAATGGATGGCCTAAAAATCACTTCCATTTTAGTTTGACCATTCATTAACTCATCTGATGGTTGAAATGTTGAAGCTGCAATTGCTAACTCATTTGATTTACTGTTCATTTCCCTTGGAACCTCTACAAGGTCTAAGGCATCAAAATATTCCATAGTATCCCATACTACATTGCTGTATTTCTATAACCGCTCATTCTTGCAAGCAAACTTATTTTTAACTTGAAGGATTGCTAAGTCAGAATCACCTTTGATATTCAAAATTTTAATTCCCATATCCTTAGCAATTCCTAATCCCAATAAAAGTGCTTCATACTCTGCTACATTGTTGGTTGCTTCAAACTCTAATCTGTAAGCAAAGCTGAAAGACTGCCCAGTTGGAGAAGTAATAACTATTCTTGCCCCTTTTCTTGATTTCCAATGTGCACCATCAAAATTCATTTTCCAGACTTCATCAACTCTGTCTTCTTTAAATTTTTCTTTAATGGGTGCTAAAGAGTTGGATAATATGGCATAGTTCCCAAGATCCTCCATTTATAAACAAGTTCATTCATGGGATCTTTAGGATCTTCCACATGGCACTTCTTTCTTTGTTCTCTATTAAGTTTGACAAATGTATTATCACAAGTTGGGATGGTAGCATATGACAAATCCATTTGAAGGCTACCCCCAAACTTGCACAACCCACTTCCGAGACAAAAGCATACCCCATGCATTTGGTACATCTATGACAACAACATCCATTAATACTGCAATATTTGAATACACAACCAAATGTACTTGAAGATATTTAATTAGTCCATGGACCTTGATCTCTCTTGAATCCATGCCACAAACATTATCATGAGGTCTTAAGATCCTCAAATTTAACTGCTCCATGACCTTCCGAGTCATGACATTGGATGAAGCCCTTGAATCTAACATGCAGTTGTGTAGAAGAAGATCATTAACTAACAATGAGATGAAGAAGGGTCGATGACTTCCATTCCCCCTACTCTGATCCATACCATGCAATATTACAGGTGCATCTTCATTTATTTCTTTATGTTTTTCAATACTTTTCTCTTTAGGACCCTCTATGGCTCTTAGCAACTTTTCTTTCTGAGAGGGTATTTTGATGAGCTCTGCCATTGGAACTAAGACTTTAGCATTTGACATCCAACCACCCAAGTCAATGTTCAATTCTAATGTTGGAGAAGTGATGGCTTTGAGAATGTTTTGATAAAACTTAGTAGGATTCTCATTCCCTTTCCGTTGATATGTCACTCCTTTATATCTTGCCATCTCAAGAATTCGCTCAGGTGTGGGATTTTCACCATATAACTTTGTCACATTGTCATATTCCTCAACTACATTACTTGAATCCCGAATTCTTTCAATGGTTTGCATCCAATAATCCATTGAGACTCTATGTGTTTTGCCCAGTATATTGATGTGATTTGAATACCCCACATTATTATTTGCCCCTGCATGCCCTTCCTCATTAATCTGGCGAAATCTAGTACAAGTGGACTCTTCATGGAAATCTTTACAAGCCCTACAAAAAGGAGGAGCCTCATGCTCTACCAAATTTGTGGCTTCAAGTTGATTAGGTGGCCTTTGATCTTGGGGAGGCCCCTTTTTTTGCCATCTTTCATTATTTGTCCTAGGCTGAAATCTATTAGCTTGCGATCTTTCCATGGAAATCAAGCGATTTTGCATGGAATTCAATTGACTTGCATGGTTGGCTTCCATGGCTTTGATTACTTCTGTCAATTCTTTTAGGGGTCACTAGAAGATTCCTTACTGTCTGTGCTCACTGCTTTTCCCTTAGGCTTTGACTGCTTTGAAGCACTCCCCCTTGTGAACCTTGGTAAATTTGATTTACCTGAGGGTTGCATATTCTGATCAACTTTGAGGGATAATTTTTTAGCAGCCTTAATGTC
>ML780825.1:425898-446807 GCA_009831015.1 Picea engelmannii
TCTTCTTTTTGACTATCTCTTGGGCAGTAATCTGTGAAAGGAAACCATCATCTTGATCCTTTAGACCTTTAGACCTTTCAGAACCCCAGATTACTAGGGACGTCTCCCTTGGGATTAGCCACCCTAAATAGAAAGAGCTCCCCTTCGAGGTGACAGTGGGTGGGGAAGCTCCTGTTACGCCAGTTTGAGCCTTGACTCCAAGCTATCTAAACCTTTCCTACAAACTGTGCGATAACAGTGCCTAGGTCGGAATCCAGCCTATCCTCTAGCTCGAAGTTGCCTTCTCTCAAGCTCCCGAGAGAGATTCAAATGGAGGACTATAGCATAGAGTTTGGAAAATGAGTGGCCAACCATGATCGTCCTATAGTTACTGGGATCCGTACTAGAGCCCGATTTGTGGATCAGGTGAATAATGTGATGTGACCAAGAGTAAGGGAACCCTGAACAAACTACTCGGTTGAACAAGTCGGCTAGGTGGTTGTCCATAGCATGAATTCCCTGCTTGAATAGTTCCACTTGGAACCCTTCCTCATTTGTTGTTTTGTTAGTGTTCATCATCCACACGACTTCGTAAATATCTTGATATGAGAATAGGTGGCAAGAAGGTGGGGGAGGTAACTTGTATGGGGGGTTGTTCAGGGACATTATAAAGGGAGGAGGTATGGGTAAACATGGAATTTGGATCGGGAGGAAGGGGAGAGAGGCGAGGGAAGGTGCGCCATAAGTTTTTAGGGGAGTAGATAAGGGAAGCACACAACTCGCGTCTCCTTTGGGAAATGAAGAGGTGTTTCTTATGGCGGAAAAGGTAGCGGTAGGAAGCCTTGAGATGGGGATAGGAAAAGTGAGTGTGAGCGAAGGCATGCCGAAGTTGACTGTGGAAGTTTTTACATTCGTTGTCATACCATTTGTTCATGGGATAGGACCTAGTTTTGAAGGACGAAGAAGTGGATTTGGTGTAGTGGGGATAGTACAAAAGAGCGACTTCCCAAATGGTGGATGAAAGACAAGTGTATTTGGCATCCACAAAAGCAAGGCGAGAGAACTGGGACTCATATGGGAGGTATAGTTGTCAAGATCACCCTCATCAAACAAAAAGGTGGTTCGAGGTGGGCCAGGAGGGGGGCGGTTCAGAGGAGGGGGGTGTTCGCCTCAAGAAAGAAAGATAGAAGAGCGTGGTCGGCTAAGGTGATGGGTTAGGGGAGGGGGGTGTCCGCCTCAAGAAAGAAAGATAGAAGAGCATGGCCGACTAAGGTGATGGGAGTCACAGAGAAATGGTGGATAAATGGGAGAAGAGCTTGACTAGACAAGACATAGTCTATAACATTCGCACCTCCACCGTGAGGTTGGCAAGTGAAGAAGCGAGACTCTGAGAAGTAGGGGAGGCCATTTAGGATGAATAACTCACGGGATTCATCAAGCTGCAACAGGTGCTTGCCATAACCTGTAAGGGGCCCATTGACATTATCGGATAACCACTAGAGTCCTACCGAATCTGGATCTGTTTCCTGAATGCCAAACATGTCCTCTAAACAAACATGCAGAGGAATTTGAAAAGATCGGGTACATGCATTGAAATCACCCAGTAGGATGACATCCCCCATTGTCGAGTATTGAATTATGCCAGCGTATAGGTCCAAATAGGGGTCTCCATTTGAGTCATCATGAATAGCAAACTGAGATGAAATGGGGGGAAAGTATCAAACTGCCACGTAGATGTCTCTGGGTAGAGAGGTAAATCCACAGAGTCGGATCCATATGAACCTAGCAAACTCGTCTGAGGCCACTAGAGAAACCCTGAGAAACCCTATCCTTGAGGGAGTCCTTGGTCAGACATGCCACTATGTCGGAACCTTTGACACCACCTAAAGATTTGGTCTCCCGTCGACAAGCCGAAAACCAGTGATAACCTGCTATGTTTGGGAGTGGTTGGACAAGGTTCGCACGGGTCTTAGTGATAAAGAGGATATTGGATGTACCAAGAGCATCAAAGATCATGCCTGGAGATGATCAGAAAGAGCCTTTGCCATTCCAGCAACCTAAACAGCTATGTCGATATATTTTGAAGAACCATAATTGGCGAGAAAGGGAGGGAGATCTTTGAGTATGCTTCCAAAACAATCAAGTCAATATGTTTTTTCTAGCCATAGTTGTTGAGGCTTAATGTTTATGGTATTAATAAATATGTCTTTACCAAGGATTTTTCTCTTATGTAGGCCATTCCATGTAAAACACTTAGACTGTTAGTAATATAAAAAGTTTTATTGATTGTGCTATTTCTGTCAAGGACATTTACAAGTGATTATAATATACATGGTCTTTTTGTCTTCTTGCTGAATAGTAACCTGTTTTAATGCTATTAATTATGATAATCATTAAAATAATAAATTGCAGGTGGTCAACAAGCAAGGCAGCTTCTGTTTTTGAAATTATTGAAGCATCTGATACATTTTTGACTAGGTCTAAGTACTTGGTCTCTGTTCCTCAGTATTATGTTATTTTTTTGACCTTTTCGTTTTCCAATTTATCTTCTACAATCATAGCTTGGCTGTTTTGTGGTTATATTTGACCTTTACATGCATACTAAACATTTAATAGGTTTTTAGGGCTTGAAAGACCATTTTTAAGTATGTACTTAATTGTCTACAAGCCATGATGAGGCCATTGGAAAGACACTATCCTTAATGAATGGAGCTAAGAGCTTGATTATCAGAATTTGAATTTTTCAATTCATATTTTTTGCTATAGTTTTCAACTGTTTTCTTTTTCTTAATATGCTAAGGACTTAAATTATTTGGATTTCTCTGTTTAAATTTATATGGAAAAGGCTATCTATTAGACAGTCCCATTTTGATTTAGGCTATCTTGAGGCTGCAAGCTGTTCCAGGCTGCCTAAATGTTTCTTGTCTTGTTATCTTGCAGGTTAGTTTGACATTGAATATCTCAGCAGATTTGCAGTCATTGTTTACATGGAACACAAAACAGGTAAGTTTTTCAGTCTTCTCCATTTAATTTGGCATTCGATGCCAGATTGTTGTTCAAGTTGCTGTCTCTTCGATTGGGCTTTTCTATGTATGTTACACTGTGGTGGCTGTTTTTGGATTTTGGATTTTTCTGTTTGCTTTCCCCTTCTCAAATTTTTGATTGCATGGGAGAACATAATACAATCAACCTAAGGACTTGCACTCCAAAGGAAATTTCTGGATTAGAAAAGCTTTTGGTCTGGGAGGTGCTTCATAAACCAAATTTGTCTCACAGTTGTTAAATTGTTATCGATGTGGGATTCTTCACAAGACATGCAATAAAGATGCACATGGCAAGGGGTATTAATGTGGAACAAAATCCCATCACAGGGATGTACCCAATAGTAATAGCTTGTAATTACAAACACCACATAGATAATAACCATAAGCCAGAGAGAGCCCACAAGTCATGATACTAAAACCGCCAGCAATGTTAGTGCCAGATTGAGGGAGGATGCTAGCACATCAACCTGGGTAATGCCTCATAAACCACTTGCGTGTCGCAATTTCTATCCATGTGGGATTATTCACAATGCATGCCCAGACACATAAGACATGTTATAATGTTGAACAAAGTCCTATCATAGGGATATGCCACTACTAATAGCTGGCATAGTTTCCAGACCCCACCAGGTCTGACTGAAATCGCCAGTTTGAGTGTACCTGTGTCCAAAACTGGGTTAAGCTAGGCTAGACCCAGTCAGACTTGGACAGATCCGGGTCAGACCCTGCTGAATCAGACTCGCCAGACCCGGGGAGTCTCTACAGAGTTCGACTAGGTCTGTTGACTTGCCCAGAGCCTGTGAGTCAACATTCTCATAAATCTATAAAACATTGAAAGATGCCTAGAAAAGCCATTTTACAGTGATCTTTTCTGATTTACTTGGAGCGATTCCTGCAATGATTATCGAGTACACTGAGACCATGTTTGACAGGAAGCTCTGACATAATAACAATGATATATCTACGCATTTTTTCACCATTTTAATGTTCAGATTCTGCAAAACTTAGCAGATGTTCACAGTTCTATAGTAATCTATTTTTTATATGTGTTTGTCATCATTGTTGATTTAACGCCCAAGTCTTGCTGAGGCCTTAGTCAACTTTTGACCCTCTGAGCAAAATGTGTCAAGGGCTGAGTCAGTTCTGGTAACTTTGATAGATTGTAATGACAGACATTAAATAGATAACATTCACAAGTTAGAGAGACACCCACAAGTCGATGATGTTAGTACTGGAGTGAGGAGATGTTAGTACTGGAGTGAGGAAGGATGCTATCTCATCATCCCAATTACTTGCATCCATAATCCAGCTTCTGGATTGGAAAAGCTTTTGGTGTCAAAATTATTACCCATGTAGGACTTTTCACAATATACAAACCCAACACACACAGAGATAATGTGCATTTTGAACTTATGGAAATGCCTTTAATGTTATTGGCCATGGTGATGTCTATATATTGCAACTGTGGAAATTTCAAAAATCCGTGGTTAAGACAATTCAGAAATTTCACCTCAATTTCTTGAGGTTTCTCAGACCTATTTCCTGTGAACTTTCAGCCTTATGGTGGAATTTGAAATATAAATTACAGCAGCATATATTTCACTTCTGTCCAGACAATTACATAAGGCAGCCCATGAAAATAAACACAGAAACAATGTACTTCAAGATAACTAGATTTCCATCCCTAAGGGCACAATCCTCAACATATAACAGATCTGAAAATAACTTATAAACATCAGATTTGTACAGCCACAGATCTGTCCTTTTATCTTATATTTACTTGTCAAATCACTCAACAAAATCTGCTCACTGTTATGTTAAATCAGCATACATAATCAGCACTAGAAACTACTTAACCACCACATGAATATAAGCTGAAAATCAGATCTGCAAGTACAGAAAATTTGGACAGCAAAGTACGCTGCATATATACAACAAATGATGTTACAAGTACATACTGAGTGTATCACAAGGTGGTACAAGATTCTCCTTCAAACTTATCACAAGTTAGGACTCTCCAATGCATCCAAACCCTAACTAGGGTGTCGGTATCCACCATGAACAACAAACCCTAACCGGCAAATATGGCCTAGCAAGGCATCACACCAAGCTATTCCTAGCCACTTCAAAGGCTCAACAGCAAGCTAGCATCAACACCAACAAGGCCACCCTTGGTCTTTCTCCAAGCTTGCCTCATACAAGCTTTCCAAGCAAAGTGCTCAAAGTCTCCGCCATGGTTTATTTGCTGCAAACCCTAGGTCCTTCTTACACAAGGACATCAACCCTAGCACTACAAGTCTTCTCTAGTTTTTCCCTCTCACATACCCTAGTGCCTTCCTCCCTTGCATCAACACAAGTACAAAAACTCAAGATATGTTCACTAACAAGTTACAATGATCTAATGAACTCCCATCTACTATGCTTTTTGTCCATCCTAGGTTTTGCATCCCACGAACTGTAGGTCTTCTTCTCTTGCATCACATAAGCACCAAGACTTCTAGACAATCTTACAATGGAATATCAAGATTACATCAACATACGCTCCAAGTCTTCTTCACGGTAAGTATCACACCAAGCTCCAAGACTCCTCTAGTGCTCATTCTTGCTCTAGGGTTTACATCACACACACCCTAGGTCTTCTTCTTTTGCTTTACAAAAGTGCTAAGGCCTAAGCTCATCCCTAGTGTTTGCATTCATTTTCATGTCTCCTCTAGGGTTTACATCACAAACCCTAGGTCTTGCTCCCTACAAGACTTATCCAAGACAATTACCAAAATAGAATAATCAATACATCAATAGTGAATAATGACAAAGCCTCTCTCCTCCCTTTATATAGAATAGGTGAGGGAGGCCAACATAAAACATGGAGTAGCTCCACACAAGTAACCCTAGACCTAAGTCAACAAGGCAACCCCACATGGAGTGCTCTACATTACAAGGATGACAAGTGTCACATCAGGGTTTTATCCAACCCCAATGTGGTGCACTCTCCAAGCATGATGCCCCCTAGGCCCAACTCCCCTCGTCAAAGATGGTGTAGTATCCAACATGTTATTAGCTCAATGCCCCCTCTTACATGGTGGTTTGTTCTCCAAGTGTCCTCATGCAAGGTGCTACTCCTTTAGCTGTGTGCCACATGTCCTCTTGTGCCCCAAACCCCAACACTGCTCAACATGTGTGCGAAGGCAGCTATTTGCTCCAATGGTTCTCCCAAACATATGTTTTAAGGTCCACAACCAACCTCCATGAAGTATGCTTCTCAACCCAAACATCCTCAAGTCAAGTATCGAATCCCCAAGGTGCACGTGACGTGGTCCCATGCTCTTTGGCTAAGTGCCCTCCTCCGAGTGCCTAGCATGTTGATTTTTCAATAAGCTAGGTTAAGCATGTAGTTCATTTCAATTTGCATTTGTCTTAACCATAAACAAGAATGTTGCAGCAACCAAGATCACAAGAAGAAACACCATGCACAAGAACACAAGAAGTATCYTGGGAAACCCTTCTCAATAAGGGAAGAAAACCCAGCGAAATCCTTTGCTATATTCTTCAAGAGAAAGACCTTCACCACCAAGAAAGACCTAGCATACAAGAGGGTGCTCAAACCCTAGAAGACTAGTGCCCAAGAGAGGTGCGCACTTTTCCCAAGAATGTGTACTTGCTGAAATTTCCAAACTCACTTGAAAGATATGATTCCACAATGGAGAATCTACCTTTACTTATACTAAACTGAACCTGTCAACAGAAGTGTCTATTGGCACAACAGGGCCGACCTCAGTAGCTTATAATATAATATTAACCAGATTAATTATCTTTTACATTTATTACTAATCACATTAAGGTGGGGCCGACCTGTACCCTTTACATTACAATTAGGGTTACAGGCAAGTCTGACTCTTGGACAATATAGAAAGGGATCTGATACACCCACTAGTGCTCATCCACTAGGGGCACATCCATAGGGATGTCCATATCTCTGGCTCACTGCATTACACAGAAGAACCAAATCTTCACACGTTCACGTGTGCTCGTCCACAGGCACGTCCACTCTACAGATCTTCTTTTCTGCTGCCTCACACAGGAGAATCATCTGGAGTTTCTCGTCAACTCTGCTGCTCAGAGGAGGTTAATACATCATCTTCATTTCTGTTCACATGACGATGCACCCAACACTTTGGGATTTCACACGCTCACCTTGTGCTCAGCCACATGCACGTCTAACTCAACAAATCGCCTTTCCCACTGGATAATCATCTGGAGTTCTTCTCAACTCTCTGAATGGAGGAGGTCATCTCTACGTTCCAGCTCTGTCTCAGCTGGAACCACGTACCCTTCTTAGGGCTTTCTCTCAAGTTTGTAAGCTGGAGAAAGACTCACATAGCTGCAATGATCCACATCTCACAGGTTTGTAAGCTGGAGAATGTCTCACATAGTTGCAATCATCAACATAGCACTCATCCTCCTAGGTAGGTACCTCACCTAATAAAGAAACTGACTCCCCCATTGTGTGCACCCAATAGGTTAATAATCATGCAACATAGGATAACAACCTCCTAGGTAAGTGCACTATGCTAGCACTCTATCCAAGGTCAAGCATCTTACTAAAACTGAGCCATCTATATGTCCATCAGGCTTTACCGAGGGACTAGGAAACTTAGTGCTCTCTTAGTTAGGTGAAAACACTTTTGGAGTAACCCCAAAAGCTAACACTGCTTCCATCTTGCAGTCTGCCAAAATCGCTGTGAACTTCATTTTATTTTCACAAGTTCACCCCTCCATACCTTCTAGGAAATCCATGAGCATGTGGAGCCACTGGATTTATAGGTTAACTGACTGTCCAATTTTGCACTTGTTGAGAAAAACATAGGTGATGTTTGTGGAAATTTCATGCACTCAGGCAATTAAAGCAAAACTGAAATTTCACCTCCTTTCTAAAAGGTCTCTTCAATCTTAGCCCCAGAATTTTCGGCCTTTAGGACTGCTGTAAATTAAAGTATAAAACAATAGCGGAAAGATCACAATAATTCACTACAAACAGCCCCGAACTTCCTGACAATTAAAGGATAAATATATCAAACCAAGAGATAAGTTTCAGCCCCTTCCAGGGCAACTTATTAGCCAATAATCAGATATGAAAATGCACTTTTACAGCAGTATAACAGTGGTACAATCAACCCCTTATATTCTTCCTTAGATGTGAATTCACTTAACAATGTGCCCTTCTACTTATGTCCAATCAGCAACACAAAAATGGTTGTAAATAGCAAAGCATAAAGAACATATATCTCTGAAATTCAAATCTGAAAATCATACAAGATGTGGACAGCTGAGAACTTCATATATAAGCTTAAGATGAAGTACAAGTATATACCATCACCTTCTCTCAAGGCTAGTACAAAAACTCCTATTCAAAAATCCCTAACTAGGGTAAATCATCAAACCCTAGCTCAACCAAGAAGATCCAAGTGCAAGAATTTCTCCAACACAACCTCCAAGGCAAGACGTCCTCCTCTTCTCTTCTTCATCACAAATCCACCTTAGGGTTTTCTCTCAAAATCTTAATCTCCAATCTCCAAGGGATAAACCCTAAGGCTAGAATTTCAAAATGCTCCAAGAAAATCCATGAAGACCAAGAAACCCTAGCGGCCCGAGAGAGATAATACAAGTACAAGTAAAGACTTGAGAGAGAGAGAGAGAGAGAGAGAGAGAGAGAGAGAGAATCACTCAAGGCAAGTCCACACTATTCCATCACAAACCTCCATAGACTCTATCTATCCTCCAAGGCAATGTACTCCACTAGGTCAACTACCCCTTGCAAGAACATTGTTGAAGCCCCAGGCGTCCTTGAGCCATTTCCAATCCTCTAAGAAGGAAACCAAGATGCCACATGTCAACCAGGGGTTGCAGCCCTCCTCCATGATGCACAATGCTCCACACCCCTTGTAGGGAATTTTCTAAACAAGTGGCCCCTCCATGAGGTCTCAATGATGGGTATCCGCCAAACTGAAAAGAGATCTTCAAGGCACAAGGGAAGAACACTGAGCTTGCAATCAACTGAGGTGGGCGCTTTTTAAACAAGTGGCCCCTCCATGAGGTCTCAATGGTGGGTATCCGCTAAACTGCTAAGAGATCTCCGAGGCCCAAGGGAAGAACACCGAGCTTGCAATCAACTGAGCTTAAGCGTCCACTGAGCAATCTATCTCAAATGTGCATATCGATCACAAACCATCTCTCATGCTACAATCCATCTTAGACCATCCAGGGGCTGATTATACAACACATACCTCAAATTTCATGAAGCACCCCCAAACATGGTGTAAATACTTTCAAAGTAACTTGAAAATCTAACACTTCCTCTTTACGAGGAAAGTGTTTACAACTTTACACCAACACCTATCAACTCCCTCTGCAACTCCACCAAACATGCTATTTGGAAATCAATACTCGCTGCGGTCTTGGAATCAACCACCGCCATCTGCAGCAAAGATGTTTACCATGCTATCATAACATCTCGATTTTCCAATGAATAATGACCATTTGTGAATATGAAGGAATATCTCCCTAGAGCAAAAGCAACCTGCCAAACTCAATCATCCTCCAAGATGTTGATGTTTGTAGCATTGGACAAGTACTTTCGCACAGGTCTAATTGTCTAGATGTGTGGAAGTCGTCCAAAGCTTTCTACCTTAGTAATTTACTTTAATTAAAGAATTCTAATTAATTAAAGAATTATTAAAGTAAAGTGCTTTTATTAGTTAAAGTGAGTTTAATTTAATGAAATGCTAAAGTTATTAGCATTAGTGAATTAAATTAATCTTAGCCATTGATTTCAAGTGAGGTGAAATCTAATCTCAACCATTGATCACTTTGGAGATTAGGGTTTGGGTTCAACTCAAGTTATAAAAGCAAGGCTAGGTGAATGGGAGAGACACACAACAACAACACATCTATCGGAGTCAGTGACCCATAGAGAGAGAGAAGGACTTTTGCTCAAGGAGATCTTAGCAAGGGTGAAGAAGGACTTTCACTTAGAGATCTGATCAGTCCAAAGGAGGAGAAAGCAATAATACACATATCTGGTAGCAAGAACAGATTTGGGCAACAATCGGTATAGCCGCAGATTGGGCCGTACAGAGTCGGAGCAGCGCCGTATGCACAGTACAAAAGACACATGTGCGTACATACGCAACATACTAGTGCAACAGGGTGTGTACATACGCGTAGGACTAGTGTCGGGGGCATATACATATGGGCAGGGCTAATGTCGGGGGCGCATACGTAGGTGTTGTATAGGTTGTACAGGGCGCGTACAGATTGTACAAGACACATTATGGGGTTGTACAACATTGACAAAGTTGCTGGGTTGCAGGAGTTTTGCTGCATGTTTCTGTTTCTATTCTCAGTGGGTTGTTTTCCTAGTTTGGGATCCCCTTGTAAGCTTGGAAGTTATTTGAATGAAGAGCTGATTTGAAGGGGAAAATTTGTTGTTTGTGTAATTGGTTTCCTGTTTACTTTCGCCGTTTTATTTATTTCTAGCGAATATATTTTATTCTATGTGCTGTAATTTATTTTTCAGCAAGGAAAAACACAAGGTAATAACTTATTTAGGTGTTGGGAATTGAAAATTTAACATGGTATTAGAGCTCACACTTTGAAGGGGAAACTGATTTCAGAAGATTTTTGCAGATCTATAAATCAATAGGGTTAATTCCATGACAACTTGATCAGATCTAAGTAATGGTAGCTTCAAGTCTGAGATCTGAAGACAGATTGGATGAAGCATCCAACTTCCTTTTCTATAAAGCAAGGGTTACCTTACTTCTAAAGGAAAATGATCTTTGGGAAATTTGCAGGCAAGAGATCACTCCACCGACAAATCCGCAACAGAAGGAAGCTCATGATAAGAAGGAGATCAAAGCCCAACGGGTAGTCTTGGATGCAGTAAAATATCATTTGATTCCACATTTGTCTGAGAAGCAGAGGACCAGGGAGTTGTTCAACGTTCTAGTGGATCTTTTCCAAAGCGATAACATGAATAGGAAGATGATCTTGAGAAATAAACTCAGATTAGTGCAGATGTCTAGATCTGACTATGTCACCAACTATCTCATGAGGATCACATAGATTTGTGATCAATTTGCAGTAGTGGGGGAGAAAGTGACCGATGTAGAGCTCGTTAATACAATATTGAATGGTTTCTTAAAGTCTTGGGAACCATTTGTCAAGGGCTTCTGTGCTTGGGACAAGCTTCCCTCATTTGAGAAGCTTTGGGATGATTTCATCCAGGAAGAGATTCGGGAGGAGTCCAAAGCTAGCAGGCAAGGAGGTAGTGATGAGAATCTGGCCCTTGTCAGTTAGACAAGAAAGGGTAAAGGTGAGGGGTCAAACTCACATCCTGGGAAGAAGGACTTGAGTAAGATCAAGTGCTTTTCATGCCACAAGAGTGGGCATTATGCATCTCAGTGTTCGGAGAAGAAGAAAGGAAGAGGAAAATCGTAGCAGGTAGCAACATTTGCAGAAGCTCAATTGGATGAGTTTGCTGCGAAGTTTGAGAGTGATTTCTCACTAGTTTCCCGCCTTTCCACCAACACAGTCACATGGAGTACGTGGTGCTTGGACAGTGGTGCATCTCGTCATATGACAGAAACACGGGAGCTATTCAATACTCTGACGGAGAAGGAATCAGGGATCCATGTGGAGCTTGGTGATGATGTCAAATATGCAGTGAAGGGTGAGGGAACTATCTTGTTCTAGCTTGAGTCAGGTACTTCGTTCGAGGCCCAGAATGTGCTATATGTACCGGGACTAAGGAAGAATTTACTCTCACTCTATGTTATGGAGGACAAGGGTTTTGCCATTATATTTCAGAGAGGGCAAGTACTCATATGTCCAGAGGGAGCTAGCCTTGACACAACAATGAGCATTGGGGGTAAAGAGGGAAATTTATATAGGCTGCGTGGCAAGCATGTTAAGGCTTTGGTACATGACAGTGACAACCTATGTGAGTTATGGCACATGAGGATGGGACACTTGCATTACAGGGCGTTGCCGATTCTGAGGAAGATTGTCACCGATCTTCTGGATTTCATTGTTGAGCGACAAAGTGTGTGCACTTGGAAATAATGCAAAGGCTTCTTTTCCAAGCAATGAGAGTAGGTCCAAGGGGATCTTGGATCTTATTCATTCAGATGTATGTGGACCAATGTCAGTGGCATTAGTGCAGGGAGCACTATATTATGTGACGTTCATTGATGAATTTTCCAGGAAAACCTGGATCTTCTTTATGAAGACCAAGGAGTATGTCACAGTACCCCAGGGGAGATGTCCCCAGTAACCTGAGGGTTTGAAAGGGCTAAGGCAAATAATAGCTTTAACTAGACAAATTAATATTAAATAGTCACAAGTAGTTTTAACAATGTCTAGCTAGCATAAAATGTCACTTTTAGCGTTAATTTGCTGCTGTTATATGGCTGTAGCAATCTTTTGCAACATCAACAAGTTAGTTAGTGAATTTGGATAATCTAGGTTTAGTAGAAGTTAGTAAATGCTCCAAGGAAGATTGTTTGAAAGTTGTTTGGTCAATCAATCACTTGTAGTGAGTAGAATAGTGCCTTTTAGGGTAACGGAGTCAATGATAGCACCAACAAGCCTTAGAGGGAAATATAAATGATAATACTTAGTCAAAAGGAGATGGAGAAGATGAGAGAGGTGTTGGTAATCCAAGGCCTCAAGCATCCAAGTCCTAGAGATAATTGCTAGAAAGGAAACTTAGGCCCTAGCGATTTCTCTTTCCTTAGACAAATTGAAACAAAATATGCAATAGGCAATATAAGTAGGGTTACTAGAGTTCTACAATGGTAGGGCTCTAGTATCTACTTCTAGACAAGGTGGTCTTTGAGAAATTTAAACAAGTGGAAAATTATAGGGAAAAGGATAATAAATTATGCCTTTTTCCTAGGGTTTCAAGCAAGCAATTTCATAATCTTTAATATGAAACAAGTAAATTCACCATAAGCATTCATTCACAATAAAGAAATGCAAATTTTCTACTTACTTCAAGAATAATCAAGCTTAAACCCTAGTTGAAGATCTTCCACCGTGAAAGTAGCCAAAAAAACACCAAAATTAGCCTCCTCCAAGAAGTGCACCTAAAATTTCAGCCAATAACCCTTGAAAAGGGCGCAAATTTCAGACCTCACCACTTGTGTGATGAGTGATGATGAAAAAATGAGATAACTTTATCTCTATTTATACAATAACTATGACCTTTAATTAAAATTAGGTCATCAAAAGGCCGACATGGCCTAATTACATCAAAAATCCAGTTTTTACATAAATGTCATTAATTAAACCCTAAAATCACTTTTAGAGGTGATGTCATGCCCTTCTAGGGTGACGTTGAGCACTCAAGGTGGAACGTTGGGCTCTAGAAGCAAGACATTTGGCCTCCAAAGGCCCTGGATGATGCCACACGTGCCAACAAGCACACAACTGCCCTCATAACTGCAAACCCCAGCTCTGGATGACGTTAAGGTCAACATGATGACGTCATGTGCCCTCAAGGGTCAATGTCCAAGTGGAAAGGCAAAACCCCCCCTTGGTCTAGGTCTGCCGGAGTGTCCCTGGTGCAACGTCCTTTTTTCCTGGTGCAAGCCTCTGGTTTCCCTTTCCCCTTGGTGGGGTCACAACATCCATCTGTTGGGCTTTCAGCCCCATGGAGGTTCGACCTAATCATTCTCCCATATGTACTTGTCCACCAGGCAAACTCCTGCAACAACAACAAGTATGCCCTCCAGGAGCTCATAAGTCACAAGTATCATAGCAATGTCAATCACATCTAATAATCAAATTACCCAAACATGTGCATCAAACCCCCCTTTACCCAGACAAATGCTCAAAGACGTTATGCAGCTTAACAAGTCAGGTTTGGAGAAGGTCTTAAGATGTCCTATTGGGCTAATCCTCCTCAAGTTTGGGGTGTTTCCTAGGTGAGAACCAATCTAGGTCATGTAAGTGTGTGTGAAGTGGCATAGGGGAAATGTTTGGGCAAAGGGTGCAGTGATAACATGGAAATGTAGGTCTTTCCCGTGGGTGCCTCTGTAGAGGGCGAGCTGCACCTTGTTATGGATGCCATCGTTTCCTAGCCCATTCAATGCCTCTTATTCTTAGTCTTATTGCTTTTGGTCTTTTTTCTTTTCAAGGGAAAAGCCGGGGGACACTGTCCTGGCATGGTGACAGTGTTACCCACAAGCATTTCACGGAAATGAGAAGGTTGGCTCGTGATGAGACCCCCTTTCTCTTGGCTATGCCACCAAGAGCCACTACCCTGGTTTGGTGACCAGATAGATGGTAGTGTCATACCGCTACATGCCCATGGACCTAATAGGCTAGGTCATGATGACACCTCCCATCCACCAACTAGTACCTTTAGTTTTGTTTTATCTTACGGGTCCCCTTTTCTTACTGAGAAGCCTTTTATTGCTTTCTCAGGAATCCCTGGGCGAAGCATCTCAAAGGTTTCATTTTGGATTTTAACTCTTGCCAACTACTTTTGCCCTCTGGGCCTTTAGCCCCTTCTTCCCATAAGGCAAGGTACAACCCTTCCTAGTGTGGCAAACCCAATGCCCAAACAAAGGTAGGGGAAGATGAGAGGAATAATGATGAAAAGTGGTAAGTATGGAGGGAACGAACGATCACCTTTCATAGACCAACCCAGTGGCAACTCGTCCTAAAGGGGAACCAACTTACTAGGGCATTCTGTCACCCTCCCAGGTATGAACAAGTTAAAGAGCATAATTTCCAAGCAAATGTTATGAAATAAAGGAGAGTTCATTGCAACATATTCAAGTGCTTCAAAAATCAGAGTGACACATACCATGATACCCAGACTCATTACCTGATGGAGCAAGACTTACTGCTACTTTAGGACGAGACTGGTGGGATGGACACTGCTGCTGTTGATAGATGGGCCGCATTGAAGAAAAGATGGGCCCTCCGAGGCCATGCTCAAGTTGTCTGGCTCTCGACACTCCATGTCTAGAACCTGTGGGCCTCGAGACATGATCTCCTTAGTTATCCCTAGGATAGGGGATAATAGTGCCTTTTTTAGTTTTTCCTTTATGTATAAGTGTTGTCAATACATTTTATTATAAAAGGGTTTGAACTTTTTGACCAAATTGACAATGAAAAACCCAATTAACTAGTACTTAGGCGGATTTTGAAACTGCCCTGTACCCTTTGAAAATATAAACTATCATGGTGCCATTGACAATGAATCAAAATGAAAGGATGACTAACAGGTATTCAATAGACTTTCTGTTAAAATTGTAGCTTGGAAGGTGTCTCTGCATAGGCCTTGTGTCCAGGCATGCATAAGACATTTAATTATTACTCATTTCCGCCGATTTTGTTTTTATCCTAAGTCTAACTTAGGAAACGCATAATAATTATTCATTTAATTATTATTGACTTTATAACTCAAGAAACTTAGGAAATTAATATTTGTCTTAAGTGAGCTTCTTGACTCTTCTAGAAAGTTTTCAAAGTGGGAAATAGAGTGAAGATGAAAAGATAAATAGCTGAAGGGGGTGAGGGAAGGACACACAAGAGGAAAAGAGAAGAGGGTCGATTTGGTTGAGGAAGAGGGTGAGCTTAGCAGCTGGGAGAGAGGCCGAGTTGGCTGGGCCGTACAACAGAGGAGAGGGCCGAGTCAAGGCTGTACCCAGCCGAGGAAAGAGCTGTGTTCCAAGCTGTACAACAACAACGTATAGGGCCGAGTTCAAGGGCCGTACAAGCCGACTTTGCGGGGGCCGTACAGGGCCGAATTTACTGGGGCTGTACAGGCCGAATCAACTGGGTTGTTGTAAAATCTCAGACCCCACCCAGTTTCAGTCTCGCTGATTTTTCAGCCAATGTTTAATGCCCAAACCCAGTTTTATGACAACCAATTAAACTCAGCATAAAACAATTTTTTCAGAACTGAAACATGAGCATTCTGAACATCGTTTAACACAGAAATAAAATATATCTGTAGCACATAAAACTCAAAAAATAACACAGAGATTTTTGGTCTAACAACGACCCTGGAAAAACCCACAAGGGGAAAACCAATGAGAGAGGGAGTTTTTATTATTTGTGAGCTTCAGAGAAATTCTGTTACAACATATTCATCTTTAGAAATTTAATGACACTTATCTCGAAAACCATGCCAAGTCTTCACACAAGTTCTGAGCCAAACTCCCCAAAATTTGTGTCAGAATTTTCTGCACCAAAGTACAGGTCTGCTCCTCGATATTTGTGCCTCTAACTTGCTGTACGGATGCCTCGAAATTCGTGCCAACAACAACAAAAAAAATCTGGGTAATAAATGATTGTACGACCTCCTTGGAAACTGTGCCAAATTCCCAGAAATCACACACAAAATTTTCCCTCGATTTCTGTGCAACAAATCGACTGTACGAACAGTCAAAATCCGTATGGTACAGTCTATGTCAGCTCGTTGTAGCTTGATTTTTGTGCCAAAAACTCAGTCGTACGAACTGCTAAAATTCATACTGTACGGCCTGTGTTGAATGTTGCGCCTCTTCCTCGATTTTCATGCCAATATAAAACTATACAGACTCTTGAAATCCGTACTGTACGACCTGCTATTAATGCTATACCTTCTACCTTGATTTTTGTGCTAGTTTTCAGCCTTGGAATGCGTGCCCTAGCTTTGCAAAAATGGCCTCTTTCTCAAATTCGAATTTCTTCTCTTGCTCTCTCAAAAATGTTTCAACAACCCAAGAATGGGTGCGCCCTCCTACCCTAATTGACCTCATGAGGGAATCTCAAGAGTCTCATCTAACGGTTGAGATTAGACGAGATCAACTGTGGAGATAAAATCACTTTATTCACCCACTTTCCCTAAGTCTCAAAAAGTCACCTTTTAATTTGCATCTCACAAATTAAATGACTAGGGTCCACATTAGGCACTTTCTCACCCCTTAGTCGCCTAGGTGATGAGAAACACTTGCCTGGGTACTTTTTAAATTATTTTTAACACTCCCTCTTACCGAAGAAAGTGTTACTCACCACTCCAATCTTGTCCCTGAAAAATACAAACTTGCCTCTGCCCAATGCTTTGGTGAATATGTCTGGAACCTGCTCTTCTGTAGATATGTATTGTAGCTCCACTGCTCCTCTCTAAACATAGTCACGGATGAAGTGATAACGAATCTCGATATGCTTTGACCTGTCATGAAAAACTCGATTCTCCGAGAGTTTAATGCAACTCTGATTATCATAGTAAATCAAGGTAGGCCTCAACTACACACCAAACAATCCCACTAGCAACTTGCGAAGCCAAAGGGCTTGACAATTGGCCTGACTGGCAGCCATATACTCAGCCTCTACAGAACTCAATGCCGCTGACTTTTGCTTCCGACTGAACCAAGACACAACTGCTGAGCCCAATCCGAAACAACACCCTGAAGTACTCTTCCGGTCACTGACACATCTTGCCCAATCCGAAACTGTATAGCCAACCAGACGAACTCCATCTCCTCTCTAATAGTCCAGACCATAATCTAGATTCTACCGTACCACAAAGATACTTGAGCACATGTTTTGTTGCCACCCAGTGCACTCTCCTAGGCTCCACCATGAATTGACTGAGAGTGTTGACAACAAAACAAATATCTGGCCTGGTATTGACCAAATACATCAAAGACCCGATCAACTGACGATATAAAGTGGAATCCACCAACTGTGACTCAGAAGCATGAAGCTTCTTCCAGTTGGTAATCATGCGAGTGGTCATGGGTCTACAATCCTCCATCTGAAATCTCCTCAGAATATCACACACATACTTCCCCTGTCCCAAGATGTGTCTAGGCTCCTGCCAAACCTCCAATCCCAAAAAATAGTGCATCAGTCCAATATCAATCATCTCAAACTCTGAAGTGAGGTTCTCCTTGCAGCTAGTGATGAGTCTCTCTGCCCCTGTAATGAAAAGATCATCCACATATAGCAAGAGAATGAGAGGATCCTCTCCAACCATAATGTAGTATAGGTTGGGATCCGCCTCACTCTTCTCAAAGCCCAACTGCTGCAAATAGGCATCAATCCTCGAATACCAAGCTCTAGGAGATTGTTTCAGCCCATACAATGCCTTCTTCAGTCTACACACATGAGACTCTCTCCCATGCACCTCAAAGCCCAATGGCTGCTCAATATACACCTCCTCCTGTATAAGACCATTCAAAAATGCGGTCTTCCAACCCATCTCTGCTGCAATGGAAATCACCGACCTGATCGAGGTATATCTAGCAACTGGCGCAAAGGTCTCATCATAATCAACTCCCTCAACTGGTGACAACCCCCGAGCCACAAAGCAAGCTTTTTACTTCTCAATGCTGCCATTTGCAGCATGCTTGAGTTTATAGAGCCACCTGGAAGTCACCACTGACTTCCCCTCAGGTCTAGGAACAACTTCCCAGATATCATTCTTCATGATGCAATTGTACTCTTCCATCATGGCATCTCTCCAAACTCGTCTACTAGTAACCTCCTCAAACGTGGAAGGCTCACACTCCCGAATACTGCTTACCATCGCGGTGTAGCTGCAAAACCTCTCAGGAGGTTTACTCTCTCTCACAACCTACCTGGGATTCCCCACTGAACCCTGTGCTTGCCTCAAAGTATCCTGAAGCCACTTGGGCTTCCTCCTCTCTGAAGCAGTGTTCCGTGGAGGGGACTCTCCCTGCTCAACCCCATCTCCTGAAGACTGTGATCCTGAAGTAGACTCTGGAGTACCCGATTCCAAAACCTATGGACCAGTAACCTGCGATCCTGAAATCTGTGGCCCTGCCACCTGTGGACCAGTCGTCATCGAAACTGGTGGCCTCGAACTTTGTGTCACTGTAGTCTGCTGCGGACTCACCTGAATCTGAGGTGAAGACTGCTCACCCCTCTCTGTCCCTTGTGACTTCCTAAAGGGTCTGTCCTCCTCAAATCTCACATCCCTCCTCAAAACTGTCTTCCTCAAGGAAGGAAGGTATATACAGAAAGCTTTTGAAGTCTCGCAATACCCAACAAAGATCTCTCTCTCTGCCGCGGGCTCTAGCTTTGTCCTCTTCTTAGAAGGTACATGTGAATATGTGATGCACCAAAAAATTCGCAAGTGCCCCACCTCAGGCTTCTTCCCAGGAAAAACCTCCTGAGGAGTCATACTCCCCACTGCCCTGTGTGGACTCCTGTTCTGCAGATAAACTGCAGTGTAGCATGCATCAACCCAAAGAAATAGTGGTAGCCCCTGATCATGAAGCATGGCTCTCGTAGCCCCAACTATGGCCATGTTCTTCCTCTCAGCAACCCCATTCTACTGTGGGTTGTAAGGAACAATCAACTCTCTCCTGATGCACTCTCTTGCACAAAAGTCCATGAACTCCTTGGAGGTATACTCACCCCCATTGCCTGTCCTCAAAACTCTGATTTTCTTCCCTGTCTGGTTCTCCACAAGAGCTTTGAACTTTTGGAACCGACTGAAGACCTGTCCTTTGGTCTTCATGAAGAAAATCTAAGACTTCCACGAGAAGTCATCAATGAATATAACATAGTATAAACAACCAGTCAACGATGTCAAAGACATCGGGCCATATACATCTGAATGAATAAGATCAAGGATACCTGCTGCTCTACTGTCACTGTTAGGAAAAGTAGTCTTGGTGTACTTTCCCAAAGCACACCCCTTGCAAAACTCATGGTGCTCTGTACTGAAATCTGGAACTCCAGTCACAATCTTCGTTAGTACCCTCAAAGCCCCATGGTGCAAATGTGCCATCCTCCTGTGCCATAGTTCACATAGGTCACTGCTGCTAGTAGAATGAAACAATGCTCTCGCTGGCTGGAACATAAGCTTGTACAACTTCTCACATCTAGTCCCAATCACTTTGGTCGAAGTGATACTAGACCCCTTGGGGAAAAGGAGCACCTGCCCATCACGAAACAACACCTCATAGCCCCTCTCCTCAATAGCATAAACTGAAGCTAGGTTCTTCTTCAAGCCCGGATCATATAGGACCTCTCTCAACAACATGGGAGGCAAAGATTCCCTTTGAAATGATACAGTCCCACAACCAACTGCCTTGACCACTCGATCATCTCCAAGCACCACCTCAACATCACCAATCTGAGTAAGATTTGTCAAGTGCTCACGAACCCCTGTCAAATGGCGGGAGGCACCGCTGTAAATAAACCACATATCGGAATGAGTGGTCCTCGTGGAAAGGCACACAACTAAGGAAAACTCCTTATCAAACTTGGCGGTAAAATCCTCTACCGCTGCTGAAGCTGCTGTTTGTTTCTTCTTCTTGTTCGGACACTGGCCTACATAGTGCCCAAACTTGTGGCATGCAAAGCACTTGACTTTGCTCATGTCCTTCTTCCCTTCACCCTTCAGTTTGTTTCCTCCCTTAGGACCTGTTGACGTCCTAATGCACACTTGCAGACGTGAGCTAAGTCTTGCTCACTCAGTGTGCCCTCGGAGACACAATGTCTAAGCTCCTACCCACACTGTCACCTTGACAGGAGCTTCTTCCGTCTAGGCTTACTCCTAGGGAAGCCAAGGGGGGTAGTCCCTAAGTTACTAGGTTCGTTTTAATTACAGGTTCTAGGAGTTAGTTTTAAATTGTTACAGGCTGAAGGGAAAGACTAGCCTATAATGATCAAGCAGCAATGCAGAATGCAAGTCTAAACTATATGACAGTCAACTCTTTTCCTAAGTCAGCTAGACTAGTGCCTACTGTTGGGCAATGGGGTCGACTAAGGCTTGGAGGTGGTTAAGTACAGCAAGGTAAAACAAGTAAAACAGACTAAACACCCCAAACCACAAGCTGCAATGAATTACAA
>ML780825.1:450935-475198 GCA_009831015.1 Picea engelmannii
GAGTGGACTTAGACACATCAAAACTCGTCCAACTGAGCTGAAACTTGGCCTAAGGGTGCAGGGGGTGCCGTTACATTTCTTTTGAGCACAAATACCCCTATCAAAACCCCAAAGACTAAGTTTTTACATTAATTGCTCAAAAAAATTTAATTAATTAAATAATTAAAATTCCAACCTTAGGAAAATTAATTAAATTTAATTAATTAAAAAAAACTAACCTAGACTCGACGAAATTTCGCGAAACTTTAGACACTGTCTGGCATGGTCATTTACAACATTCCTAAGAGGTTACTCAGTGAATGAGGTCATCAGAGCGCCTTCCACCACTTTGGAGGCAGCCTGGGAGGGAAAAAACTCAATGGGGTGTTAACCTGACTAGTTAGGCCACATTAACCCCCCGAGATGAAAAACCCTCGATGAAAGGAACTCCCCCGATGTCTACATCCAAGGTACCTGACCTAACTATGACTCATGCAGACTCATTTACATTATCAACCCACGCAGGGGTAGCGGAAATTTCGTTTACAAAATTTTGATGCTGGAACATCAGACACCAAGTAGAACCAAGATGATCTTCGACATAGATGAATGCTTCACGACACGTGAGTTGACCCCTGTGCTGCATAGGCGGTCAACAGGACCCTTTTTGAACTTCTTTTTGCTGTGGGCAGCAAGAGCCACATTCTCTTCATCATGACCTCTAGATGAACTGTCATGTACATAACCTCTTCGGGTCTCCTCCTGAACAAAATCATCCCAAAGACGTTCCCAATTGGGAAGCTTCTCTCTAGCCACAATGTCCTCAACAAAAACAACCCATTATTTGGAAACACCATTCAATGCTGTCCTCACAAACTCACTGTCAACTATGGCTTCTCCCACAACTCCAAGCTCATCTCTCACCTGTGTCAACCTGGTAAGATATGTGACCACATTTTCAGCCTTGGTCATTTTAATACTCTTCAGTTTTTTCCTCAAAACCATCTTCCGGTTTTCATTTGTACTCTGGTACAACTTCGTCAAAGACTCCCACATCTCGTAGGCATTTGTCTTCCCCGTCAAATGAGGAATCAAATGGTCCTTGATGGCATCAAGAATAATCCTCTTAGCCTTGATACTCTTCTTAATGTATGCTGCAAGAAGAGTAGCATCAATAGGTACAACCACAGGATGTGTTGCGGAATTCTCAACAATGTCCCACAACTCATTTTCTTGCAACAACAAGATCATCCTCTCTTTCCAAGCACCAAAATTTGCTGCCCCATCAAATCTGTCCGCAACCTTCAAATCTGTAGCCATTGACCCCATTCTGCTGAAAATGAAAAATTCAAAGTTCTGTCCGGTGAAGTGACCGCTGTCCCAATTTTCTGACTTGCTGAAATATTTCTGCTTCTCTTTAACTCAACTCTGATACCATGTAAAATTTCAGACCCCACCCAGTTTCAGTCTCGCTGATTTTTCAGCCAATGTTTAATGCCCAAACCCAGTTTTATGACAGCCAATTAAACTCAACATAAAATAAATTTTTCAAAACTGAAACATGAGGATTCTGAACGTCGTTTAACGCAGAAATAAAATATATCAACAACACATAAAACTCGGAAAATAACACAGAGATTTTTGGTCTAACAACAACCCTGGAAAAACCCACAAGGGGAAAACCAGTGAGAGAGGGAGTTTTTATTATTTATGAGCTTTAGAGAAATTCTGTTACAGCCTATGTTGCATTGGTTTTCGGGACGGAGGAACGGCGGGGACGAGGGGACGTGTCCCCAGGACGACTAGAGCGCACCCCCAAATTTTTCAGGGGACGACGGGTTGGGGACGACAATAATATATATATATATATATATATAAATATTAAAATTCACCATAAACATTTGTAGTTGCTTCAAGCTTGTAAGCATATCAAGCTATACTATACAGTATTATGCACAATCCTTACACTTGCCAATTCTGAAAAAGCTCGACCAATTTAAAAAATGGCCGAGGGACATTTCATTTGGATGCTAGACAAGAGCAAAATACAGTTTAGCGTTGGGAAAGTTAAATGAGAAATGTCTCTATAGCATTTTTTCTTACTCATATTTCTTGTTAATGACGATTATGTTAAAACATACAAGGCATTCCCTTCTCAATTGGTTTTGCAGATTTTTATGGTTGTGTTGAATACCACTATAAAACATTTTGGTTTTGTAAAGAGATTAGATTCATATTTCAGATTAAGGATGTGATTGAATAGGAATTTATTCAAACATTTAGTGCCCAATCGAAGTCACTACTCTCTGATTGTTTTCACAATGCTTGAGGTTGGGATGGTGGAAGCACTATAATTGAATGACTCTTGAAAACCCATGTACAATATGTAAAAGCTAAGATGACCAGAAAAATGAGAAGAACAAGAACAGTAACCGTAAGGATCAGCCCTTTGAAATGTTGCATTTCTTGTTTTTTTGACATGGAAACTTTGTTTGTTGTAACCTTGTTGATGAAAATACAATATTTAAATCACCAGAAACCCAAATCAAAACCCATCATACAAAACTCATGTTTTGAGCTACAACTTTTACAACAGATTTAGATTCAATGCAGTACAAAATTAATGGATGGGAAAAAAGATCTTATTGTTCAATCATCAATTTCCATGATTGTCAAGACTGAAGATATATGCCCTGAATATCCCCAAAATCTGCCAAAAAAAATCCCTAAAATCTGCCTAGAACATCCTTGTAATCTGTTCGTAACGTCCCTGAAATATGTCAGGAACGTCTTGGGGACGACCAACAAGTCCCCGATTCCCCAATGAAGTCCCCAACAATTTGGGTAAGTTTCCTAAGGGTCCCCAAGTCCCCGGTACGCAGGAACGACGGGTACGTAGGTTGTTTTGGGGGGGATGGGTCCCCGTGCAACATAGGTTACAACATATTCATCTTCAGAAATTTAATGACAAACTTATCTTGAAAACCGTGCCAAGTTTTCACACAAGTTTTGAGCCAAACTCAAAATTCGTGCCAGAATTTTCTGCACCAAAGTACAGGTCTGCTCCTCGATATTTGTGCCACTAACTTGTTGTACGGATGCCTCGAAATTTGTGCCAATAGTAGCATAAAAAATCTGGGTAATAAATGACTGTACAACCTCCTTGGAAACTGTGCCAAATTCCTAGAAATCACACATAAATTTTCCCTCAATTTCTGTGCAACAAATCGATTGTACGGACAATCAAAATTTGTACGGTATGGCCTGTGTTAGTTGGTTGTACGTTCCTCGATTTCTGTGCCAAAAACTCAGTCGTACGGATTGCTGAAATCCATACTGTACGACCTATATTTAATGCTGCGCCTCTTCCTCGATTTTTCGTGCCAATATAAAACTGTACAGACTCCTGAAATCCGTACTGTATGGCCTGCTATTAATGCTATACCTTCTGCCTCGATTTTCGTGCTAGTTTTCAGCCTTGGAATTGTTAAAATATTGTGTAACTGCAAAGAATATTCTTATCCCCTTTTGTGGATAAAGATAAAATATATTTATTATTGATTAGATCAATCCCCTTTTGTGGATTGATCATGTCGGTCATTGTAATTGACCAAATTCTCTTTTGCGGATTGGTCAAACCCTAATTGTAATAGGCTAAATAAGAAGTCGGCCCCAGTATATATTAAAGAGGCCCCAGAATATATTAAAGGTGGTTATAACCACCCATAAGAAGAAGTCGGCCCTGCTAGTGAAGAGACACTTCCACACGTGCCATAATTGTATAAATAAGAGAGGCCAACACCTCATTTGAACACACACTCAGCTCACTCATCTAGTGCGCAAGTTTTGAAGGAAGCTGCAGTTTCCGGAAGAAGGAAGAGAGAGAGGCGTGTTGCTCAGTGTTGGATATTCTCTGTTGTCTGGTTCATTATCTTGGCATTGTATTGGCTATCTATATTAAGGAAGTTTTGCTGGGTTTTCTTCCCCTTGAGGGTTTCCCAGGATAAATGAATGTGTACTCTTGTGATTGTGTTTCTCTCAGTGATCCTGTCTATGCTATTGTTATCTAGTAAATTGAAAGTAACCTAATAATAGCAGAAACTTTAACAGGAATGCATGCCCTAGCTCTGCAAAAATGGCCTCTTTCTCAAACTCGAATTTCTTCTCTTGCTCTCTCAAAAATGTTTCAACAACCCAAGAATGGGTGCGCCGTCCTACCCTAATCGACCTCATGAGGGAATCTCAAGAGTCATTTCTTCTAACGGTTGAGATTAGACGAGATCAACGGTGGAGA
The DNA here is from genome assembly GCA_009831015.1 of Picea engelmannii. Taxonomy (NCBI): domain Eukaryota; kingdom Viridiplantae; phylum Streptophyta; class Pinopsida; order Pinales; family Pinaceae; genus Picea; species Picea engelmannii. The sequence continues at coordinate 455,209 of ML780825.1, forward strand.
TAAAATCACTTTATTCACCCACTTTCCTTAAGTCTAAAAAAGTCACCTTTTAATTTGCATCTCACAAATTAAATGACCAGGGTCCAAATTAGGCACTTTCTCACCCCTTAGGCACCTAGGTGATGAGAAACACTTGCCTAGGTACTTTTTAGATTATTTTTAATAGTTGTACAGACCAAAATTGTAGGGCCGTACAACACCAAATTGGGTGGGCCATACCAAGTGAAGAAGACAAAATTCTGGCTGTAAGAATTACTCAGAAATTGCTGCTGTAATAATTTTCCTTTGAAGCCAATTAAAATCACCTCTTTGCTGGTTTTCCCCACATTGGGGTTTCCAGGGTAAAAATTGTGTTAAGTGTTTATGTGCTTGGTTTCATTTTCTGCTGTGCATTTGTATTAGAACTCAACTATATTTTCTATGCATAATTTTCTGATTTAAATCTGGGTTATAAATTATTGGCATTTAAAATCTGTTGTTGGGTTTTCATTATTTAATATGGTATCAAAGCTCAACCTCTAAATACAAGAAACCAATTGTGTTTTCAGGAGTAAACCAGTAGAGGGTCGAACAACCAAGGAGAACGAGTGAGCTAGGGCATCAGTAAAATGGCAAATGCAGGGTTGAGATTTGAAGACAGATTGGAGGGCACTTCAAACTTTAGTCCATGGAGAGAGCGCATAGCTTTGGTGCTAGAGGAGCAGGGGTTATGGGAGTTTGTTGAGGGAACCTCAACTCCCCTAGTTGATCCAACACAACTTGCAGCTCATATCAGAAAGGATGTGAAGGCAAGAAGGATAATTATTGACGCGGTGAAGGACCACATCATTCCTCACCTGTCAGGGAAGAAGACAACCAAGGAGATGTGGGAATCTTTGACCAAGCTGTATCAAACAATCGGAGTAGAAAGATGATGCTAAGAGAAAAACTCAGGAGCACCAAGATGGCCAGGGTAGACATTGTTGCATCCTACCTCACCAAGTTCACTCAGATCATAAATGAATTGGCAACAGTAGGGGAAGCCGTGGATGAGACCTTGTTGATGAGAATAGCCTTGAATGGATTCACCAAGCAATGGACGTGTTTGTCTGAGTAGTGGCACGGGAGAAACTTCCCAATTGGGAAAGGCTATGGGACGATTTTATGTAGGAGGAGTTGTGAGTTGGGTCCTCACAAGCAAGCCAACCAAAGATCAAAGATGAGGAGAATGATGAATCTTTCCCTAGTAGGCAAGGGAAAAACTAGAGCGAAGAAAGCCTCCAATTGGGGTCAGAGCTCAAAGGGTGAAAAGAGGAAGGATCCAAGCAAAAAGTCAAATGCTTTGCTTGTCACAAACCATGACACTATACCAACAAGTGCCCAACCAAGAAGAAGGGCAACAAGAAGACACAAATGACAGCTTCTGCTTCAACAAAAGTAGATGATTTTGTAGCCAGATTTGAAAATGAGTTTTCACTCATTGCATGTCTTTCTAGTTCAACCAACAGTGGGGTGTGGTATATTGACAGTGGTGCCTCTAGTCACATGACTGGAGTGCGTGACTACTTCTCCAATCTGAAGGAGGAGGAGATGGACCTCTACATGAGATGGGAAACAATACTAAGTGTTAGGCAACAGGCCATGGGACGGTCACATTTCAGAGGGAGTTCGGGAAGCCACTAATGGTAAAGTACGTGTTGTATGTTTTGTGGATGACGAAGAATCTGATTTCAATTTCAATCTTGGAGGACAGGGGCTATGTGGTGACATTCCAAGAAGGGAGAGTGTACATTTGGCCCAAAGACTCCAAGACTGCCAAAGTGATTGGAGTTGGGAGAGAGAAGCTGTATAGGCTTCAGTTCGAGCCAACTTGAGCATTGGTGAGCAACACTTGTGACATGGCAGAGTTATGGCATAGGAGGATGGCACATTTGCATCATGGAGCACTCAACGTGCTCAAGGAGATAGTGACAAGCTTTCCAGACTTAAACACAAACCATCATGAGGTATGCAAAGGGTGTGCGTTGGGCAAGTATACCAAAACAACTTTCCTAACCAGTGACAGCTGATCATGGGGAATTTTAGATTTAATACACTCGGACATATGTGGGCCCCTGTCTTCAGTATCCTTGAGTGGGTACGAGTGTTATATAACCTTCATCAATGACCATTCCAGGAAGACCTGGATCTATTTCATGAAGACCAAGGACGAGGTCTTTAGTCGGTTCCAAGAGTTCAAAGTTCTTGTGGAGAACCAAACGGGAAGAAAGATCAAGACACTAAGATCTGACAATGGAGGTGAGTACACCTCAAAGGCCTTCAAGGATTTTTGTGAAGGTGCTGGGATAAAGAGGGAGTTGATTGTTTTGTACAACCCTTAGCATAATGGGGTGGCGGAAAGGAAAAATAGGGCCATAGTAGGGGCTACAAAGGCAATGCTGTATGCTTAGGATATGCCTAGGTTCTTATTGGCATAGGCTTGCAACATTGTAGTCTACATACAGAACAGGAGTCCTCACAGGGTGTTGGGGAGAAAGACTCTTGAGGAGGTCTTTATAGGGAAGAAACCAGAGGTTGGACACTTCCGCATATTTGGATGCCTAGTCTACTGTCACGTTCCTTCAGAGAAGAGGACGAAGCTCGAGGCCATTGCTAAGAAGGGGATCTTCGTTGGATACAGTGAAACTTCTAAGGCATACATGGTCTACATTCCAGCATTGAGAAAGACAGTTGTGAGGAGGGATGTGAAGTTCGAGGAGGATAGAGCCCTTATAAGGAAGGCACATGATACTAGTTTAGCAACAACAGGGTATCAGGAGTTTGAGACTCAAAAGGATGAGGAGACACAGATTACAGGTATAGATACAGGTACAGGTGTTGAGACTTCAGAGCAAGATGAGGAGCAGGAGGCTCCTTTGGTACAGGACACTCCTTCTACACCCAGGAGGAGGAAGAAAAGATGGGAAGAACAAACTTTGAGAGAGGCTCAGGAGTACGTGGGTGCTCCTACGAGTTCTTTTAGGGAGAGTAGAGCACCATATGGATTTTCCAGTTACATGCCTTTGATGAGTGAATTGTTAGAGGCCAAGCCTTCCAGCTTTCAGGAGGCATCACAACAACCGGTATGGCGAGATTCCATGGTGGAAGAATATGCTTCCATCATGAAGAATGACATATGGGAGGTTGTGCCACGACTAGAAGGGAAATTAGTGATAGGCTCGAAGTGGATTTACAAGATCAAGCACGCTGCAGATGGCAATGTGGAGAAGTTCAAAGCCAGGTTTGTGGCCAAGGGTTTCTCTTAGAAAGAGGGAGTTGATTACGATGAGACATTTGTCCCAGTAGCCAGATACACTTCGATCAGGGCCATGATCTTTATTGTAGCTGAGATGGGGTGGAGGATCCACCAGATGGATGTCAAGATGACCTTCCTTAATGGCATCATTGAGGAAGAGGTATACATTGAGCAACCAAAGGGTTTTGAGGTACAGGGGAGGGATTCCCACGTGTGTATATTGAAGAGAGCTTTGTATGGGCTCAAGCAGGCTCCAAGGGCGTGGTACTTGAGGATAGATAACTACTTGTAGGGGATGGGCTTCACCAAGAGTGAGGCAGACTCAAACCTTTACTACATCATTGTTGGAGGTGAGTCACTCATTCTTGTGTTATATGTAGTTGACCCGTTTCTCACAGGTTCTAAGAAGTTCACAGCTGATTGCAAGAGGGACCTTGCTTTGGAGTACGAGATGAAGGATTTGGGGTTGATGCACTACTTTCTAGGGTTGGAGGTGTGGCAGAGAGTGTTGGGATTTGGGTACCTTGGAAAGTGGTCCCCATGTGCTTATGAGTCTCTAAGCACAAAGGGGGAGACTTTTACCCTTGTACTATGTACTTTGTGTTTAATTTCACTTTGACTTAGGAGATTTAAGTCAAAAGTGAAATTTGGTCATTTTAGCCTAAAGTAACAATTAATTCACAATGTGGGTGAATTAATAGACATAAAGTGGAAACTATGAAAACTAAAGTGAAGTGGGTTTTGAGTTGAGATATATGTGAGATCATCTCAACCATTGATTAGGGATGAGATGAGATGAGATGATCTCATCCATCCATCATTTATGTTTCCTTATGCATCCTAAAGGAGGGCACAAGGGACAAAGGAGAGCTCATTCACTTGTATGTTCACCAAAGGAGCTTGGAGAAGGGAAAGAGGATGAGAACAGAAGCAAAGGGTGAGGAAACCTTGGGCGCACATGTTCATGGAGGGCTCATGGATGCTTAGGCCTCAATTATTTGATGGTGATTATATCTGCTAGGAGGAGGGCGCACCATAGGAGTGGAGTGCACATTACCTGGTAGCAGATTCGCTTGGAGGAAGTCAGTTCTGACTAGTTCAGTGGCGAGGCATCTTTCTGTGGAGGGGTTTCTTCATTGGGTCAAAGAGGAAGGAGGGCGCTTCATTTCAGTGGAGAGAGGAACAAAGGGAGAGGGTGCACCAAGCCTTGGGCGCATATCTCACTGGATCTTGTGGCAAGGCTCATGAGGAGCTTGCTATGTATACAAGTTCCTTTGTATTGCATTACTTGTTGTATCTGATGCTTTGATCATCATTATATAGACATATATCCCGAACGGGTTTTCCCCGGGGGGGCTTTTATCCAGGGTCATGTTGACCAAAAATACTTGTGTCAAATTTATGCATGCTTAGAAGTGTAGATCAGCATTTTAAAGTTCAAAGATGTAGAGGTAGTGTTATGTGTTTTAATGTATTATGCATGTGCTAACATTGAGTAAAGAAAACACTTGCAAGGGCACCTTAAAAGAGCACTTAACCATTAAATATTGAGCAAAAAGTTTGGTGACTGTTTGCTGTCCTAAAAACAGCAAGAGAAGACAGCTACGCAGTTGAAACTTAGAGCCATACTAAGGTCAAGGACAGACCTTAGGTGGCAGCCTCATAGGACCTCATAAAATCTACATGGTATCAGAGCTAGGTTGGCTTAGACTTGCTGATTTTGGAGCACTATTGGGGGTAATTTTGTGAGATTTTATATCAGATTTGTTGGCTGTTTTGGACAACAAGTTTTCAGTCCAAAATAGTGGGTAAACTTCAGATCTGAAGGTACCTCTCATTCAGTGCTAGTTGGACAGCTCATGGCAGATTTTGGACAGCTAGTTAACAGTGTTTGTGGACAGTTGTGGGCATATTTGTTGGGTTGATTTTTGACACTTGTGGACAGCCTCTTTTCACACCTGCGTGGACATGAGTGGGCTGTAGTGTACGACCTCTTTTCACACCTACTGACTAGGAGTGAGGTCGGGGTTTCACTTGCCTCTTTTCACACCTGTGTTGACAGGAGTGAGGCATCGTTCCTTTGCATTGAGAGCATCAGAGTGAGCGCAGTTTGACAGACATTTCAGTATCTCAGATGCGTGTGGAGAGGCAACACAGAAGCACATCTTTCTGTGGAGGGGTTTTTCATTGGGTCAAAGAGGAAGGAAGGCGCTTCATTTCAGTGGAGAGAGCAACAAAGGGAGAGGGCGCACCAAGCCTTGGGTGCATATCTCATTGGATCTTGTGGCAAGGCTCGTGAGGAGCTTGCTATGTATACAGGTTCCTTTGTATTGTATTACTTGTTGTATCTGATGCTTTGATCATCATTATATAGACATATATCCCAAACTGGTTCTCCCTGAGGGGTTTTTATCCAGGGTCATGTTGACCAAAAATACCTGTGTCAAATTTATGCATACTTAGAAGTGTAGATCAACATTTTAAAGTTCAAAGATCTAGAGGTAGTGTTATGTGTTTTAATATATTATGCATGTGCTAACATTGAGTAAAGAAAACACTTGCAAGGGCACCTTAAAAGAGCACTTAACCATTAAATATTGAGCAGAAAGTTTGGTGACTGTTTGCTGTCCTAAAAACAGCAAGAGAAGACAGCAACACAGTTGAAACTTAGAGCCATACTAAGGTCAAGGACAGACCTTAGGTGGCAGCCTCATAGGACATCAGAAAATCTATAGAGAGATGGGAGGATTTTCTTGGGACAAGGAAAGTATGCAGTGGAGGTCCTAAAGAGATTTGGGTTGCAAGAATGCAGGCCTATGTCGATACGGATGGTGATCAACTGGAAGAATATTGATGCTTCCAGATCAGAGGCAGTGGACCCTACCTTATATAGATAGTTGTCTGGCTATCTCATGGTTTTTGGTCAACACTAGACTGGACATTTGTTTTGCCGTTAACACGCTTAGTCAGTTTATGGTTGAGGTGAGGAGAGCGCACTGGGTGGCAGCGAAATATGCGTTGTGCTATTTGCGTGGCAATGTGGAGTATGGACTAATTTATGTCCAAGGAGATGGAGTGAAAGTGATGGGCTATACAGATGCAGACTGGGAAGGCAACACAGTTGACAGAAAAAGCACTTCAGGGTGTTGTTTCAGCTTGGGATCAGGAGTTGTGTCTTGGTTCAACTGGAAATAGAAGTTAGTAGCATTGAGCTCTGCTGAGGCAGAGTACATAGCAGCCAACTTTGCAGCATGTTAGGCCATTTGGCTTCGAAAACTGCTCATGGGATTGTTTGGCCAAGAGTTGGAGGTGACTGTCATACACTGTGATAATCAGAGCTGCATCAAGCTCTTTGAAAATCCAGTGTTCCATGACAGATCCAAACATATTGAGATCAGATTTTATTTCATCAGGGATTGTGTTCAGAAAGGGATAGTAAAGCTACAGTATGCACTTACAGGTGAGCAGGTTGCAGACATCCTCCCAAAGGCCTTGATGAAAGGCTAGTTCATCTTCTTCAGGGACAAGCTGGGGGTGGTGTAGAACTCTTTCCTCGCTAAGAGGGAGTGTTAAAATTGTAGCTTGGAAGGTGTCTCTGCATAGGCTTTGTGTCCAGGCATGCAAAAGACATTTAATTATTACTCATTTCAACAGATTTTATTTTTGTCTGAAGTCGAACTTAGGAAAAACATAATAATTATTCATTTAATTATTATTGGCTTTATAACTCAGATTTTCTAAGTTTCTAACTTAAGAAATTAATATTTCTCTTAAGTAAGCTTCTTGATTCTTCTGGAATGTCCTCAAAGGAGGAAATAGAGTGAAGATGAAAAGATAAATAGCTGAAGGGTGTGAGGGAAGGACACACACTTGAGGAAAAGAGAAGAGGGTTGATTTGGTTGAGAAAGAGGGCAAGCTGAGCAGCTGGGACAGAGGCCGAGTTGGCTAGGCTGTACAGCGGAGGAGAGGGACGAGTCAAGGCCGTACTCAGCAAAGGAGAGGGCCATGCTCCAAGCTATACAGAAGCAGTGTACATGGCTGAGTTCAGGGGCCGTACAGGCTCAGTTTGCAGGGGCTGTACAAGGTCGAATTCTGAGGGCCGTACAGGACAAATTTAGTGGGGCCGTATAGAGTAAAATTGTTGGGCCGTACAACACCAAATTGGCTGGGCTGTACCAAGTGAAGAAGACAAAATTCTGACTGTAAGAATTTCTCTGAAGCCAATAAAAATCCTCTCTTTGCTGGTTTTCCCCACATTGGGGTTTCCAGGGTAAAAATTGTGTCAAGTGTTTATGTGCTTGGTTTCATTTTCTACTGTGCATTTGTATTTGAACTCAGTTGTAGTTTCTGTGCATAATTTTCTGCTTTAAATCTGGGTTATAAATTTTTGGCTTTTAAAAACCTGTTGCTGGGTTTTCAAAGTTTAACACTTTCAGACACAACAACTATTAAAATGAAGGGCTTCATACACCTCTGGAAATTAGACGAACCAATAACCTAAGTAGGACTTGATAAGCACAAGCCACACAAATACGTAGGTTCATAAGGGTGTATCCATCATAGTTGGCAGTTTGTGGGACCAGCTGAGCTGATTTGGCATTGTGACCCAGCAGAAAAATGTTCGAAAACACATGCAATTTGGACCCTGCATGGCCAGTAACATGTAGAATCCCTTGGAAGTGGTGTGCCCTCACCCAAAAGCTGTTGCTATGCTCTGAAAGCTCCCGGAACTGCTTTGAAAGCTCTTGAAATATTTCCTACAACTTCCAAAGGTCTCGGAACTTAGGAACTGGCAGGAACAGGTCTTCCAACTGTTGGGACTGGTTCCTATGCAACTATGCTTTTATGTCTTGCACACACTCTAGTGGAAGGACTATGTGGGATTTCTCCTATTTTTGGTAGGATATTAATTTCTTTTTTGTGTTAAAGGAAAGCCTACCTCGCTTTGGATATCCAGTATGACGTTTCCATCTTTCCTAGTATTACAGTTAAGTTCCTGCTATCCACATACTGAGGATTGGATCCATTAAGGCGAGCACTGCTTTGCATCATTTTGTCCCATTGAGCTAATTTGTATGCAAAATCATATTGCTTATTTTGAAACTGAAACTATGGACTCTTGCTTTTTCTTTAAAATATCTTTAAAAATGTTCCATATTTTTCCTAGAATTTGTGAATGATTTTTTATAGGAAACTTTCTGCCTAGCCCGAAAAATGAGAGACACTCCAGCTAAAGTTAAATAGATCAGGGAGGTGGATAAAAAATGCTTACTGTCGTTGTACCTAAATTTGCATGACTGAAAAAATGCTCCCCTCATTATTGTCGGAAACTTAATCCGTTTAGGGTTGTGGTATTTTATTGTATTATTCACTTGAGCCAGAATATGAATAGTCAAGTGAATAGGAACTGTTATCGGGAATCCAAGAGTGTAATGTCCCTTTCCAAATGAGTCATCTAGACGAATTGACGAAATGGCCTAAGTAATTCCCGTGGGCCATAGTCAGGGAATAAAAAGGGAATTAATTATTTTATTAATGTCAGCGGAGCAGGAATTAATTAAATATAAAGGTGACATTGAGTAAAGTGGATAAAAGGCGCCTAAGTGACTATTGAGAATATGAAAAGTCACTTAAATTGATTAAAAGGTAAAAGGTCAGAAAAGAGTCAACTAATGAATAAAAGGGGAAAAAGAGGGCACCCTCTCTCATTCTAGCATTGGCAATTTCTAATTTCTCATTGAGAGAGCTCATTGTGGCTTTGGAACTCTTGGGACGGAAACCCTAGGAGAAATTTTCAGGGATTGGCTTCGGTGGTGACACCATCCACCCTAGTTGGTCTTTTTGGGGAAGAGATTATCCGGATTTCTTCATTGTGCTTCAGTTGGCAGCTTATGGTTGTGAGCAGGATTGATTTATTGTTGGAGGCAGCTAGTTTCACTTATTGGGAGCGATTTCTACTTGTTGGCCGAGCTTGATCACTAGAGACAGATTTCCCTACTTAGTCTGGGCGATATCTGTGCTTGGGGGTCGATATCCTCACTCCAAAGTCGACTTCATCCTTTGGGGTCGAACCCTTCATTTGCTGGGCACTGGGTTACTGGAGGAGCCTGTATGACAGCCCGTGGGAGTTCGTGGAAGTGGTAGCACTCCTATTCTTTGATCTGGGTTATAAGCAGTGGAGACTGTGGTATTCTTTTCCCACGACCTGTGTAAAGAAGGCGTCTTTCTGTGGGTTCTGAGTTTAATACCTGTGGGGCGAGTTTATACTGTGAGGAGAGCAGGGGATCAAGCACTAATATTTACAACTTTACCTCTGCTTTTATTTGCTGCTGTTCACACATTTTAGGAGACTGATAGTACCAGATTCAGAGCGGATATTTGAGACTAAAGATTTGCTGTGTATGACAGTCACCTACAGCCATTCTTTCCTGGAGTTTGTGCAGAGATAAATTAGACAGGGGACGCATATCAGGTTTCTTTTTTCCATAGTTTACATTTCTGCTGTAACTACATTGTATTGCTGTCATTGAAATTTGATATATTAAAGCAGAAAGGATTTATTGTGCCCTCATATTATTGTAGCAGAATTTGTATTTTCAATATGCATAGTATAATTTTAGTGCCAATAAATTGTTGTCACACATGAACCCAAACTCAAACCAAGGCAATTACACCCAAATCTAGCAAGGTTCATTACAAAGAGACCTCTTGGAAGACAAATCCAAAGGTCATGATAATGTATTTATATGTTTATCATATTAATGAAAAATATTCCATGTTGATATCCATTTCGTGTGCATTCTAACAGTGGTATCAGAGCTCTATAGTTTTTAGGGCCTGATTGCTATGGTAGTAGTTCATAGCTGGTTTGCCTCGTCCATAAATGTCTCTCCTTATTTATTCTCTTGGGCGTTTTTATTCCTGCCTGCAGAAGCGTTCCTTTTTCAACTTGCCAGTTTGCGTTACTTTGTCTGCTAGTCCTTGTTAGACTGTCTGCAAGTCTGTCCATCTGCCTCTGAGTAGAAACATCTCTAGTCGATTCCCTATGCATTAGTCTGTGCCCCTCTGCATGCATGACCATTCACAGGTCTGTCTATCCCCCTATTTGCACCCTCATTCGGTCGTCCTATTCATCTCCTGCATTGCTACAATCACCAAGAAGTTATTAGGGTTTCAAAGTTCTGCGCTCGTCCTTTTTTGCACAAGCAGACATATCTATAAGATTATTCCCCTTGTCGCCAAGCCTTCTCGTCATCTACCTTCATGCCCGTGATATTCTCTGTTTGATTCCAGAACCTGCAGTAGAACCTCGTCCTGGAAGATAAGCTTGTGAAACAACTCGGTAGCTCCCCAGTTGCCCCTAAAAAGCTTTGAGGGATTGGTCCCTGCTGAGATGGCTTTATCGAACACGAATCTTACAGCACCCAGAGGGTTTCTCAAGCAATAAAATGCCAGTTTCCCCATTGGAGATTTCTTCACTATCTAGTAGCAAAACAACATGAAATTGTTCTATGCTATTATAAAATTTTGCTTGAGTGAATCAGTTTATCTCTGTCAATGATACATATGGTTATATCTCCACAATTTCTGCAATCAGATTCCCTTAAATTGGCACAACCTTTCTGGGGGATCTTCAACTGCTAGAGGATGGGCATGGTCAGGTTCCTGTCGGGGCATTACCTCCATAGTAGGATTGAAAACACCGATTCAACAATATTTATGTTACACTGTGTTAACAAAGTTGGATGTTGTTCATAGCTCCAGCCTTTGACGACGCACTTGTCTAGAGTTCCATATAAAAATACTTTAGCTCGGAGGAAGTAAGATATGGAAGTGAATGTATATATGGCACGGATGGTGAAATGCTCAAAATGTGTAGCTTGGAAGCGAATGTATGGCGTGGACAGTGAAATTCTCCAAACGCATAGCTCAGATGTTTCCTGTTGACTGTTGTCAAGCAAAGTGATATTCCATCAATATTCAAAACATTAGAGAATGCGATATTGAAGAGGCTTTCCTTTTCTGTTTTTCTGGGTTAAAGGAATTAATATCATAATATCAAATGAAAACTGTGAGGGGTTTATACTTGAACATTTAAACCTGGAAGTAGAGTCTCACTAATTGAAGAACCTTCTGGTGTGTTTCCACCGACGGTTTTCCTCTATCCTGTCCCTTTCCAACGACTGTCTTCCTTTGTTAGAGCGATCTTTGTGACAACTTATGAACGACCAAAGCTGCATTTTTTCTTCATTTCATACATTTAATTGATTGAGATCTGTTCAGTGATTAAGATCTGTTGTTTTGTAGGGGTTTCCCTTTCTCTTTATTGTATGTATTTTTACATGAATGATAAAATAAATTATCCCTTTTCCCAAGTAATTTTATTTTATTTATTTTTTACCCCAAATTTGTATTATGCTTTTACTAGATTGCTATTTTAATTACATGGTGCCTTTTTGTTTAAACATTATTGGAGCTACTGTGTTGTATAGAAAATTAATTAAATTGATACAGGCTTTATTTTATCTGTGCCTTTGTGGTTAAACGTGCTTGGAACTGCTGTTTTATATTTTTGAAAGAATATGAAATCGACAGACTTTGTATTTTCTGTTATTGTAGGTCTTTATCTTTGTAGCAGCAGAATACGAGAGTGAAAAAAATGCATTGAATCAGGTATGTTCTTGAATTCAGGATTAGAGAGAATAGATGTTTAAGACATTTATAATATGTAAATATTGCAAATAATTGTCACTAAGACAAAGTGGTTAGAAAGTGTATGAATTGCCTATATATATTGATCCATGTTATCAGAACCGGACCAGTCACTGAACCGGTGGACCCGTAAAACTGGAAATCGGTTGAAACTGTAAAAACTGGGAAAACAACTGGATGACCAAAATATATATAAAATATTCAAATTTTAATAAAGAAATATATTTTCATGGACATCCTTGTGAATCCAAACCATTAGACACAAATATGTAAAGTTTTCTCATGTAGAAGGGTGCATATAATCAAAATAGCATCGAGTGCAATGGATATCTGAACCAAAATCCGTAAACAAAGATGCTCTAAATGGTTTCTAGAGTCGAAAAAGAATTATGCTACAACAAATAACTATATATCATCAAAATCATTGCTTATTTTGGGATCCTGATCATTGGTTCCTCTAAGCATTAAAATAAGGTAGAAAAAGCTTAACGTCTATATTGTTGGAAATGCCACTTTAGGGGCCATACCAGGTGCATTTCTGTATTGAAGTGTGGAAATGTATGTGGTAAAGTCTTGAAATGCGTTTCCGACTGTACAAATGTGCCCCATGTGTGAGAAATGTGTTTCGTATCGTTGGAAATGCATTTTGAGCCGTACCAGCATCCATACGACGTGTTTCCAACAGTAAATTTGCTAATTTTGACTTGGTTTTTGACTAGGTTTGACCAAAAATGCTGGCAAATAATCGTAATGTTTCAGGATGTTTTAGGGTGTTGACATTTCCTTTATCTTTCCTTTTTATCCTTTTACTTAAATTTTTAACATTAACATTAATTGTTTCAGGATGTTTGAGAGTGGTTCCAACCTCATCATACTTCATATGGAGAAAGTAGAATTTTATATCCCATTGAATATTCAGCAGACTTAACAGTTTTCAGGATTTCAGATTTGGTAGGATTGCAGCATTTTCGTTGGATTCTATCACATATGAGGGTATGGGATTGGCATTTAATCAAGAGCACCAAGCCTTTATGTACCCTAATGTTGGTGGTGTTGGTTTTTGAACTCCTCTGTCATGGCCTTAGCAAAAATGTACCCTTCACTCAAGCCATAATCATTGATTATGTATGTTAAGCTTTTTCTACTGTATTTTAAGGTTCAAATTAGGAAGTTTCATTACAATTGGGCGGTGTTGACTGATATCCCTAGAGAATCGGCGTAGAGGCAAAGGCTGGACAAGAGGCAAAGGGTGATACTAATGATGAGGATCCGTATATAAGCGATGGTGGAACATTGCTTATCATTTAAATGTTCTTGCTCATTTATTCACAACACTTACTTTCAAAGTTTCAATATAATGTGTTATTTATAAAATAACACCTTATATATATATATATATATACAATTTTTTTTCCAAAGAAAAAATGGTATTTTTTTATTGGAGATGAAACAAAAATAAATTCTGCACGTGCTGACAGCGCCACAAAAAGAAAAGCGTTTGGTGGAACATTACTGTCTCCTCATAATACATAAAATATTTCCGAGGACTTTAGCCCCTTTTTGTAAAAACCAGCAAAACATCCACATCTCTACCTGTCTCAGAAATAGAAGAGTTTGAAATATTACAGTCTTCCAAAAAATAATGAAACTTCACAAGTCTTCTAAGGATTCAACCCTTCTGTTCAGCATAATGCTCTTGTCATATTCCTCTAAATTATACACATTTTCATCCAGAGTTAGACCTGCTTTGGATAGCCCATCCGCTTCAGTATTCTGCTCTCTATAAAGGTGTTGGAAGTTAACCTGAAGGAATTGTAGCTTCACCCTTTTTAGCTCATAGGCCAGAGAATGAAGTGAATTGTTTACAACATGTACTAAGCCATTCATCCAGTTTATGGTTAGAAGAGAGTCCCCTTTGATCTGTAAGGAAAAAACATGAGCTTTTAAAGCAAATTTCAGTAGATAGAAGAGTGAGTTAAACAAGTTATTTGTTCCCCGACCAATATTCGCTTTAAAGAAAAAAACATGGGTGTCTGACAGATAGAGTGCAAAACCCAGGCCTACTCAAGCATCCATCTGTCTGCAGGCCCCATCAAAGTAGGCCCATGGTCTAGACCTATCTAAGCAGATGCCCTTTGGGATGCGTGGAGCCCTCAGCAAATCTTCTGAACAAAAAAACTGCAGTAGGGATCCAATTTGTGCTGTGATCTGAAAAGGAGGACAGAACTTGTCTTCAAAAGTTAAGTGATTCCTGGCGATCCAAATTCCACATGCTGCTAGATAAGGAAGCACCCTCCACTAACTAAGACTTCTCTCAGCATACCACTTCTGGAGAGCACTCTCAATTGAAGGTCCTTGTCATAAAGAATGCTGTCCCACGATCTTTTCCAAACCAGAACTGTATAATGACAATGTACAAACAAGTGTTCATTTGTTTCAGTACTCTGTTTGCACAATAGACATACCCCCAACCCTTCTTTACCTCTTTTAACCAATTGATCCCATGTCAACACTTTTCCATTAAGAGCAGGCCACATGAGGAGTTTTGCTTTGAGAGGGGCTACGGTCTTCCACCATAGATGATTTTAGGGGAAATTTTTTGCAAATGGGTTAATTTTCCATGGTTTTTCCCAAAAAATGATTTGCCAATTTCCCCTTTTTTCTAAAAATGATTCGCCCAAATTCCATAGAATAATTTTTTTTACCTTAAAAATCGCCAAAATTTTATAGAAACTATATAAAATCCTTATAAATTTGAATATTTTTACAAATCTATTGCCAAACATTTTACATTTTGCATATTAAGGACTAGTAAGATTAGCCCAGGTTTCTACATTTTAATATAAATTTCCATCCTTAAAATCATCCTTGTCTTCCACAATTTATTCCACCATCTCTTTGAATCGGTGCCTGTTAGAATGTGCCCTGCCTTATACTCTAGCTTTGCTACATGCTCTCCTCCTGCTTCATTGAACACCCAAACTAAGGAGTCATTCTCATAATTTAACCTAATATGAGCCTTTTTTACTTCAACAATGAAGGACTTCCATTGAGGAACATAGTTACCCGCCAGCCCAATCTCCTCGGCAGATTTTCATCCCTGTGACCAGAGGTTTGTAGCTTCCGGCTTGGACATATGGTGAAGGGTGGCCCTCCCCCAATCCTGTAAGTGCTGAACTAATCCTTCAGGCAAGAAAATATTATGACTACACCCCATTATCGCATCTTTACCTATTCGAACTACAAGCACATTTCCAACTTTACAGGCTAAGTAAGAGCCCACCAAAGGAAAGGCCAAGGACAAGGCCTTCCATTGGTTGGAGGCACTCTATATTCGCTTGGGTTCTCTCCAGATCCAGTCAATAATCGAGTTTGGGGCTATATACTTTTCAACAAGTATTTACTTCTAATGACTCTCCTTGGACAACCACTTATTGCACCAAAAACCTATTCTTCTTTCCACTTTTTCTACGAGCCACAATGAATCCATCTTGACATAGTCGTTTGGCTTGAGATTGTACCCTAGATACTTGAAACGCTCATCCAACCAATGTTGTTGAAAAGAAATGGTCATCTTCAAATCTGCCAATATCTTGTTACTAAAATTTTCCACATAGAGTGCTGACTTTCTTTCATTGATTTCCATTCAAGTCACCTTCTTGAAGAGTTAAAGTACTTCCTTAAGTGTTGTAACGTCCCTTCCATTTTCCATGCAGGAACAAAGCACATCATCCACAAAGAGTAGATGTGTTAAGGCAAGCTCCATTCCAATCCTAATATTAGATAACATCCTTCTCCTTTTTGCATCCTCAAGTGCCCTACTTAGACCTTCTGCCACAAGAAGGAAGAGATATGGCGATAAGGGGCAGCTCTGTCACAACCCTCTAGAAGCTTTAAAAAAACTGGAGGTAGAAACATTAAAAAGGACAACAAAATTCACAGACGAGACACACCTCATTATCCATTTAACCAGAGGTAAAGTGAACCCAAGGTGTAGCAATAACAAGTGGAGATACAACCAAGACACTCTATCGTAAGCTTTAGACAAATTGATCTTGAGGACCGTGACTAGGGAGTGTCCCACCTTAATGTAATGGATTACCTCTTGGGCAGATCCAATTGCTTCATGGATCTGATGACCATGCAAAAAATCGAACTGATCAGATGACACAAACTTTGATATAACATGCTTCAACGAAACTGCTATAACCTTTGAGAATTTGACGGTCCAACCAACTAGGCCCGAGCTTCAGTCCTTTCTAAAGGAACCAATTACTTGTAAAAGTTCTTCTCAAGAAACTAGGCTGTAAAACTAGTCGCACAAATCCTCATTCACCATCTGAGGAAAGTAGGATACCAACCACCAAAGCGGACAAGCCTTAGAAGTCTTGAACTCGAGAGCCATCCAGAGTTGTTATTTCCCAAATTGTATTTTAGACCTTCCTTTTCGAAGTGTAATTATGAAAGCATTTGGTATTATTATCACCGAGAGACAACCGAGTTTCTCGACTCTTCAGTCGCCAATCTCATTCTTGGTCCACGGAAGCTTAGCCTTTTGGCCTGCAACACTTTTACCTTCAACATTTCCTCCTCACTTAACACATCTTTTGAACCCTTGAACATACTTGCTAGGTTGTCCTCCACCTCTCTTAGTTTTTGGTCTCGGGCTTTGTACTTCTTCGATGCCCAATCCACCACCTCTTCTTTAACAGTCTTTAAGGAGAGTACAAATTGTTCACATGGAGACAATCCTGTAGCAGGATCGAAGGATGCCCAATTTTCTTTTACCAAGGACTTAAAATCCTCTTCTAAAATTCACTTGCGAGTATACTTGAACGGAGAACTGGGTTTACTCATAGGTAGATCCAATTCAAGGACTAGAAAGTGATCGAAAAATCTACTATAGTGGACCATGGTCAAACCTTTTGTACTTGTAACAAAAGGCTTTCATGAATTAAAAACCTGTCTAGTCTTTTCGCTATTCCACTCGAGCCCCCTCAATTATTAGACCAAGTTGGCTTCAACTCCAAGGGTTCAACATCAATTAGGCTCACTGCTTCTAAGCGATTAAGGGAAAACCTGCCAGATTGTCCTCTCTTGCATTTTCTCCCCAAATTTCAGATTTATATAGAGAGAAATTTAGATCCCCCCCAAGATTAAATTATTATCTTTACGCACTTGAAACTGAAGAAGTTGGTCCCAATAAGCTTGTTGATCATCATAAGGACCGTATATATTGAGAGTGATTGATCTGCCCAGACTTCGAACCTAAATCTCAATACAAAGGCCTGAAGGAATTGAAAAAGAGTTGATAAATGCCAAATTTCGATTCCAACCTGTGATTAAACCTCCAGAGAGACCAAAAGAATCAATAGATAGAAAGTCCCAATTGCCCAAAATCTTACTTAACCCTACAACTAAAGGGGCTCCCAACCCCATCATTTCCTGTAACATAAGAACATCCAGTTTTTCAAGGTCAACGATCCTTTTTAAGGCCAACTTTTTCGCTTGGCCCCCCAACCCCTGCACGCTTATAGAATGTAGCTTCATTGGGAAATTTCTATTGGGGCATGGCCTGCTTTAACGGGCCCGTATTATAGACCTCTGATGACCTTGGTTTATCTCCTTCACCGCACATTCTTGTGCATGATGCATTGCCGATTTTCTACCACCACAGTCCCTCCAGGGTCCACAAGTTTATTTGTGCCCAATCTGCTCGATGGACCATGCACTAAACTATAATTTCCCCCCTAGATCTTAATTTGTAATGGCTACCTCCCCTAGAAGAACTCCCAGAGAAATAGAGGGGTTCCCCGATAAAACTAGGGTAGGCGACAAACGAAAGGGTTCAAAGATCTCATCCAAACTTTTAAAATTCATCAGCTCCTCCAACATTGAGCCCACAGGCGAGCACGTTACAAGGAAGACAACCCTATCCTCTACCAGGCAAGCCTCATGCAATGGAACACCACTACATTGATTTTGTGATTGACTTCTAGTAAGTAAAAGCACATAATGAGAAGACTTACCCATTAAGTTGATAACACCCAATTTTGAAGATGAGGAAGGAGGTATTTCATAAGTAGGCGAGAATGCCCCTCAATGAAGCGACTAAGATGCCGAACCCTTCGACGGAGCATCTCCTCAGTGGACCTCGATCCATTGAATAGAGAAGTCACCAATCTTAAATTCACACGCCCCAATACCATCCTTCTGGTGCAAATCCGGTGACGTAGTGTCTGCATAGACCTTTCGAGGTTTTTCCTCACCTTGCAACTGCATAGACTCTCGACCTATCTCACTCTCCTTTGACACCTTTCTCCACACCTTCCAAGTAAAAGTACTATGACAGTCAACCATTATATGATCGTAGGCATGAAATTTAACACATCGAAACAAAACGTGGACGTAATTTAGCATTTGAGTGGAGCACTGAGACCCTGAAACCAAGTCTACAGATTCAAACAAACCCTTGGAGAGAACTAAATCAACTAAAACCCTGGCCAAAAAACGCTTCATACTAAACAGAAAACTATTGTCCACTAATATAGTGCTCCCCATCTGATTCCCAATTGCCATTAATGCTTGGACCAAAATTCCATTGGTAACCCGGGTAGTTTAACCTAGATTGGTGAGCTACCTAGAGACTCAAAAGTTGCATCAAATAACGGGTGCCAGGGCTTCAAGGATAGAGGGGTATTGTGTAAAAACCAAGCACCTTTAAGAATCTTAAGGGCATCCTCCCTCGACTTGAAGATTAAATCGCACCACCCCTTTGCAAGACTGTGAAAGATTAGGCTATATCCCAACCCAACAACCCACACCTGAGCAACCCAATCTCCCAATAGGGCCAAAGAAATACGATGGTCGAAAAATTTACCCACCAATGATGTTTCCGACAAATCCAGAACTTGGTTTAAGCACACGTCCTTCTCTGCCACCGAAGACATGCGACCTGCCCTGCTCTTAACAATTTTTCATCTATTTTTCGCCTTCAGACTGAGTTCTAGCCATCCACCTCCCTGGAATTGGGCGATATCCAAAAGAACCCCAACAAAACCCTCAACTCTCTCAAATGACAGAGGAGCCAAAGCATCGAACATAGCTCAAAAAATCCAAGGCCTTGGCATTCACTCTAGGAGATTGACCTTTCACCGGTACATAACTTTTGTCAAGTCTTAACCCATCCTCAGTTGTTTTAGACTAAAACCTCCTTGTGGCAAAAGGAAGAGGAGCCTCAGAGTTGACCTCCAAATTTCCTTTTGTCCTACCTATACGAAAATATCTCCCAAACTTCGAATTAAGACCTAATGGGATATCAATAATGACTCCTCTGTCAGAGCCTACATCATTCTCTGGTGGTTTACCTCGGCTAGATTCATTGAAATCTTATCAACTAGCGTGACAAGGTTAAGTGGGGTCGAAAAAATATGCTCCTCTGACAAGTTGTCATCAGAGTAGTCCGCCAATGGGGCATAAGGGTCAGGTGATCCACACTGTGGAAGCCCTAACCCTTCGTCAAGTCCAAACACTGTCACAGGACCCCCACATCAACTTCTCTTTCGATCATCTTAGTTGTGAAAACCCTAATCCTCCCAAAACCACAGACCTCCTCCATCATCTCTCTCTCTCTCTATATATATATCACGTTTCCTAATTTTTTGGGGGTCACATTTCCAACGCATTTCCGTTTCGAAAACTCGTACCCATTTCTCCGTATGGTGAAACTTTAGCTTAACATGCCTGATCAATGATTTTGATTGAGTGAAGGGTACATTTTTTTTTTTTTTTAACTAGAACGATTATGTTGCATTAATCGGCTTACTGGCAAGCCTGAATCAGAAAGTTACATATCTGAAGGAGGTTGGTGACCTCTAACAGTGCTGCCAACCTTCTTGTGAATGTCTTGGGAAACCAATCCCATTTGTTTCTTGAACTAATTCGAGAAAATGACAAAAATTGCATACATGAGTAAATTCTCACAAATTGTGAGCATAGTAGAAG
>ML780825.1:487884-520775 GCA_009831015.1 Picea engelmannii
TGATGTTTTCGAGTACTTTAAGGAATTCATAACCATGGTGGAAAAACAAACAGGAAAATCCATCAAAATCCTCCGTTCAGATCAAGGGGGAGAGTATAAATCAGGGGACTTCATCAAATATTGCAAAGATCATGGAATAGTACAACAGTTTACAGTACCTCACACTCCACAGTAGAACGGAGTTGCTGAAAGGAAAAAACAGAACTCTGGTAGAGTGTGCACGCAGTATGATGAAAGGTAAGAACCTCTCAAATGTTTTTTGGGCTGAAGCCATAAATACTGCAGTTTATTTAAAGAATAGAAGTCCAACAAGGTGTCTTGATAATGTTACTCCTTTCGAAGCCTTGTATGGTTCCAAACTTACAGTTCATAATTTGAAAGTATTTGGGTGTAAGGCTTTTGCACTTTTTCCAAAGGAGAATAGGAAGAAATTGGATGCTAAAGCCATTAAATGCATTTTCATTGGGTACTGTTCTGAATTCAAAGCATACAAACTGTTTGATCCATCTACTCACAAAGTATTTGCAAGTAGAGATGTACTTTTCCATGAGCAGGAAGCAGTAAATCATGACGACAACAGTAATGAGGAATGTCATAGACTTCTTGATGAAGGAGTTAAAGAAGAGCAACAACAGCAACAACCACCACAACAACAACAGCCGCAACTGCAGCGACAACAACAACTGCAACAAGAAGGACTCAGTGATATGGACAATTCAAGCAGTCATAGTTCACCTAGAGGTGAAGACAAATCTTCACAAAGTGGGGAGGAAGATAATTAGTCGAGAAGATCTTCACGACAGGTTCGGCTTCCTGAGAGGTATAAAGACTATGCCCTAATGAGTAGCATTTCAAATGTCATAGAACCCATGAGTTTTGATGAAACCAATGAACATGATGAATGGCGAAATGCAATGGAGGAAGAATATGAATCTATAATGAAAAATAACACTTGGGAATTGACTGAATTGCCTAAACATAAAAAGCCCATTAGATGCAAATGGATATACAAACCCAAATTTAAATTAGATGGTAGTATAGACAAATATAAGGCTAGACTGGTTGCAAAGGGGTATTCACAAACATAAGGTATTGATTATGTTGAAACATTTGCACCAGTAGCTAAATTGAATACTATCAGAATGTTAATTGATTTAGCTACAAAGTACCATTGGAAGGTACACCAGTTAGATGTTAAATCTGCATTTTTGAATGGTGAGCTAAAGGAAGAGGTTTACCTTACTCAACCTGAAGGGTTTGTGGAAAAGGGGGAAGAACACTTAGTGTGTAAGTTAAAGAAAGCATTGTATGGACTAAAACAGTCACCTAGGTCATGGTATGAGAAGATAGACTCTTCCTTTCTTCAATAGGGTTTTATGAGGAGCAAAAGTGATCCAAATCTGTATACCAAATTTAATGAACAGGGGTATATAGTATTAATTTCCTTATATGTTGATGATTTGATAATTACAAGAAATGCAGAGAAATTAATTGATGAAATCAAGGTGCAGTTGTCAAAAGTTTTTGAAATGAAAGATCTTGGTGAGTTACATTACTGCCTAGGTCTTGAAGTTTGGAGAAATGCAGGCCAAACTTTTGTTTGTTAGAGTAAGTATGTCAGAGAAGTACTTGAGAGATTTAAAATGGATTAGTGTAATTCTTCTATTGTTCCCATGCAACAGAATGTGAAACTTTCTTGTGATGATGGTTCAAAGGAGGTGAATGGCACTATGTATAGACAGATGGTGGGTAGTTTGAATTATCTCACCAAAACCAGACCTGATATTGCATACTCTATGAGTGTGTTAAGTCAGTTTATGGAGCCATTGGAATGCAACAAAGGCGATACTCAGGTATCTAAAAGGAACACTTGATTATGGTATTAAATATACTGATGCATCTGATGCTGAGTTGACCGGTTACTCAGATTTTGACTAGGCTGGCAATCCGGATGATCGAAGATCAACCACTGGATATGCGTTTAGCATTGGATCCGGGGTTGTTTCATGGAGCAGTAAAAAGCAGCCTACTGTATCTTTGTCTTCTACTGAAGCATAATATAAAGCCTTGTGTGCAACAACTTGTGAAGCTATTTGGTTAAGAAGACTTCTTCAAGATGTTTGAGAAGAACGAAAGGAACCTACGATGATCAAATGTGATAATCAAAGTTCAATCAATCTTGCGAAGAATCCGATTTTTCATGCAAGGACAAAGCATGTTGATGCTCAGTTTCATTTTATCAGAGAAAAGTTGCAGTCAAATGAAATAGCTCTTATGTATTGTAATACTAGTGAAAATGATGCTGATATTTTCACTAAGCCTCTTGGAAAGATTAAGTTTGCGCTGTTTAGGGAGATGTTAGGTGTAGAAGTCAATCCATTCTCCATTAAGGGGGAGACTTGGAAATAATGGAGTAAGAGTGAGTTGTAAGCGTCAATTCGTAGTTCATTGTCTGTAGAGTCTAGTTGTCTGTGATTTGCATGTAATCGACTAAGTAGAGTCTTTTCCTATTTAAGAATGTAATCAATATTCATTAAATAATAGAGAAGTGAGCGTAGCCTCATCGGGTGTTGTTTTCTCATATTTTAAACCCTTGGGGGGGGGGGGGGTAGACCCATCATCTAAGAACAAGATGTAGCACATCCAAGATAAACATATATACAAAACCACATCATATTGAGATAGCATGCTCCAAGATACCAACAAATATGTAACCAAAGGGTGGTCAACAAGGAAAACACAAGCTAGAAGACCACCAAACTAGCAAGTACAATCATTCAACCAAGGAGAAGTGGGACTCCCCCAAACCAAAGACCTCCATCAAATGATCTAATGCAATGAAGAGGAGGGGTTCCATGAAGATGTATCCCCTCAAATCGTTCCAATGCTCAAAAGGTACCAACAACAAATCTCCATCAGTGTGATGAAAATCACAAAGTGGAACCTCATACAATATGAGGTGTAACACATTGAAACTTTGGGACAATGTACTGAGAAATTAAGGAGGGTCCTGCTCTTCACATGTCCATCCATCGAACATTACCATGCATCCAATGGCCTCCCATGATTTCCTTGGGTCCTCCAATCTAGTATTGATATCATCCTTTTCTACTTGAAGGATTGGCCCTCACAACTCCTCGAAGGTAGGAGCTTTATACCTTGGGCCAACAATAGCGACATCATCAAACATTGATTGGAAAAACAAATTGGTCTTTGATATGCTTAAAGGTATTTCTCTCTAAAAAGGACACCTCTTCACCAATGTTATCAAAACTAGACCGGTCAACGAATCGGTTAACCCCAAAAACCTGAACTGTACCAAAAACAAAAAAAAATGGACCACAAAACCGATCAACGGAAAAATACATAAAATATTCAAATTTTGACAAATATATATATATATATATATATATATATATATATATATATATATATATATTCATGTGCATTCATATGAATCCAAACCATTATACACAAATATGCAAAGTTTGTCATGTATATAACAAGTAAGGGTGCATATAACCAAAATAAAACTGAATGCAATACATCTTGGAACCAAAATACACCAACAAAGAGGCTCTAAATGGCGCCTCTAGAGTCCAAAAATAAGCATAGTACTAAATTACTAATGCATGACTATAGTCTAGAGTCTACAATCTAGAGTCTTATCATATGGTAGAATCAGTTGAGTCCACATTCTCTACATCCTCACCATGACTAGACTCTACAATGGGATTCCAGCTTGATTCCCGTGGCCCTGAAGGTAGGACTACTGGTACTCGTCCAATGTTCAAATCCTCTGGCTATGGAGGTGGGTCCAAGTTCCATCTAAGAAAGGTTTTCATTGTCAAATGTTGGTGCTAGAATTTCCACAACCCACTCGGACGAGGGATCAATGTCATCCAAGACTATGTTGCTTGATTCAGGGGTCTTGTTCAACAACTGGTTGTGCCTCAACCTAAGGTTGTATAGAATATAAACCATATCATATAACCTTTTTTGTTCCAAATGGTTTTGCTTCTTGGTGTGTATATGCTAAAAAATGCTCCAATTGCATTCACACCCAAAAGCACAACATGCCTGGATCAATATCCGAATTGCAAACTTTTGCAAATTAGACCACTGGCCACCAAATTGTCCCCACCAATAGGTTGTAATAAGAGTTGAAGGCGAAGAAGCTTCAACAAATGATTTTAAAACTCTGACTCAACTTTTGCAATGAATAATATAATTTGAAAACTTTGAAATTTCTTACCATATACATGCCAAAGGTACCAATACACTTACTGAAATTTAGGAGCTTATTATGTATCTCATCTTGTATCTTGGGATCAAGGACCATGTGTTCAATGCATTGGTGCAATCCCTCTTTTACCTCCCCATCAAATTCAAAATCTTTTATATAATCGTACCTTCAAAGTTCATAAGACGAAAAATCTTCATCAATTGAGTTTGAAACTTTGGCTAAGTTTTGTAATGAATAAAAGAACTTAAAAACTTTGAAATTACTTACCTTGGATTTAAGTAATAGCCAACTGCATGTAAAGGTGTATGGAGTTGTTTGTTCCATCCGTCATCAATGATTTTCCATAGAGGGAGATACTTTTGTCTTTTATCATTGTATGCTGACTTTATTGCCTCTTTGGTCTAACTCATGGCCTTGTGAATAAAACCCATGGCGGGTTTATCACAATCCACCATTCACAACACATTCACAAGAGGCTCACTGAATTGTACTATCTCTTTTGCCTTTTTCCAAAAAGATTTTTCAAACACTTTGTCAACTATCTCTTTCCCTTCAGCCTTTTCGCTCCAGTGAGATACATTCCACTCATCAAAAGAAAACATCTTCCGCAAGTTGGATTTTTGTTGAACAATGGGTGGCAACGAAAGAAAGTTTGTTGCAAATCGTGTAATAGCTAACTAAACAAGCTCTCTACCTCTAGTGTTTTTCCTCATTAGGTTCAAAACCCATGCATGGTTGTAGATTTACTTGGTTATGCATTTTGCTTGTTCCACCCACTTCTTCACCCACTCAATTTTTCCAATATCCTTAAGCATGAGGTCCAAACAATGGGCTGCACATGGAGTCCACCAAAAGAAAAGAAAATCTTCAACATCTCTCAAACTTGAAATCACTGTCGTGGACTAGCTAGATCGTCAAGAACCACATGCATATCTAGGATTGGGGGTAGTGAGAGGGACTCCAAAGGGTTTAGGTTGTATGAGGAACTCAACTTTCTTTGCCCCAAGAATAGGAGATGGGGCGCAACCTTCTGTCTAGTTGAAGGTTAAAAGAAAGGAGAAGCATGAACCAAAAAGGGTTGTGAAGAGCAGTGTTTTCGCAACTGGATCATAACCGACAATCAGTCGGTCCGATCAATTCTGGGGCCGTACCAGTTTGGTTTAGGGTTCCAGACAAGAAATGGCTGGTTTCGTACGACGTGGCTAGGGACCACTGAAACTGAAATTAAAGAAAAAAACAATAAAATAATTAAAGTTCAAGTGAAAAACCTAACCCGAGAGCCCTACTAAAGCTATTTAAAGAGGTTCCCCCCGCTCCATTTCACTCACAATTCATTTGAGCTATTTGAAATTCTTGAGCTGAGTTTGAGCTGTTTGTAGGGCTGTTTTGAAGAGTTTTTTGGGCAGATTTGGAGAGTTGGTTGAAGGGCTGAGTTGGAGAGTTTTTCGGCTGAGTTTCTTGGGCAGATTTGGAGCTTTTTCAAGGGACAATTTTAAAATTTCTTGGGTTGGTTTGGAGCTGATTCAAGGGTTCATTTTCAAAATTTCTTGGGCTGTTATAGAGCTGTTTTTCTGCTGTTAGGAGCTTTTCTTCTTCTTTAAATTTGGAGCGATTGTGAAGGTATGTTAACGGTGCTCTTCTTCTTCTCCTCTTCCTTTACATTTGCTGTTTTTTCCTTGTAATTAAGAATTATATTTATATTTTTTTTGTTGGTGTAAAAATTGCCATGGCTCCTAAAGACAAGAGGAATCCAACATGGAATCATTGTCAATTGAATGGTGAGGGGAAAACAATATGCAACTATTGTAAGAATAAAGTTGGTGGTGGGGGGGTATCCATAGGTTGAAACAACACTTAGCACATGCAAGAGGGAATGTAAAACCTTGCCTAAAAGTCTCTGATGATCTAAAAGCCAAGATGCTAGGTCATATTGAAGCCTTCCAAGTAGATAAAACCAAGGCCAAGATGATTAAAAAAGAGATACAGAGAATTTCAAGCTTAATTGATGATGAGTGTGACGATGAAGCTGTTAGAATTTTAAGGGAAAACTAGAAACAGAGATACCTTTTTAATTTTATTTACTACTGAAGTTTTGAATCAGCAATATATTTACAAATTCTGATGTAAAACCAATAGCAGATATAATACAATGGATCTGAACATTACCTTAACCAAACAAGTTTACCTGAGGTGCTTGCTACTGTCCTCTTTTTTGTATGCTCAGAAAAAGCTTTAGGTGTCATGGATCAAACCCTCGGGTAGATCTTATCATGAACTTGTGAACAGTTTTTGCCAAGAAAAACTTTAGGGAAATAACAGAAGACCAATCAGCATACCAATCATCAAGAAGGGGCTGAAACAAAGGACACCACTGTCCAAACTAGAGGCTGAAAGGAAGACCACCAACAGCTTTAACAAAACTGTCCAAAGGATATAGAAATTCTACAGCAGTAGACAGAAATAACAAGGCAGATTTTAGGGCTGCTACAGCAAACCCTTATTAGGTTACTAACAGCTGTAAAAAGGTTGCATACACAGATCACAAAGGGAGGATAGTGGCAGCAACAAAAGTTCACCAACAACTAAACAAGATCAGCATACAAGTGGCACCAAAAAAGGAAACAATGGCAGCAAGTAGGAGTCACCAGTACTGAAACAGTGGCCGAAAAACGGTGATGGCACCAGCAAGAGAATTAGCGGCAGGCTGGAAGAAAGGACCCTAGGGGTCCGCGGCTGCTAAACCCAGCAAGAGGGACTGATCCAAGAAGGGTCGCACCTTATACCCAGCAAGGAAGCTGATCCAAGGAGGCCGCACCACAAAACAACAAGTGAACTGATCCAAGGAGAGGGCCGCATCACTTATTCCAACAAGAAAAACGGATCCTAGGAGGGCTGTACCACAAACCAACAAGAAAACAATGAAACAAGGAGGTCGCACCACTATACCAGCAGATCTAAGGAGGCCACACCACTATACCAGCATATCTAAGGAGGCCACACACTAAAACTCAGCGAGATGACTGTCCAAGAAGGCCGTACCCTAAACCAGACTGAAACAAGAAGGGAGCCACAGCAAATTTTAGACCAAGAGACTTGAAGGAAGATGGAAAATGAATAATGAATGAGAGAGTGAGGGAGAGGTCTCTTATTTATAGTTTGGGTGGGTAGGTTAGGGTTTACAAATTAGCCCTAATTTAGGGTTAAATTAAAAACCCAACAATTTAACAAAATTAAATAATTAATATTTTACACATAAAATATTAATTAGAAAGTCAACAAGTCAAGGTGGCTAGCAAAGACCAACACTACATAAACATTAAGAAAGATGTGGCTCAAGCAAGGGGATGCAACAGTAACAGGACACCATCAAAGAGAGTTCTTCTTCAATGGCAAAATGTCCGCATAAGTCTCATGATAACTAATAAGCTTTTATCATTCCAGCATAAGAGGAAGGTCAATGATGTGATCACGTCCTTCTTCTTAACTGCTCCTAGGTCTCATGGACCATCCCGAGAGAGAAGAAGATCACACATCATCTCGGCTTGGTACTTAACCAAGAACTGCTTGGTCCCAGACCAGGATACGCCAGAACACAGCTGGGGGCCCTAGATCACAACTAGTGTCTTATCCACCAAGGTACACAACCAAGGATCAATCCAAGCATTGAGCAAGGATTCCCTGGAATAGATCCAAGGGCCCTAGAACACATCTAAGGGACTTATCCACCAAGGTACACAACCAAGGACCAATCCAAGGATCGAGCAAGGATTCCCTGGAACACATGCAGGGGCCCTAGAACACATCTAAGGACTAATATTATCAAACTGCTTGGTCCCTGACCAAGAACCCCAACAATACACTGTGGGTCCTCACTAGGGTCTTTTTCCATGGCTCTAACTACTTGGCCCAGACTAAGAACCCCAGGAGTGTACTGGGGGCCTTAGATCTCAGCTAGGGTCGTTGCCATCCTCCCGGAGAATGGCTCTTGTAGCTATATTAATTTTAACACTCCCTCTAAGCAAGAGAGACATTCTCAGCAACACCAAGCTTGTCTCGAAAGTACACAAACTTTGTCAACAATAGAGGCTTGGTAAAATATCTGCAGTTTGTTCTGCTGTCGGAACATACTGAATACTAAGAATGTTCTTCTGCACCATGTCCCAAACATAGCGATATCTCATCTCAATGAGTTTCGATCTGTCATGAAGCAAAGATTTCTTGGAGAGCTTTATACAGCTCTGGTTAGCACAGTGAATCACTGTGGGTTCTAGCTCAGCACTGAACAAATCTGAGAGTAGCTTTCTGATCCACACTGCTTCTCTACTAGCACCACTTGCAACAATGTATTCTGTCTCTGCAGTGCTTTGGGGTATGGAGCCTTGCTTCCTGCTGGACTAGGAAATCATAGCTGAACCCAAACTAAAACAATATCCGAAAGTGCTCTTCCGGTCCACTGTACTGCCCATCCATTATGAATCTGTGTAGCCATGAAGCATTACACCTCCACTGGAAGTGTATATGAGTCCATAGGCTATAGTCCCTCAGACATCTCTGAGAATATGCTTAGCAACAACCATATGAATTTGTTTCGGTTCACACATGAACTAGCTGAGGGCATTTACTACGTAACAAATGTCCGGCCTGGTGTGTACTAGATACATCAAGGACCCAATAATCTGACGATATATGGTAGGGTCTTCTGGATCTAAACCTGTAGCTTGATCATGTAACTTCTTCAGGTTAGAAATAATAGGTTTGGTCATGGACTTACAATCCAACATCCCAAATGTGCGAAGCACATCAGCTGCATACCTGCTTTGTGAGAGAGATCTCACCAGGTTTCTGCCACACCTCTAAGAAAAGAAAGTAATGCATAAGACCCGAGTCCTTCATTTCAAATTCTGTTGATAACTCCTTCTTAGTCTGAGCTATTGGATGTTCCTCTCCAGTAAGGAACAAATCATCCATATATAAAACCAAGATAACAAGATGATTCTTCACAATCTTTATATAAAGATTAGGATTTTCTATACTCTTGGAGAACCCAAGACTCTGAAGAAAACTGTCAATTCTTCCATACCAAGCTCTTAGAGCTTGTTTCAATTCATACAAGGCTTTCTTGAGTTTGCAGACATGGGATTCTTTCCCATGGATCACGAAACCCACATGCTGCTTGATATAAACCTCTTGCTCAATTTCACCATTACAAAAAGCAGTCTTAACATCCATTTGGTGAAGTTTCCAATTGAAGACTAAAGCAAGAGAGAGGATGATTTTGATAGAGGTATACTTGGCAATAGGAGCAAAGATCTCGTCATAATCAATTCCTTCTTTCTGAGAGAAACCACGAGCCACAAATATAGCTTTGAATATTTCAGCATTGCCATCTGCTGCATGCTTTATTTTGTAAATCCATTTAGAGTTTACTATTGATTTGCCTTGAGGTCTTGGGTCCACTTCCCATACATCATTCTTCAACATTGACTCGTACTCTTCTATGATGGCATCCTTCCACACTTTATGTTTGGCAACCTCATCAAAAGTGAAAGGTTCTGAGTCAATTACAAGATTCAATGGAGCTATCAAACCTGAGTATTTATCCGGCTTCTTTCTTTCTCTGAAAGTACCTTTAGGTGCTGCATGCTTTTTTGCTTCCTTTTAAAATTTCACGGCACCATGTTGGATTCCTTTTGACAGGAGGTTTCTGTAGGGGAAACTCAACATAATCCCTTATGGGATCCACAGAAGGCTCTTTGGCTTCCTCCCTCTACTCATTTGAAAGTTGTGAATCTGAAGGTTTTGGAGCTTCCGACTCTTCTGTATCACATGGAAGTTCTCTGGAATGACGAAAAGTGGCTTCCTCATGGAAAGTCACATCTCTACAGACCTCAATGTACTTTTTCCCTGGTACATAGATTCGATATGCTTTTGAGGTCTTACTGTACCCCAAAAAAGTGCCTTTCTTTCGAGAGGTCTCTAGCTTAGTCCTCTTTTCTTTTGGTACATGAATGTAGACATGACTACCAAAAAATTCTCAAATGGTCAACTAAAAGTTTCTTACCCGTGAAGATTTCTTCCGGAGTTTTCTCTTCCAAAGCTTTATGAGGACACCTGTTATGAATATAGACTGCAGTACTCGCAGCTTCGGCCCAAAGAGACAAATGGAGGGTTCTGATCATACATCATAGCTCTGGCTGTCATCACGGCTAGTGCTACTTCTGAAAGAGGGTTCAACTTATTAACTTCAAACCTTTGGAGACCTTCTGTGATAATACACAAGGCAGACCAAGAAAGACAACATTGTTCCACCGTTGTTATTTGTAATCAAAATCCCCCTTTTTGGTCTTAGATCAAATCAGTGACAACATCTGGTTCCAACTTGGGGACAAGTGTTCTCTTCAGGAACACTTGAGAACTTCAGAATCTTATTGTAAAACCTCCAACACTTTGTCAAGTGCAAATTTTCTACTTCTCTGTCTGATTAGCATGCTGAACAAGGCTATATCAAAAACAAAATGCTTATATGATGCAACCTTCAGCACTGGTGTGTTGACCGGCCCAAACCTGCTACCCCCTTTTCCTTCAGAACATACCTCATCCCATCTTCCCCAGCCTCCATTTTCTTCGTATGCTTTCTTGCCTTATGTTGCAAGTTTTCAGGGATAAGTGTCTCTGCAGTGTCACTGCAGTCTTGGAATTTGATGGCTGAAAGGTTGTGTAGGGGGTATCTCTGCATCCAAATCAGAGTTATGTGTGCCACATAACTGTTGATTACTTTGGACAAAATCATTCCATTTCCATCCTCATAAAGATATCCATTTACTGTTTGCTAATTCTTGGTTGCAATCTTTCTCTCGAGAAAGAGGCAACCCATCAACTATTACAGGCTCAATCTGTACCATAAATTTCTCATGGGGCTCAAATAAAATGCCCCATATTTTAAGGTCAAATATTTGTGGTGATCTGTTCTAATGATCTATCCTCACAACCACCAGGAAAATCACTAAAAAGTAACTGTCAAAATCTGTTCCTGTACAAACCAGCACACTGACTCACAAATGTACCACTGCTGTGTGCACCATTAGTCTCTTTATCTTCAACTGAACCCTTATCTATGGCAGCCAATCAAATCATGTCCGCTCTCTCAACTACTAACACAGAATCCATTCCATATCTGCATTTGGTTGGCAGAATTAGGTTTAAAGAGAGTAAAACAAAGAACATTCTTACCATCACGTGCTCCACGAGCCTGCTCTTCGTTTAGACTTTTCCAAAAAAAAGTTCTTCCACCTGTGCTTTACAAGGCAAGTCTACCGTAGTGACAAGGTTCCTTTCGAGCTGACTGACCGAAGTACAGTTTGGTATACAATCTTCATCATCAAATTTGATGGCCCATTAAAACAAGTTTACTGATGATCTGCAAAACAAACCCTGATGCATGGATCTATGCAGGCTCAAAAGTCTGCAACAATTGAACTATTTTCACGCCCTAAGCTGTGATACCATGTTAGAATTTTAAGGGCAAACTAGAAACAAAGATACCTTTTTAATTTTATTTACTACTGAAGTTTTGAATCATCAATATATTTACAAATTCTGATGTAAAACCAATAACAGAAATAATACAATGGATTTGAACATTACCTTAACCAAACAAGTTTACCTGAGGTGCTTGCAGCTGTCCCCTTTTCTGTATGCTTAGAAAAAGCTTTAGGTGTCATGGATCAAACCCTCGGGGGTAGATCTCATCATGAACTTGTGAACAGTTTTTGCCAAGAAAAACTTTAGGGAAATAACAGAAGACCAATCAGCATACCAATCATCAAGAAGGGGCTGAAACAAAGGACACCACTGTTCAAACTAGAGGCTGAAAGGAAGGTCACTAACAGCCTTAACAAAACTGTCCAAAGGATATAGAAATTCTACAGCGGTAGACAGAAATAACAAGGCAGATTTTGGGCTGCTACAGTAAACCCTAATTAGGTTACTAACATCTGTAAAAAGGTTGCATACACAGATCACAAAGGGAGGACAGTGGCAGCAACAAAAGGGCACCAACAACTAAACAAGATCAGCATACAAGTGGCACCAAAAAAGGAAACAGCGGCAGCAAGTAGGAGGCACCAGTACTGAAACAGTGGCCGAAAAAGGGTGATGGCACCAGCAAGAGAATTAGCGGCAGGCTGGAAGAAAGGACCCTAGGGGTCCGCGGATGCTAAACCCAGCAAGAGGGACTGATCCAAGAAGGGCCGCACCTTATACCCAGCAAGGAAGCTGATCCAAGGAGGTCGCACCACAAAACAACAAGTGAACTGATCCAAGGAGAGGGCCGCATCACTTATACCAACAAGTAAAATGGATCCTAGGAGGGCCGTACCACAAACCAACAAGAAAAGACTGAAACAAGGAGGCCACACCACTATACCATCAGATCTAAGGAGGCCACACCCTAAAACTCAGCAAGAGGATTGTCCAAGAAGGCCGTACCCTAAACCAGACTGAAACAAGAAGGGAGCCACAACAAATTTCAGACCAAGAGACTTGAAGGAAGATGAAAAATGAATAATGAATGAGAGTGAGAGAGAGGTCTCTTATTTATAGTTTGGGTGGGTAGGTTAGAGTTTACAAATTAGTCCTAATTTAGGGTTAAATTAAAAACCCAACAATTTAACAAAATTAAATAATTAATATTTTAATCATAAAATATTAATTAGAAAGTCAACAAGTCAAGGTGGCTAGCAAAGACCAACACTACATAAACATTAAGTAAGACATGGCTCAAGCAAGGGGATGGAACAGTAACAGGACACAGTCAAAGGGGGTTCTTCTTCAATGGAAAAATGTCCACATAAGTCTCATGATAACTTATAAGCTTTTATCATCCCAGCATAAGAGGAAGGTCAGTGATGCGATCATGTCCTTCTTCTTAACTGCTCCTAGGTCTCATGGACCATCCCGGGAGAGAAGAAGATCACACATCATCTCGGCTTGGTACTT
This sequence comes from Picea engelmannii, assembly GCA_009831015.1. NCBI lineage: Eukaryota > Viridiplantae > Streptophyta > Pinopsida > Pinales > Pinaceae > Picea > Picea engelmannii. Next base: position 501,128 of record ML780825.1, read on the forward strand.
AACCAAGAACTGCTTGGTCGTAGACCAGGATACCCCAGAACACAGCTGGGGGCCCTAGATCACAACTAGGGTCTTATCCACCAAGGTACACAACCAAGTATCAATCCAAGCGCTGAGCAAGGATTCCCTGGAACACATCCAGGGGCCCTAAAACACATCTAAGGGATTTATCCACCAAGGTACACAACCAAGGATCAATCCAACCACCGAGCAAGGATTCCCTGGAACACATCTAGTGGCCCTAAAACACATCTAGGGACTTATCATCAAACTGCTTGGTCCTTGACCAAGAACCCCAACAATACACTGGGGGCCCTCACTAGGGTCTTTTTCCATAGCTCTAACTGCTTGGTCCCAGACCAAGAACCCCAGGAGTGTATTGGGGGCCCTAGATCTCAGCTAGGGTCTTTGCCATCCTCCCGGAGAGTGACTCTTGTAGCTGCATAATTTTAACAGAACCTCAACATCAAATGCCTAGTTTTGAAGAATCCTCTAGTTTTCCTTTCGAACATAGAGAATAATATCTTTTTGGCCTTAATTCATCCAATTTGAAGAGGCCATGTAATAGGCTTGACTCTTTCTTTGTACCCCACACCACCCTTGGTGCTCAACCCACCATTGATGCTAAATGGAAGAAGATAGAGAAGGAGATTGTTTGAGAATGCATTGCTAGACGGTGGTATGATGCAGGCATACCTTTCAATCCCACTAATTCTGCATATTATCAACCTATGTTAGATGTTGTAGCTTCATGTGGTCCAGGATTCAAAGGCCCTAGTTTTCATGATATTAGGGGGGCACTTTTACAAAATGAGGTTCAAAGAATACATGAATACCTCATAGAGTTCAAGTAGTCATGGAGTAAAAGAGGGTGCACAATCATGTCTAATGGATGGACTGATGGAAGATTCTGCACTGTTCTTAATTTCTTAATTGCTTTCCCAAAATGAACTATGTTTCTTAAATTTGTGGATGCATTTGATCAGGTGAATGATGCACAATTATTATTTTGTCTTTTGGATGAAGTAGTTGAGGGGGGTGGAGAATGTTGTACAATTCATCACAGACAATGCCTCCAACTATGTTGCAACGAGAAGGGATGTTGGAGGAAAAACGCCCCACTATTTGGTGGACTCCATGTGCAACCCATTGTTTGGACCTCATTCTTAAGGATATTGGCAAAATTGAATGGGTGAAGAAGTGTGTAGGACAAACAAAATGCATAACCAAGGACATCTACAACCACACATAGGTTTTGAACCTTATAAGGAAAAACACTAGTGGTAGAGAGCTTGCTCAGTTAGCTATTACACAATTTTCAATGAACTTTCTTTTGTTGCAATCCATTGTTCAACAAAAAGACAACTTGCAGAAGATGTTTTCTTGTGATGAGTGGAATGCATCTCAGTGGAGCAAAAAGGCTAAAGAGAAAGAGATAGTTGACAAAGTGTTTGAAAAATCTTTTTGGAAAATGGCAAAAGAGATAGTAAAATTAAGTGACTCTCTTGTGAAAGTATTGCGAATGGTGGATGGTGATAAACCCACCATGGGTTTTATTTATGAGGCCATGTATCAGGCCAAAGAGGCAATAAAGTCAACATATGGTGATAAAAGACAAAAGTATCTTCCTTTATGGAAAATCATTGATGATAGATGGAACACACAACTCCATACACCTTTACATTCAACTGGCTATGACTTAAACCCAAGGTAAGTAATTTCAATGTTTTTAAGTTATGTTATTCATTACAAAATCTTAGCCAAAGTTTCAAACACAATTGATGAAGATTTTCCGTCTTCTGAACTTTGAAGGCACCATTATACAAAATATTTTGAAGTAGATGGGGAGGTAAAAGAGGGATTGTACAAATGCGTTGAGTGCATGGTCCCTAATACCAAGATACAACATGAGATACATAGTAATCTCCTGCATTTCAGTGAGAGTATTGGGATTGTTGCCATGTCTATGGCTATACAAAGCAGATCAAGGGATCCACTTGGTAAGAAATTTCAAAGTTTTCAAATTATATTATTCATTGCAAAAGTTGAGTCAAAGTCTCAAAGTTGTTTGCTGAAGCTTCTTTGCCTTCAACTCTTATTACAACCTATTTGTGGAGACAATTTGGTGGTCAATGCCTTGATTTGCAAAAGTTTGCAATTCGGATATTGAGCCAAACATGCAGTGCTTTTGGGTGTGAATGCAATTGGAGTGTTTTTGAGTGTATAGACACCAAGAAGTGAAACCATTTGGAACAAAAACGGTTGAATGATATGGTTTATGTTCAGTACAACCTTAGGTTTAGGTGCAACCAGTTGTTGAAGAAGACCACTAAATCAAGCAACATAGTCTTGGATGACTTTGATTCCTCGTCACAGTGGGTTGTGGAGATTCAGGCACCAACATTTGACAATGAAGACCTTTCTTGGATGGACTAGGACCTGCTTCTATAGCTAGAGGATCAAGACGGTGGATGGGTACCACTAGTACTACCTTTAGGGCTAGGGAATCAAGCCGGAATCCCATTGTAGAGTCTAGTCATGATGAGGATGTAGAGGATGTGGATTCAGATGATTCTACCGTATGGTCAGATTGTAGAGTCTAGAGTCTAGAGTCTAGACTATAGTTATTCATTAGTAAATTAGTACTATGCTTATTTTTGGATTCTAGAGTCCATTTAGAGCCTCTTTGTTGATGTATTTTGGTTCAGAGATGTATTGAACTTGGTGCTATTTTTGGTTATATGCACCCTTACTTGCTATATATGTTAGAAAATTTGCATATTTGAGTATTATGGTTTTGATTCATATGGATGCACATGAATATATATGTTTTTTTCAAAATTTGAATATTTTATGTATTTTTTGGTTGACCGGTTTTGTGGTCCGGTTTTTTTCTGGTTCCGGTTCAGTTCGGATTTTTGGGGTTGACTGATTTGATGACCGGTCCGGTTCTGATAGCATTTCTTCTGAATGCATAAGCCTTACCCTAAATGTAATTTTGTTAATATTAGATTGAATCTGAATCAGGAAAAGCAGATAAAGTTAAACTTTTCATGTGCCCTGCCATTTTAAGTACAATGATCTCATCTAAAGAATTCTGATTTTGATATGCAAGATTCAAATATCTAAATATAAATTAGAATGATTATAAGGATGTATGTCAACACTTCAGACCCTATATCATGTTAATGCTGTCACAAATTTTTAATAGGTCATTGTTGACCGTATTGATAAATCACAACCTGGAGGATTGAGTTCTGGGATGAACAACATTCAGTACTTTATTACTGGCCTTGTTAACCTTTCCAATATTGAGTTCCTGTGGTATCTACATATGGATGGATACTTATGTGATCTGAAAGCAGGAAGGATTATTTTGGAAATGTATTCTTGTATTCTTTATTAGACTATGAATATGGATCTCTCCTTGTCCGGTCATAAATCTGAAGATACTTTTAATGTCTTCTCTAGGGCTTTTGAATAAAATTCTGCCAACGTGTAACTGAGCTGCATGTTTGAAGTATTTGAAGATTAGATTGATCGTGTATTTTTTCTTCTGACTACCTGCTGAGATATGCTTTGCCGTAGAAGACAACCATATTCATCATTAAGTTGTGGCTTTATTGTTTGGGGTTAGTAAATAACCTGTATTAGAAAACAGTTTTAGTTTTTAACACTGGAATGATATTAAGTACAGTATGCACATAGGCAGGATTCTCCTAAATTTGTTTATTTTCAGCTAGGAGAGGCCTGGTGCCAAGGATGTTAAAGTATTTGTTCATAATGGGTGGAGATTTTGTGTTCTTTGCCTACCATGTTTAGAATTTCTAGGATAAATATATCTTTTGAATTTAAATATGATTCTGAGAAACTTATAAAAGCATGAAATGAAACAATAATAAGCGGCTCTATCAATATCCTAGAGATCTCAATGTAGCAATCCTGATTTACTCCTACATTACGAACTGCAGTATATGTCACACTTTTTAGCCTGTAAGGTTTGTGTTGTGACTATTTTGTTCAGTAACAATATATTGATTTGGGTACTTTTACCTTCTTCTGACTAGATAGATTAACTAGAGACTAAATGTTTCTAAATCTTCTATACATGAACTTTTGAATGCCATTAACAGGTGTCACTGTGGGATGCTATCATACCTTCAAAAGAGCATGCTATGTTTTGGATCCACACGGCAAACAAATATAGCTTTGTTGATCAGGTTTGCTTCTGAGAGGCTTTCTATCTTTCATGCTTGTTCTCTCTAAGTATATGTGCACCATAGATTAGATCTCTTTTACTGAGAGGAATAATCAAGCGAGTGAACAGTTTCTTTGACCTCAGGCAAGCAACACCTACAGTAAGCAATAAGATAGAAGTGAGTCTGTCATAATACCTTCCCGCTCTGAGTTACATTTACTTGTTTTGATTTCTTATATGGTATTTACCAATGTTACCAACATAACGATATTATCGCCAAAATCGTGATATTATCATATTTTTGAGGGCCGGCGATATTTTCAGATATTTTCCGACATTTTTCAATATGTTAGTTTTGTAGACATTTTCCGATATTTTCCAATTTTCCCCGATATTTCCGATATTTTCATTTCCGTACCCTTCACAATATTTTCAACAACACGATGTTGGTAACACTGGTATTTACTGTCCTGTTTTTAAATTAATTCATGTTCTTCGGATATTAGCTCCATCTGTACCAGATACCCTTAGCGGTGTTACTTTATAGCACATTTTCATAACAATTTGTTGACTGCTAATCTTCATGGATGTAATTGATCTTTTCATTTTACTAAGCCGCTCCCATCTTTTCTTCTATAAAGCTAGTAAGTATTTATATTTTTCTTCCTTCTTGTTTGTTCCCAGGGAAGCAATCTACGTGGCCAGGAGTTCAATTTGACAATGCACTGGCACGTCATGCCAAAGACGGGTTATATGTATGCTGACAAAAAAGTGATATCGGGTTTCCGTCTGCCAGAGGAATATAAATAGTGTCGATTTACTGAATTAATTCCAGCAGTTAAAGCTGCTTCTTGTTATGGAATACAAAATTTTTGTGGAGGAAGAGTATCCAGCATGAATTCTTTGCTTGATTCTATTTTCTTAGTGCTTATTTTGCGAAGTCTAGGAATACAGGACATTTTTATTTATGTTAGAATATAATGACCCTCCATTTAATGGAGGGTTGCTAGGGGTCTGGCTACATATCTTTTGTCTTCCAAAATAACTGGATGCCAATCTAATTAGGCCCTTCAATTTTGCAAAATGTGCCTTGTTATGGTCAAAGATCTGAAGCTTTAGATGTTTACTCTAAAGTTCTGTTCACATAGAAGGTATTGTATACTTGGTGGAAAAGTGCTGATTATAGAATTAGTGATATATGAGTTAGAATTATGGAGTTGAAAAGTGTGGCAAGCGTGCCTTCCCTTAATCCATTTGTGGCAAGTGTGCCTTTCCCCAATCTGGGATAATTAGAATGTAGTGTATCTGGCTTACAGCACTCAAGAAAGATCACTTCAGGTAAGATATTGGGGTTGGGTGTATCTATTATGCCAAAGTCACACAGGACTTGCACCTGGCCCCAAACACTTGAAGCAGTATGCTTACATGGGTGAGATGGGCTACGAGGGTTGAAACCCGTTTCAGGGGGGATTTGAAACTTGGTGTGGGGGGTCTGAAAACACCCCCTGCATTACCATCTGACCAATCCCCCAGTTGACAAGTTAGATTTTTTTTCAATAGTTATTTGAAGATAATCTATCGAGGATAACCCACTCCATAAAGCAACATGTCTATAAGTTTCTACTTAGTACTGTGATGTTCATGGATTGCCATGTAGTGGTAATGTTATGTACATTGTCTCCCAAGGTTGTGATACAATGATGTGCCCAGTGATGGTTTTGCTCCTTTTCTGCCAATTTCTGGAGATTGTCGAACAAATATGTAACAAGAAATAGAAAGTTAAATCTATAGAACTCATTCGCCAAACAACATATTGCATATACAAAACTTAATCTGCCTTGGAAGAGATGATATAAGATTCTGTGATCATGATATATTTTGGATGAGGAGCAAGGTTTGGACAACAATGTGACTGGATGATAACTGGCTATGGGCAAATTGAACCCTAACCTCCCATAAGGCTTTCACTATAAGGAGTGCATGGACGACTTTTTGATGTACTTAGTGAATGGTGCTAATATAAGGATCACCTCAAATGGACCTGCCATCTCGGCTATGTTCCCCTTGTTGATTCCCCATCCCACTATAGAAGCAGAAGCAGTAAACCCCATACCATATGGATTGGATTGCATTGGATAAGTCCCATTGACTTATTCGATTATTGAGGATTATTCCCCATGGCTTATTTCCTCCCCATAGGTCTGGTCTACATGTCTGGTCTGGCGTGCCCTACCCTGCCTATCGGTTGTGGAACCTCATCAACGGTATAACTCCATCTTCATGGGGGAACTTTCCATGGGGTAGGCTATCCCACTAACCACTAGGGCAGAGCTAGGGATAATTTTCTATTAGAGTAGAGGTGTACTTAGGGGAATGGTGTTATCACCTCAAAATGGACAAGTTCAAGTATATATTAGATATGCGGGTAGCTCTTTCCTCCTTCCTATCGCAAAAGGTTAGAGCTGCATCCACGCTCCACCTAAGCCAAGGGGATATGGCTTACTCACTATCGACCTAACTAACCTCACCTTATAGTGCAAACACCTATGCGGTAGTGTAACCTCCCCGGTCTCGTCTCTCATGGAGGACATGGATTCTATATCAACAAATGGTGTACTTAGGAAGGAGGAAAATGGGTGCGGGTTGAAATAAAAAAAAAGCGAATTTCTCTACAACTAGAGCTAGTCTCTTAAGGCTAATTGACATGGAACTAAGGAGATCGATAATATATTATATTGCATATTTACGTTATTTCACACTTGTCCATTGTCATTTGTCATCTGAATATGCAATCTTATTATGAAAATGAATTGGGCATACTTATAAGTTCTGTAGAGTTCAATTTGAGTGAAAGCGTAAGAAAAGCCTTATTATTTAGGTCTCCATTCAAGGAACCCGGTCTATAGAAGATGAGCATCGGCATGCATATAGTCAGTCTCGTTCAACTTGTCCATTGAAACAAGAGAAATAAATAACTTTAGTGCGTGCAATCTTTGCAACTTGTTACTATGGGGTGCTGCCTGCGCCTTATTTGACCTGATACTCTGCTCCTAGAAACTATGCTCTCTATGGAGAAAGCCAAGGTACGAACATGTGAGACTCACATCGAGACGTCCTTGCCATAGTCATAACTACAATAAATCTCTACAGCTATAGCTAGCTCTCCATGCACACCCTACAACGAAAAGAAGTAGCTACGACACAGAAGAAGCTACAACAGTGGCAAGGGGACAACCCGCCGCATATAGCCGATACCGGGGGACAACAAACAAAGCTAGAAGCTGCTCCTCCTAGTCTCCATTTATTGTTCAAACTCTTTCAAGTAGTTCCTAATGAGTGAGCTTTAGTGCAATCTCCAGCTGACTACTACTACTACTCGCTTCTGTTTGCTGCTCTCTTCCTTGCTTGCTTTCTTTCTGGCTGGCGTGGGTGTTCTCCCCCCTCTCTGGAGAGCTACTTAAGATAGTCTCCATTCCGATTTGTCATATGTATTAAATCTGAAATTTGACTTGATACGGGGTATTGCTGCCTAATTGACCTGGGACTATGGAGGCTCTTCTATAAGCTCTCACCGGAATGGACTCTACTGCATGTTTCCTAAGACTTTTGAGACTTGCATATCTTCGTTTCACTTTGCCTCTCTACATCCATCTGTGCTATAGCCTCTAAGTAAAGCCCTAGCTAATGGGTCAACTGGATCTTAAGATGATAGTAATCATGCCATTTCTTGTGAACATTAGCTAATGGAGTCTTTCCTTGCATGTGTTTGTGACTTAACGAGCATATAATGTGGTATTAAATCACTACTTGCAGATATAATAGTACTTTAAGATATCATAAAGGCTGTTGGCTCCAGTTCGTAAACAACTCCCCATGTTGTTGTAAGTCACCCTGATTCTTTTCCTGTAGTTCGTGCTAGTGCATAGGGGCTAGGTCCCTGTAGTGTCTCCAACAGGCTTGTTTCCATGAAACCAATCACTAAGCTAGTATCTGTGGTATCTAGTTATATACGAGCATTGCATAGAGAAGTTGAACTAGCTCATATAAACAACAAGCCAAAAGAATAAAAATTCCATATTGTGTTGTTACACCACTTGCATAGATTCTAAGAATCGTTGTTATAAGATTATGGGACTCATTTCTTGCCTTTATTCTCTCATGATTACGCACGAGGTATGAAGAAGGGTGATCCTCGAAGACCTAGTTGGATCATATATAATAGCATCACATGTAGAAGTAGCATATAGAAGTATAAGGGTTTAACCTGTATGGTCACTATTGGGAGCCATATATAATATATACATGCTTGTGTTTTGATACTTAATGTAGTCCCTGATTCTACAACTTGTGAGATTCCGGGTATTGCATACATAGATTTTGCTGACAACTTGTGACAACTTGCATAGGTTCAGGGGGCTGCATAGTCCACCGGTTAATAGGAGGCGGAACCCTCCCTGTGCAATAAGTTCTAATTGGGGCATGCGCAGTGACAATGTGGGGATAGTTGGATCCTTACTTAGCGGGTGCATCCCTTCTTCTTAGTTAGTACGTGACCAGGAGGAAGAGGAGTTGTGAGTTACCACCACCAGTTATAAATCCTCCATGCCCAGTTGTTCGTGCCCCATATTCCGCGTTACAAGTTGTGTTGTCCGTCGTATTCTTACCATAGTTTGTGCTAGTGCATAGGCTAGGCCCCTAACCGGAACCGGAGTATGCATAGGCCCGCACATATAGTCGTTTCTACTTGCACATATTTACACATCAACCAATAAAAAGAAACTATTTGATAGGTGTGAACTAACTCCCAAGTTTGATGAAATTCATTGTTGTCGGGAATTAGTGCGTGTCAGGAACCCTATTTGTTTATGTTCAAATCCATATCTAATAAATATCTAATAAATAAATATCGGTTATCTAAATCAAATCCAGTGGGATATCGTTATATACGAGATCGCATATAGCATTTTCACTTTCCCTAATAAGAAACAAAAAAGATATATATATTGATATATGATACACACATATCTAAGCATATCTAAGTTGAACGGTGAACAATTACAGATCAACACAAAACAAGATGGAACTAAGATTTTCACTTCGTCTAATTACCGAGTTTTGTATCATAACAATTAGTTTAGATCATGTTGGATAAGTACAACTTCATATAATTTGATTTTATATCTCAATGAAACCTAGTTTGTCTTGATTCAGATGGACTATCCCACTAGCTAGGGGAATGAAAGTGGATTTTATTTTTACTGAACATGGCCATTTAATGAAGTTTCCCTAGTGGCTTAAAAGTTGAAGCGGATTAGTCAGAATGCCCTTGAAACTGAAATAAGATAAATTCTCTTTCTCACTATTACCCTGAGCGTCGGCGAATAATAATAAGGTCTAGCCTTCTTAAGGTAAGTAAGGTATAGCCTTAAGAGGTAAGGTCTCCTTGCCCTAGTAAGAAGGACGAGCGGCCTCGCTCCTTCAGGTGTCGTTCCAAAGAGCGAAAGCGAAGAAGCTAGTCCCCTTAGCTACAACAACGAAGAAGCCTTTAAGGTAAGTTCCTTCGTTTTCACATGCAAAACAATACTTGCACAACCAATGCTATGGCATGCCTAAACTCGTATATCTACTAATATACATACTCGCATGGAGACGTCCTCGCCCTCCTCTCCCTCACCATATGATGAGTGAGCGTTAACACCCTCACCCATGAATGGATGAGCGACTTCGTTCCTCGCCCTTTTTGGGTCGAGCACTTAACGTACCTTTGGTCGAGACGAGCTAAACGCTCTCCTTATGTCAGGCGAGCCCTCCATCCTTGCATAAGAACCAGGTTTTTTGGCCCGGGAAATAAGTTGAGTTGGAATAGAATTCACAAAACCTTATGAACTTACTTGGGAAGTTGACCTTCTTCTGATGCTTATGCTTCTTATGCTGCTGACCGGTATGAGCGGAGGGCATGGATTATGTAGTCCCCGGTGTGATGTGCACCAATTACCCTAACAACTTCTCCATGCATGACAAACAAGGTGCCAACTGAAAATAATGAGAGCGAATGCTGAAGCGGATCCTTGATGAAGCTGAAGCAGAATCCCTGAGCGAAAGCAAATAAGTGGCCCCCGCCCAGTGGTTGTTTGTGTCCATAATCTAGATACATATGAGAATCGCATATATACATGATAATCACATCTCTACGACCCAGAGGGACTCAACAAAAAGGAGAGGTTTCACTTTGCCATTGTAATGTGTAATATCTATGCAAAATGAATCTGAAAATGAAGCTGAAGCGGATGTGAATTAAGTGAATGAAAGAGCGGAAGCGATATCTGCGTGTACTCGTCTTTACCCATGACCCTTTCAAGGTGGTTTTTGTTACTGCTTTTATTTCCACCCTGCTCAGGATAGGTGGTTACAACGTGTGGTGAACGCCCATCGACGTGAACTGTTCTTGATACACCGTCCCCAAGAGGTGTTATTAGTCCCCACCAGTTTACATAAAAACCAATGTTCATACAGGAGATTAGCCAATAAGAGTAATTGTATCAACGTGTTGTTACCATGGACCAGCGGACCTGGAACGTACCGCTGACCAGACTTGGACGACGCACTGCCCTTTTTTCTCCAGATATCAAAAGATACATATCTATATAATATTGCATATCTATGTGATACTCACCACATATAGATGTTTTATTTGGTTTAACTTGTCCATTGAAATAAGACCCATTCATTGGAGCCATAGCAGAGGCAACTAGCTTCAACAGGCCTTCACAACTCTCTATCCATGATATTCCCCTTTGGAGGTGGTTGTTACTGCTTTTTGTAACCTGTTGTAACAATAAATCAATGCATTGGAGCTATGCTGCTGCCATACAAAATAGAAAGAAGTTACCCCATTGTTGTTTATAAACCAGAAGACATTGGTTTTGGAGCTTGGTTGGAGCCATGTTGTTTACTCCTCCCTCCTGGAATCAGCTGGGACTACCGGATTGGGTTGGAAACCCCAGTTATTGCTGCATAGAACTAACTCTTCTAACTGCTAGAAAGAAGCTCTACTCATAAATGCACAAAGCTATCATAAGTATGTGAGTTAGTCTGTGTCAATAGCTGCTAGTCAATCCAGGATAGGAAGTGTCAATGCATTCTCCATACTACTCGCTGGTAGTCCATTTTGTTTGGTTGAACAGAGGTTTCAAAAACCTTATATCATTCGCTGTGTTTGTCCAATAAAAACGAGTTTTTATCAGGTTGGAGATGGAATATCACTTCTCATCGGGGCATTAAACACAATTTTATTTTTATTAAACTATACCCCTTTCAGAATAGTTACCTTACACCTTTCAGAATGAGATTACCTATTTTCACGGGCGGGATCTGGAGCTGGAGCTTGCTCGGGAGCCGGGGTGCCAGATGCGGCGGGGGCTGCTGCTTGAGCTGGAGGACGGAAAAGAAAGGAGAAAGATAAGCAGGAAAGGAGGTGCTTATGAATGAACCGAAAGCCCAGAGTTACAAATAAATAAAGAAAGTAATGAACCGAAAGGACACAGGATAAAAGAAACACTTCTTGCTAAATCGATGCGTTTTTCTATTTTATTACTTCCTGGAGACTCCCAATTCACAACTGCTTACTTACTTGCTCCGGCTACCCCAACAATCAAAAAGACAATAAATATTGAACTAAACAAGGAAGGCTCTTTGAACAAATAACAACAATTTGATGCTTATCGCTCGCTTGCCCTAATTCAAAAAACTTACTACAACTTGTAATTACTAATTGAACAGTACCACCAAATGGTAGACAATTCCAACCTCCTCTGTAGACACACATTCCTTGGAAATTGTACCGACTGTAAACCAACACCGAAGTTACTTGGTGTACCCAGTGTTCCTATTGAGAAAACATGGTTTATGCTTTTGTTCATGTCTCACCAGTAAATTGTGTAAAATAATTCAATCAGAGGTATTGCTTGTGCAAACAATTACTAGCTCGATATCCCATGTCAGTCTTGTTTTTTCAGCATCACAACAACTTTTCCTTGTATTTTTAACATGGCTAGGAAATGTTGCAAAAGCATTCATCCAGATGTACTCAAGTGAAGAGTGGGATGAGGTTTTTTAACATCATAACAATCTTTCCTCATATTTTTGAGGTGGCTAGGAAATGTGGCAAAGGCATTCACCCAAATGTACTCAAGTGATTAGTGGGATGGTGATTTTTAAGCATCATGGCAACCTTTTCTTGTATTTTCGATGTGGCTAGGGAATGTTGCAAAAGCATTCACCCAAATGTACTCAAGTGAAGAGTGGGATGGTCCTCATTTTGCATTTCCGTATTATGTCTTCCACTTTAAATGCATAAACATGTGAAGCACATATGTATGGGAGTAGTCCAACTGTTACTTTTTAGACCCATATATGACCAAAATCAGTGAATATACAACCAAAATAAGTCCCAAAAGTAGAAGAGTTAGACAATTCCCATATGTATGTCCAAGGAATAAGCCCTCAAGGGCCTTGAATTACCTCAATATTTTTTGAGCAGCCAGACTTAGAATTGATTACATGCAAGTTGTGAAAATGTACTGAAATTGCTTTCAAAATTTCAAAATCTGTTCGCCAAAGATTGAATTGATAACATGCAAGTTGTGAAAATGTACCAAAATTGCTTTCAAAATTTCAAAATCTGTTCTCCAAAGATTGAATTGAATGTGTTTTCTGTGGGATTGAATTGAATATATCTGGGATTTTGTTTCATATTCTGTATTTGACTATATTTAGGTTTTAACACATAGAAACATATGGATAGCTCTAGCTATTACACATTGCAATGGGTTAGCTTAACTGGTTGTTGTCAATGTTGCTGGGTATTGGCTAGTTACATACTGGTAGGGCCCCGTTCGAATCTCCTTGGGTTAGGTGTGTTGAACTTTAAGATGCTTAACTCATGCACATGTAGTTTATTTCATTTAGCATGTACTTGAACCATAAACAATGCAGCGATACCATACACAAGTGCTGCAATAATCAAGATCACAAGAAGAATAACCATGCACACGAACACAAGAAGTATCCTGGGAAAACCCTTCTCAATCAAGGGAAAAACCCAACAATCCTTTGCTATATTCTCAAGAGAAGATCCCCCACACCATAAACCCTAATGCACACAAGAGGGTGCAAAACCTACAACCTAGCGCCCAAGAGAGGTGCGCACTTCAGCCGTACAAGTAGGTCTGAAATAATGAGAAGACAAGTGAGTGTATACAAGAACTGACACAACAAAAGGTGTCTATAGGCACAATAGGGCCGACCTCATTAACTCAATCATATAATTAATCATTAGACAATAATAATTATCTTTCACATGGTGGGGCCAACTTGTACCCTTTACAACATAATTAGGATTACAAGTAAATCTTACTCGGACAATATAGCAAGGATCTCTCTCATCCACTAGTGCTCAGCCACTAGGGACATGTCCACCTGTGCTCAGCCACAAGGACGTCACACTCAATAGATCACTTAACTGAGTCCACAAGAGTACCATCTGGAGCACCATCTCAAGCCAACTCAACTAAGTCCATAGGAGTACAAGGCAGGAGACCATCTCAAGCCGACTCAACTCAATCTAGAGGAGTACAAGGCAGGAGACCATTTCAAGTCATCTCAACTTAGTCCAGAGGAGTAGACAAGAGACCACACGTCATCACAACTTAGTCCAGAGTCTGATGCACACCCATCACATGGGCACACCCAACACTTGGGCTCCCTCACACAGATGTCTCAACTCAGTCCAGAGGAGAATGATTTGGAGGATGTCTCATGAAGCTGCAATCAACAACAAGGTGGACTGGACTAGTCTATGCTGATGGGTTTACTAGAGATGCCATCTAGCATGTGGAAAGCATCCTTCAGGTTTCCCCGTGAGGTTTTCCTTGAAAAAAAAGGTTTGGCAAACACATATGATCAATTTACATATTTATTGATGCCAATAAGAGTAGCCTGAAACTAACAAAAGTTGGACCAATCAACATTTACATGAGATATCAAGGAGATGGGCTGAATCATGCAATGCATGCATCGAATTCAGACTGAATGTCTGGCTGAATAGTGGGTGCATCATGTCTGAACTGACTAAATATAGCCAACACACAATTCAAACCAAGGCACACAATAGTGTGCAGAAAGTAGGCAAAGATGTAGAAAAGTATACAGAATATGGGTTGATGTTTCGGTTAGTATCTGTTTTAAAATTCTTTCTATGTACTTCTCTTCTTGTACCGACTTATCATTAGTGGAGAGATTTTAGTCCTGATATCACGGTCCTGAGTTGCAATGAGATTATCTTTCCAAATTCTAAAGTTAGCCCCATCCCCCTACCTTTGAGCACATTTATTATGACATGTTTAGAAAAAGATTAAAATCCATATTTTTTAATCTATAATTGCCTCCCTTCAATCTGTAAAATCAGACTTTTGGGTCTTCCATTGAAGTTTATTAAAAACTTCATCTTATTCTCATGAAATTTCTTACAATTTTCTCATTATTATATGCTGTATTCTTCATGAATTCATCAAACATTCTTTATTTTACCTCGTTGTCTTTGTATGTTTTTTTGGCTCCTCGATCATGTATTTGCTATTTTTCTTCTTTTATTGGAATGTTTTTAAGCATTATTCAATGTTTGAAGCATTATTCTGCTAATCACATCATGACTTAATCAAGCATTATTTATTTTGCCTTATTGTTTTCGTATGTTCTGTTGGCTCCTCCATCATGTTTTTGCTATTTTTCTTCTTTTATTGGAATCTTTTTCAGCATTATCTTGACAGAAACTTTCATTCTTCAAAGTTTGAAGCATTATTCTGCTGAACCACATCAACCAACCAAGCAAAAACATACAAGTTATATGTCAAGCATAATTATTGGTTTGACTAGGCTTGAGCTGTGCAAACTAAGGGAGAGTTAATATGTATGTTAAATGTAAACTATTGATAAGTGAGCTATTCAGAGGAAAATATCTAAGAGAACAAAGAGTGATTATGAAGACTCAGGTGAGATTTAATAAAAATAAGTGCTATGCTTCTAATATAAAAAGAGAAATATGTTAGAATTTAGATAGAAAAATCTGAGGATTGGAAATTGAGCCCTAAGTGGTAGCATTTGGATGGCAGAAATTTTTTAAATTATATATATGAGCTATGTAATTGGAATATATTATTATGGATTTGAAAAACAATATCCTAATTGTTGGGTATATAAAAGTAACCATAATTCATAAATCTATAATTAAATTATAGAATTTAGAATATTAAAATAATTATTAAAAAGGGCATCATATAAAGATATAGTTAAACAAGGCCACTCATCACCATAACTTGTATATTTATTCATATCTTATTCAATTATTTTTATATTATTTGTCCTTGATGGATTTTGAGCTATTGTTACGTCGGAGGTGTTCTTTTAAGGGGGAGTTCTCTCTCGCTTTTTCGTGAGCTGTTCATAGGTTATCAATGCATGACACATGGAGCATCCACTCGTCCCTAATAATTGACGAACCATCCCCACCACGCGTCATGACTATTTAGTGGTTTAAAGTCTTGCAACGATTATAATAATTCAGAAAAAGTGAAGCATTTGCCTTCGACCATGCTTGGACGTGTTTTTAAATTTGGTTTTTAATTAAAATTATTAGGACGACCACCAAATGATAGATGTGACTTCGTGCATGACGCTGCCACCATGGCAACAACATGCAAGGCTTAACACACAACCTAAAATTTAGCTTTACACGGGGCTTCACTATTATCTGTGGGCAGCTCATCTCTATGGGACGAAGCCTCATAATTAAGGGCCTCATGGATGGTGACAATCGAGATAAAAAAAATCCATAAACTCCATTACTTCCATCTATAGGAATGAGATGGTACATTGAGGGATTGATAATAGAGGCAATGTCAACCTCAGAGCTCACGATCATGTAAGTACATTTAAAACTCCTGCGTATAGCTTAGGAAAGTGAGGACGACACACAAAGATCAGCCTGGCAGTAGATAAGGCAAGCAAGGACAACACATGATCGACAACAAGTCGGTTTGCACAACCATTAGTGAGTTGGTCATTTGGTCATTAGTGAGTTGGTTATATATATATATATATATATATATATATATATATATATATATATATATATATATATAGTTGAATAGACAATGTCCCTTTACATGATTGAACCTTTGCTCTCTGATCAAACCTCTATTCTCCTGTTCCTATGCATCTGCATTCCTCTCGATCAATTTGAAGATCAACCAATTCCGCCTGTTCATCCAGTTTCATCTGTTCATCTGCATAACTACATATGAATATGAGGTAAGCCAACGAATTTGTTGTTTTTATGTTGACAACTGCATTACACATTATACACAATTTAATATGAAGTAGATTGCATAATATCAGGTCTGCCATCTATGTTTCCTTTGAGAATTTTCTTTCCCCTTTCTACCATTGAAGTTGGAACCATCTAATTACATCTTTAAATAGTAAACCTACCACCTTTTGACACCTCTAAAGGGTTCACTCCAAGTTGGTACCAATTTTAGGCATCTTTGTGTTATATTTCCCTTGTCCTCCCAACTGAACCCATTTTTTGAACCAATTTTGGATAAATGCTTATTGGAACCTATTTTGAATAAATGCTTAGTTGCTATATTTATTCATGCAACTAAACAAAACAAATGCTCTTGAATAGAAATATCAATGAATAATGACTTATTGCTATTGAAAAGAAGCAAAACCCAACTGAAAAACATACTAACTATGGTAAGTGAACAAAGAAATTGTCTCCTAGCTTTTCTTCATTCCTCTTCGAAAAACACAAAAATACTAAATTTAATAAAATATTGGAGAGTTCACGCTATTTACTGGTTCATTTGCATTCTTTTAAGGGATTGTTCCCTTTATTTTCGTCGTTTGTCCGCGACCTATTAAACTCTGCCACATCTCACAAATCCATTGTTAAACTAGAGCTTTGTCAGTAGTTCAAACCCTTTATCTTGCATCCAGGAATATATCATAATAGGAAAAACGTTTTATGAGGACGATACATATTGTTTCCTTTGTGGGTTTTGTAGTAGTGGGTTCCATGATTGCATTGATAGCTTTTGTTGTATAATAGTTTTGGCTTGCTTGTAGTTGAATATTTTATCTGGTTCTAACTCGTAAGAAAATAAAAAATAAGGGTAGGATAGCGAATATGGTGATTGTGAAAAAAATTAGGGGTTGGAGAAATTTGTAATGCTTCAAGTATAAGTAGAGGGAAAGTAGTTATGATTCTGGCAAACAATTACATGACAACCTTTATCGCTAACCAATCCTCTAATTCTACGATATGAGAACTTGAGCACACAATGTAATCAAAGGTTTTTCATAGAAATTAAATGTGAAAATAGAAGCAAAAAGCCTTCCAATAGATATATAAATGTTAGTAACTTCATACAATGAAATTTTGGTTTGACTTCAAATATCTATTCATTTGGTATCTCCTACTATTCCAAACTCTCTTTTCATGCCATTCCTCTTCTTTTAATGGGTTAGCTATGAAAAATGAAAGAAAGAGCAAGGTGTATTATTAGATGCTTCGGTTTGGTTTGCCCTATTCGCACATGACAATAAGTACTGGGGAAATTTATGGTAGAGTCCACATGGAAAATGCTCTGCAACACAACGATGCCTATTCACAATATCCAGTCACAAAGCAAAATGATGACCACCATGTTGGGATGCTCTCGTATCGTAGCCAACTATTTGTAGATGCGACCAAAACATAAGATCCCTAATATAAATTTGACAGATTTCAAAAGAAGCATATATTCTCACCGTGAAATCTCAACAAAACTTAAAAAATCGGTTGCTTTAAATCTTTTCGCCTTGTGGTATTCCAGATTTTCTATGGTGCTCTAAACTCCATGCAGTCCTTCCATGGTTTCTTCCATGTATTTGTGTTGATCACTATCTTGATTGTGAATTTTCTGTCAATGGGCAACCCTCCACACACAACACGACAATGACCACAACAGGCCGAGTCCATTATGTATACACATCCTCTCATTATTGAGGCTCCAAAACCCTCTTCCCAATATCGACAAAGGCAATGCCTGACTAGAATCTCGAACAAGCCGTTGGTATCGACACAATGTGTCAATAACCAACACAACGTGCAACCATGGCATAATTGCTCAATCCATATTTTGAGACATGCAACACTTACAATTTCATTGATCGTTTGTTGAGCAAATTAAACGTCAACACTTTATTTTTGAATCATTAACTTTATAGAGTGTAAGAGGTCATCAATGTGACTATCATTAAGTTTTAAATAATGTAGAGTATTAAGTTTTAAATAATGTAAAGTAAATCAAAATATGTATGATGATAATTTACTTAATTCACTACATTGGGATGTACCGTTCATGCAAGGACGTCTTACATTTTTTAGGTGAAGATGTCTCCATGTCTTCGGGAAAGGTCATAAAAAGTGTTTGGATGCATTTTATTGTTGCCCTTCGAATAGTTTGAATAGCGCTACATAACGACACTAGAATCCACGGTGAAGCTAGTTGTAACTACATGGCACTGATAACGACCACAATGCAATTGTTCATCCCAACATTGATGCAAGAACATGCACTGGGAATTCTCTTCTTTCCTGAATATGCCATCCCTAGCTTGTGTGACCGTGGTTCTTCAAATTTATCAACCATCAAACCATTGATTTCCATAGCATACTCCATCACGTGAACAAGAGAGTGGATAATCTATGCAAAGAGATATATTCATTATGTTTCTCGACAACATGAATAAAAAAAGTCATTGCTCCAACTTTCATTTCCAGGTTGCATCTTGGCGTCCCTATCACCAAATCTATGAGGATTACTAGTTTCTACACAATTTTCAAAGGAACCTCCATTGCCTTCTCTTGAATTGATAGAAGTCCAATGCCCAAGCATTTCATGTATGCTTCCAAACTCTTAAACCCCTCCTCTCTAAATCCAATCTTTCAAACCTTAGCATCAGACTTCGAGATGATAAGTATTGTGGGGTTTCAAACTTCAAACAGAGCCAAGGTGGAGTAGGTGCCCCATATTTAACTATCATAGTGCAACTAGAATGCAATCCTTTTGAACCCAGTAATATATCCAATAAAAAAAAGTATTTTACATAATGGATATATGAATCAAGTATGAGGTTCAAAAAGCTCCAACATTTTCCAAGACTTTTGTTTCATAGTGAAACAATACATCTATAGACTCTATTGTTTTGGAAAAAGGAATTGTTTACCGGACATTAGATATCAACTTCCACTATCCAGACAATGTCATCTGTGTAGAAAATCCAGGTCCTATCAGCAGTCTTCTTGGTCTGTCTTTGACCAAGCTAAGACACTAAGTTTCTCTG
>ML780825.1:521015-561082 GCA_009831015.1 Picea engelmannii
TCCAGAACTCAGCTGAGAAGTCAGATAGAGAATCCCCTCCACAGGAATGGCTGTCCTGCTGCTGTGATCACTCTGCAACTGATATCTCTGAATTCTGATGGCTAGAAACTTCTCCAGGAAGGAAACAGTCCATGAATATGGTGTGCCCTCCTCCAAGATGAAATCTCTCCAGTAAATAAAGTATGCAAGCTGCCTCCTCCTGCTCTCAAGCAATAGTAGCGACCTGCTCCTCTTCACCCATGCACAAAATCTCACAAGCAAACTCCAAAAGCTCCCAAAGCAATGAGCAAAAGCTCTCATGAAGAATGCGCCCTCTTTTTGCCTCTTTGCCCTCTTTAGGCATCCAAAACCCAACCTAAGATCCAAGGGATGAGATCATCCCTAATCAAGGGTTGAGATCACTCAAAAAGAATGTGACCTCATAACCCACTTTTGGGTTTAATTCCTAAGTCACTTTATGTCCCCTCCAAATCCCAAAAAGTGTGATTTAATGTTCACTTTACCAAAAAGTGACATTTTGCACTTTAACCAAAGTCAAGTACAAAATAGAACATAAAGTACATAGGACAAAGGCAAATGTCTCTCCCACATGTGCTAAGAAGGGATAACACATGGGGAACACCTCCCAAGGTACACAAATCAACAATCTGTGACAATGAAAGCCTGGATCTCACTTGAACATGCTCTTCATCACTCTCACTATCTAACACAATAATAGTCCGTACCTCTCTTAAGGCTCCCCTACATATACAAAGAGAATCATTGGCTAGCTTTGGTTGGCCAATATTTTGCATAGGGCAGAGCTGACCTCTGCAATCGTAGACCTCCCTCAAATCTGATTCACTGGTCGTTGCCATTGCCTCAACTTTCCCTCAATTACCATTCCTCTTAGTTCCCTTTATCTCTATTAAAGAGTTGAATTATAAAGCTTAACCCTAAAACGAGAATGCAATTTCCAATAAAATATAAGAATCCATAGAATATTGTATAAATACTTTGAAATGTATGGCGCTTAAGCATGGTTCTATTTGGACAAATAAATTCCGTGTCAATGCTTGCAAAGAACGACATATGAACCATATTAATAAATTACAAACTGTTTCATCCCTTTCTAGATACATGGACCATTTGTGACAAACTATGATAAGAAACTAACACAAAGCCCAAACTTTGTCGAACAAAGTCTACATCTCGATAACTGGGTGTCGTATAAACATGTCAACATAAAAAATTCCCAATCTTTTACGTACTAACCAAACAAACCAATGCTTTAACCAAACAAACCAATGCTTTAGTTTGGTATCTTATTATGGTCCTTTTAGATGGTTTCCTCTGTGCATTCCTTAAATTTTGCTTGTGGAAATAGCCAAAATAGAGAAAATAAGTAAAAAAGTCTCTAAATTTGACTTTCATTTATATATTCGCTCGAATCTGAGGTATATGTCCCGAGAAGTCCACGAAAACCTCAATGCTGCCACTGTTGCATTTTTTCCCCATCCATTTCCAACCAAAAAGGGTTTTGATGTTTTTGATTATAAATCCGGACTCCCCCAAAGAAAGAAATGTAAATTCTTGTACCATCTCAGCTGCATGGATTCCAGATCCACTTATAGTTTTTACTGAGTAGTGACCTTCTAACCAGATGATGTCTTCCCTTTATGAATGCTTAATGCCAAAACAAGGGAAAAAAATGCCAAAATAACACTTACAACGTGCCTTCATTCACTTACAACTTTCACACTTACAACACTTCCAACAAGCCTTCATTGGCACTTACAACATTTACATCAAGCCTTCATTCAATGTTAAAAAAGGGGAAACAACCACTCTGTAGTCTTGTTATGCCAACATCAACCAACAATATGTATTTCTATTACACACAACTCCCTAAATTTGTTAAGACAACTGCATAATGCACCTCGAAGGTTTGCAATATCCAATCCTACAATTGTTCAATCACAAATCTATATGAAGAAGTTGTAAGTAATGACTGAAACCTACGGCCTTAAGGGTGAATTGGTTCACTGTATACTAGCTAGATATTGCTAGAATAGACTACACATAGATGGCTCTCAAAAAGTGAGAATTAGGAAATACCACACTCAACAAACTATGCCAACTACTCAATCAAACTGTCAGTAGCGTTGTGGATACCACCCAACTATGCAATTAAAAGGCAAATTGGCCTATGGAAGATATCATTTATTTATAATCTATTCATAATCTTTGGTTTTGGTGATTTGAGAGAAGGTATTGAATAATGATCATATAGGAAAACTATCGTGGAGCGCTCATTTTGGTCTATTTTTTAGTGCTTTGTACTCTAGTGGTAATTGGTCTTGTGATTTTTACCCGATATTCTCTGCATTTTCTAATCTACATTTCTAAGAAACCACCATGAATCTATCGAGAATACAATATTTTATTTGATTAAATTTAAAAAACAAAATCGATTTAGTTTTAGTCATATTCTTTATGTAAAAATGTATGCAAAGCAGATAACTTTGAGTATAATAGAGTATACTAAATGAAGATGACAAATTGTATCCTCATCCATTACAATTTATAGGAAAACGCATTACTAACATGTGCCAGGCACTACAACCCTCTATTTTCTTGAAATCCATCTCCATAATCCTCTCAAGGAAATGGCGCCCCTTGTATTTGTTTCGACTTTGAAAAAACACCTCCGGTTTATTCATCTTGCTATAAAAAATTGTTCCTCAAGCCTCACCTTTCCTAAGATTTCATCCCTCAAATTGGAGGCACTTAGAATTTTTTAGATTTTCTTTTTTATTTTTCGGCAAAGTTTATTGAAACTACTCCGATGTACATTGGAGGAGTTACCTTCAATTCCTTTGATATACACTGGAGGAGTTTCCCTAAACTCCATCGACGAGCTTTAACAAGATCTTCATTTTCCCTTCGATCGACCTTTCAATCACATAAGTTGCTTGTTTAATTAGAGGAGTTAACTTCATCTCCTTCGATCTCCTCGGAGGAGTTGTCTTCAATTGCTCCGATAGAATTCGACACACTTCGTGCTAAGTTCTCTGATGTACATTGGAGGACTTAGTCCCATCTTCACCGATTTTTTAAATACCACCAACAACATTAAATGAATAGAATCACGCAAGTTAGTATATATAGACGCTCGATCTCCCATGATTAGTATCATTGCTTTGATTGACGAAAGAAGAAGAGTAGGATTCAAATCACTAAGCACCAAGATTGGAGTTCCTCGCCCCCTATTACCTGCTTGAAACTGAAACATCCCTCCTGTTTAGTTACAACAACAAGCCTCACCTAACAAGTGCAATTTTTTTTTTTTGTGTGCGCGTGTAGAAGGGTAATAAGGACATTATACTCGACAACACATCACGACGACGAACAAGACACAAGCAACTCATGCAACAACAACATGATGACCAAACATAGAAGCTCATCAATCACCTGGGAGCAATGTACGACATTGAACCGACAAGAATAAAAATGACTACCTGTTCGTCCTACCCTGCAATGATTAAGACCTCCAGGACACATAAGCAACGCTCAAGCCCAGGTTCCCATCGATTTTGACCATTTAAGGTCTCAGGGCTGGCAACTGTTCTGAGGAACATGGAGGTGTCTACATCCCGCCCGACACAAGCAGACCAAGCACATTAAATGTTTACAACCCAGTACAACATTAATTAAAATGAACCACCGCACCTTTAACAGGGAGCGCAAGCTAAAAACGAGTTCGTCAACAACCAACCATTACTCAAAGCTAAAAGGTCAAAATTTACGATTTAAGTAGGTTTTCAATACAAATCAATTAACCAGTCTAAATTCCATTAGTCAACAATTACCAACCAAGCTTAACATGGATTACGACTCATTTGAGTGAGTTTGAGTTAGTTCCAATTAGGATGTTGGTTAAAAACTTATTGTAAGAAAAGAACATCCATATCAACCCAAGTTCTTAATTCATGAGCACGATAAAATTGTTGTTCACCCAAACAATGTTGCATCATGACCATGAAAGCAATCACCATCATAAATCAAGAAACTAGCTAAATGAGTAGCGCAGTCAACATCAAAGCTAAAATCATGAACCAATTTAAATCAAATTTGCCAACTTTGTCCACAAGTCAATACAATTGTCTCAATGCCGAAATGCCCTGTTACTCAAAATACAAAATAAATATCATCAATGAATCATAAGAAGATTGAAAAATCATCATAACCATTTCAACACCATGTTAATAACAAAAGGTCTAGGTTATTTCCCCAAACTTGAAACTAAGTAGTGGAGCCCAAGTTAAACAAAATGTTTAGGCCTTATTAAGAAGAAATAATTAGGTAACTTAATATGTCATTATTCATTCAAGTTTATATCCACAAGTTAACAGAGGACCTTCCAACACATTTCAACTGATTTGGAATAGATTTTAGGAACATATTGTAACACTTTATAATCAGAAAATTATGTTTCATGGCAACACATGGCACTTGTGGGTTGATTTTATTATACTGGACTTAGAATTTCTGATTTTTCATAATAATGAATTGATATTTTGAAATATAAAATATAAATGATCAAAAAGATTTAATAATAACATATTGTTGCATAATGAGCCAGGTATTGTTGGTAATGAGCCAGGTTGGTGTAACAACAAAATCATCATGGAGTTGGTTTCCTCTTAGACGCACATACAATCATTGATAACAGATTTGGAAGGCTTTCAGATAAGTTTAAGAAGAAATATGTTATAATGTAGATATTTATCAAATAATTGAATCAAAGAGAACTTGTGTAGCTTGTTTCATTGATAAAGTTGTAGACTTCAAAGAATGCTTTAAGAATTGTGAGATTTCTAATAAAGACCCATACAACATTGATAGCAGATTGGAAGGCTTCCATATACGTTTAATAAGAAATATGTTAGGATGCTAGCACAGATAATAGATACCTATCAAATAATTGAATTATCCACACCTAGCAGACTTCAACCACACTAAATGATTATCCACAAATTTCTCAACAATTTCATGCGGAAGAAGGGTAAAATCGCAGTCCAGCGAGTGGGAAAAGAAAAACGCATGCACACAGTCCAATTTCGTGTACCCAATCCGTGGTCATTCCGGTGAGTGATTTCCGGAGTTAAAAGATGAATTCGAGGGTGCATTCTACCGCAACCCAGTGAACGATTCAACAAACGCGTGGGCGTTTACAGCAGGGGTATACAACCACGTTTTTCATCAAGGGTCGAACCTCAATTCGTGGAGAGCATCCAACATAATAAAAATAACACCACCAAATTACATTGTTTCACCGCGAGTTAATCAAATCGTGCGCGCCTGTGTTAACCATATTTTCATAATAAAACTGATCGAATCATTGACTCAAGGTAGGCTAAAATCATTTTATCCACAAGTTGCAACACTGCAATCAAATAGCAAGTAAGAATAGGAGTAAAAATTACGACGGTCATCGAATGAACCAAAACGCATAGCAAAACGTTTAAATAAATTTCACATCGACAATCATTGAAAAAAAAGGGAATACACATAAAATCTTTCAATGGATATTTTCTATGAATACTGAATAACTTGGTAAGACGTCAGAATCCGAGGGAAAAACACATCAATCACAGGTGTTGTACCAAAATGAAGCATTCACAAGGAAGGGAAACTCGCCCCTATCATTTGCGTAGATGATAAATCCAAGAAGGTGCAGAGATCATTTCGCACAGGTCATTATTTTACAGCTATCACATATTGCAATCGCTGAAGTAATATATTTTTTTCATCCATTACTGAATTACAACAACAAAGGTAATATTTTTACATCAGTTACACAATTATAATCGCCGAAGTAATAAAAACCAGTCAACCCAACAAGAACCAAAACGCAGATTGAAGTTAAATACATTTTACATCTTAGACTACCAATATAAAAATGCTGACAACAGTGAGAGAAGACCAGGGCCATAAGGATCACTCATCGAAGGGATTGCATGGATTCTATCAGTTAAGGTGCAAAGAAATACACAACAAGGAAGCAGGATAATCCATACGCCGAGGCCGTACCGAAAGACGCAATTCAACAATTAGGTAAGGACATCCACAGAGGTAGATGACTGATAGGTTCGCCTTCGCTTCAACATCCTCGCATAAAAAAGCAAGGCATTGAGATCCATAGGTCTTTTAACGCTAAGGCAACGACCATAGATCAGGCTCTTGGCCGACTGCTCAGGTGAGGACTGGTGAGCTAGGGACGAAGACTAAACAACCTTAAGGTCACAATCAACACCATAAGGTGGTCACGACATGCAGGACAACGAAGGCCATGGAAGTCAACAACCATGGAGCTAGGCTAAGGAAGGTTTCAGTTGTCAATTTTAAAAAGAACATCATTTTACATTTCCATTAAATAAGTCGATCCAATCATAAGTCCTAATACATTCTACCATACAAAAATGAAGAGAGCGTACCATTGCCTGCTCGCCCGCTCCGATGACGTCTCGTGTGCTCCGTGCAACTCCCGCTCGCCGACCGTGGAGACTTCATCGATACCTCCCAACCAATGCTAGGGGTACTCTTCTTCCCCCTTAGCCCCCCGAGCTGCAAAGGGGCCACACACACTATCCAGAGGTTTTGTCTAGCTCCCAGCTCGCCTCGCAAGGTCAAGCTACCACTCCTCTCTGAGATGGGTATCCCCAATTCCCACAAGTAAATCAGTCAAGTAAATATTTCTGCAGCGTAACGTTACGCAAACAGAAGATCATCCTTCCCCCTTCTCCTTCCTTCATTATATAGAGTTTCGAACTTCCACTCTTTCCTAAAATCTCATTTAATTAAAGTTTTAAAAATAAATTCCTAAAAATTCTTCTCCGTACAAGTGTCACCCATGCGCTTCATTCCTCCATTATTTAATATCTTTAATTAATTAATTATCTTATTTCCCTCACCTACCTAGAGTTACTCCTAGAATCACTCCTAGGTGTCCCCAAATTCCCTTACAGGTTTTAAAGGCTTTCCCTATTATGAAATTGCTAATTCATTTTAAAATTAGAAAGCTC
Source organism: Picea engelmannii (assembly GCA_009831015.1). Lineage (NCBI taxonomy): Eukaryota > Viridiplantae > Streptophyta > Pinopsida > Pinales > Pinaceae > Picea > Picea engelmannii. The sequence continues at coordinate 528,083 of ML780825.1, forward strand.
TTAAATGGTAGATTCTTTACTAAATTGACTTTCTGCTTTTTCCCTTGAGTTCCCCTTTTTCCTTTTTTATGTTATCTCTTTTCCCTAGTTTCCTAATCTTTTTTATTTTTCCTTTTTCCCCTTTTTAATTAGAACTCAAAAAGGCAGGTGTGGAATTTAACCCCTTTTCCCTTTATCATTAAATTAGTATATTTTAAATAATCAAAAGATAAAACAATTAATTCCCTCTTTACATTTTATAACCACAGATTTTATTTTTTATGAATAAATTAAATTTCTTACTCCCTTCATGTTAGAAGATTTAACGAAGTTCATAATTATTATTTAAGTTGTTTTATTTTACTTATTATTATTTTATTTATTTATTTATTTATTTATTATTATTATTATTATTATTATTATTATTATTATATATATATTTTAAAGGTAGACAAAATTTTACTACTAGCGTAATTTAGACTTAGGCCTTAAATTTCATACTGGATGACATTTAATTAGGGAAATTGTTTTAAAAATTACTTAACACGTTGTTCGTCCTAAGGCCATCTAGGTTCATCCCTCTATCATTGACAACACGACGTGCCCTTCAGGACACAGTAGGTGCTCCAAGGGTGCCACTTGCCTCATATGTTCCCTTACGCGATGTGCCCTTCAGGACGCACTACGTGCTCCAAGGGAGCCAATCACCTCAATATGTTTCCTTTGCGCGACGTGCCCTTCAGGACGCACTACATGCTCCAAGGGTGCCACTCGCCTCTTGACTGACTTGGTAGACATCAATAACCCCTGGAGTCAATACTTCGCCAGGTGAACTTGTGGGAGACTAAGGGCCTCTAAGGAATAAGACCCCCGTCTTATTGCACGCCCCTTAGAATCATCGTGAGCGACTGTCGCAGTCTGCCCTCACGACATCATGGGTCCTCTCGAACTAGGTAATCTTTAACCTACAGTTCGAGCCACAACGGGAGTGCTAGTAGGCTATGGCAGGGCTGCTGTCCGCACCTCTCCCTCAACATTTCTGGTAGTCGTGCATGACCCCTTTACTCCATATGTGAGTCTGGTCGGCAAGCTATCGTCAGCCTGCATCATCAACGAATCATGTCAGAATATATCCATATCATATCATCTACTCAGAAGCACTAAAATCATAGTAAAACAATCAAACCCCAATGGTACACTCCTCGACTCGATCCAGAGTCCAAGGGGTTCCATTGATGCCTCGACATCCTCTAGGTCCGTAATCCTGCACACTCAGTAAAACCGAGTCAATAGCACCTATCTATGTCAAAGCAGTAAAACAACATGTCATCAACCCATAACGCCTCATAATCAAAATCAAAAGTTTTAATAGCATAATAATCTGGATCACTTGCGAGCAAGTGTCCTCAAAGAATAAGTTCGCTTAGTGCGCCAGAGCGGGATGTTACATACACCCCCCTCTTGGTCTAAACTTCGTCCCGAAGTTTCACAGTATAAATGCCGAAATAAAGTGTATCACAGTATCATATGTCTATCTATCAAACGAAAATGGAAACTGTTGGCGCATATCATATGTGTCCTCCCAGGTCGCCGAGTGTGGACTATAATTGTCCCACTGGACCTTGACCTGATCTACTGTTCGACGTCGTAGCTGTCGAACGCAATGGTCCAAAATGTGGATTGGCTCAGCCATGAGCGCCCCCTCGTCTGATACATGTAAGGAACTCATGTCAATAACATGTGTAGGATCACTAATATAATGTCTCAAAACAGATACATGAAAGACATCGTGCATACGCCTCAAAGAATCGGGCAAGGCTAGTCGATAGGCCACGGGCCCCTTTCTCTCCACAATCTCGAAAGGGCCCACAAACCTAGGAGAGATTTTAGCTCCATTTCCAAACTTGATCGAACTCTTATGCGGTTTAACCATCAAGAAGACTTAATCGCCGACCTCATAACTACGGTCGACATGGTGCGCATCGGCATAACTCTTCTGTCGATCCTGTGCTTCTTTAATCCTTTGTTTTATTGTTTGCATTTGCTCTTTCATTTCTTGGATCGCTTCTAGTCCCACCAGGACCCTATCCTCAAGCCGATCCCAACTCAAAGACGTTCGACTTGGTCGCCCATAAAGAAACTCAAAGGGCGCCATTTTAATGGTGCTCTGGTAACTGTTGTTGTAAGCGAACTCCACTAGTGGCAAGAATTCTTCCCAATGATTTTGTTGGTCCATCATGTACATGCACAACATGTCCTCCAAGGTTTGATTCGTTCGTTCAGTCTGCCCGTCATTCTCCGGGTGATATGCAGTACTAAAGTTAAGTTGGGTTCCCAAGGCCTCTTGGAAACTCGTCCAAAATCGTCCAGTAAACACTGATCCTCGATCGGATATAATCCTCTTAGGCACGCCATGCAGCCTCACAATCTCACTGATGAAAACTCTAACTATGTCAGGTGCCTGATACGTGGTACACACAAGAATAAAGTGAGCACTCTTCGTCAGAGTGTCTACTACTATGAAAATTGAGTCATGTTTCCTTACCGTCAGTGGCAATCCAACAATAAAATCCATCGAAATAACCTCCCATTTCGTTTCTGGAATAGCATGTGGTTGTAGCAATCCTGCTGGGTGTCTATGTTCAGCCTTTACCTGTTGACATTATAAACATCTGGCCACATAGTTGACTCTGTCTACCTTCATTCCCTTCCAGAAGAATAAGGGTTTAAGGTCTGCCCTCATCTTCATGACTCCTGAGTTTTCTATGTATACTTCTCTATGAGCCTTGCTTATGATCAACATCCTCAACTCGTCGTTTGGCGGTATTTAATCCGACTTTTAAACCTCAATAAACCATCGCTATGAAACGAAAATCCCTCAAATCGTGGTACCATCATTGTGTTTTGTTCGATAAAACCCTCGACCTCTTTGTACCGGTCATCGTCATGTTGTAAATTTAGAATCTTTTCACGTAGATTCGTCTGAAGAGGCAACACCGAAAAGATGCGTGGTCTCCGACTCAATGCATCCGCCACTCGGTTCATTGTTCCTTTTATGTAAGTAATCTTGAATTCGTATTCGCTAAGCAATTCTGACCAACGTTGTTGTCACGCGTTCATGTCACTTTGCGTAAATATGTGTTGTAGTCCACAATGGTCAGTCTTTAGTTCAAATTTTCGTCCAACAAGGTAGTGTCTCCAAACCTTCAAGGCATATACGATGGCTAATAACTCCAAATCGTACGTCGCGTAGTTCTCCTCATGCCTTCTCAGTTTCCTCGAAATGTAAGCAATCACTCATCCGTCTTGCATCAAGACCCCGCCTAATCCCTCCTTAGATGCGTCAGTGCATACCAAGAAGTCCATGTCCATGTCAGGGACCTTTAGTATTGATGTTGTTGTCAACAATTTCTTGAGCCTTCGAAATGCTTCCACGCATTTCTCGGTCCATACAAACTTCTTGTTCTTCTTTTGCAACTTCGTGATCGGACTTGCTATCTTCGAAAATTCCTCGACGAACCGTCGATAGTATCCTACTAAACCCATGAAGCTACGCACTTCTGGGACATTCGTTGGCACATGCCATTCCATAATAGCCTCGACCTTTGTTGGATCCACGACGATGCCTTTGTCGGAGATGACATGCCCTAAGTAGTGAATCTTCGATTGATAAAAAGAGCATTTGGACAACTTCCCATACAATTTGTACTCTCGTAGACACTGTAGTACCAAGCGCAAGTGCTCGTCATGCTCCTCCATCGTCGAGGAGTAAATCAAAATATCGTCAATGAACACCTAGACGAACTTGTCCAAGTACTCGTGGAACACCCCGTTCATTAAACTCATAAATACCCTTGGGGCGTTTGTCAGTCCAAATGGTAAAACAATAAACTCGTAATGTCCAAACCTCATCTTAAAGGCGGTCTTAGGGAAGTCATCCTCCTTGATCCGTAACTGGTGATACCCTGATCGCAAATCGATCTTGGAGAACACCGTCACGCCCTTCATTTGATTGAACAGATCATCAATTCTTGACAACAGATATTGATTATTGATCGTGGCCTTTTTCAATTGACGGTAGTCAATGCAGAGCCTCCACGACCCATCATTCTTTCGTATGAAAATAACAGGTGCACCCCACGGTGAAACACTAGGACGTATCATTCCCAGGTCCAACAACTCCTTTAGTTGCATTTTCAACTCTTGTAACTCCGGGGTTGACATTCGATAAGACGTCCTTTCTATTGGTTAGTTCTCGGTTTTAGGTCTATGATAAACTCCAATTCCCTCTCCGGCGACATCCTAGGTAATTCCTCCGGAAAGACGTCTGCAAACTCTCTCACCACCGGAAGGTGTTCTAGACCTTTCGCTACTCCCTTCTCATTTAATGCAAGGATCGCATAAAGCTTGCACCCCTTGCACATGCTCTTCCGAAGTTGCAAGGAAGAGATGAATCTCAGGGAAACTCCCTGGTTTCGTCCTACAATCACCCGTCTCTGTCCCTCATCATCGACCAAGCTCAACCATTTCGTCTTACAGTTGAGTATCGCCTCATGCGATTCCAACCAGTCCATACCAATCACGACATCATACGATCCTAGGATCGTGACGTACAGGTTGGCCCTTGTGACAAACTCTCCCAGGTTAAGGATACATTCCGTAACCTTTCCTCCAACCTTTTGTTTGGCTCCCGAAGCCATCTCTACGAAGCTAAACTTGTCCTGTTCAACTGCCTTTACCTTAATCCTTTTTAGCACTGCACCATAAATGAAATTCTCGGTAGCACCGGGATCTATCAAAATACTAAGGGTCTGGTTAGCGACAATACCTGTCGTCTCAAGCATAGTCGACTGGTGCTCTGTCTGGCGGTTATTCACCACTGCATGAATCCGATGGGCCTTGCCCATATCTCCCACGGTAGTGGGTCTGGTTGATCCGGACGCTTTAGTTCTCTCCACCGGGAAATCGCGCTGGTAATGTGGCTCCCCACACGTCCAACACCCCTTTTTTGGCCCAGTGGTCCTGGTACCCGAAGTAGAAGATGATGACCCACCGGCCTGGAACCCTGGTCTGTTATGTTGAACATGCCTAAACTGCTGCTGTTGCGAGCGATGTTGTGGTCCCTGATAAGGTGTCCGCTGCTGAGGCGTCGGTCGCCGAGGTGTAGTGAAAGTGGATCCCCTCTGGAAGCCACGATATCCCGGCGTATGTCTGCCTGGTGTTTGATGCTGCTGTGTTCCAGATGAAACCTGCCCTGCTGGTCTCGCTAGAGTCTTGGTCTAACCCCCACTGATAAGCTCCTCCTCTGCTATGAGGGCCTTCTGGATGACATCATGCAAGGTTTGAGGCATCAAAATCCTAACCTTTGTACGTAGGCTGCCGTTAAGGCCGAACACAAACCTGTTGACCTTAAGTTTCTCGGTGTTAAGGTGCGGAGCATACCGAATCAGCTCCATAAAATGGGCCTCGTATTTGAGCACCGTACGACCTCCCTGTCGTAAGGCGTTGAACTCATTGAGTTGACACTCAAGAATTCCTCTGAAAGGTACCTCTCTCGGAACCATTCATCGAACAGTTCCCATGACACGTCTTCGACGACCACGTTCAACTGCGATAGGAGCATCTTCCACCATAGAAGAGCGCTCCCCTTCAATTGAAAGACCGCCATGTGGACCTTCATGTTGGAGGTATAATCGCGAAGTGCAAAGCACATTGCCATGTTCTCCAACCATGCCTCGGCGGCTGTGTTGTCTGGGGCACCAAAGAACTCGGGAAATTTGACCTTCTCGAGTTCACGGTGAATGCTACCAGTACCGACCGGAGCATGTGGTGGAACCTCAGTGGGTGTCGACGCCCTGGCCTCATCTTTGTCCAAACGACTGTTCAGTGCCTCGGACATGCACTGAAAAGATCTCATCATTCTGACTACATCACCAATTGCTATCTGCTCTTGTCCGAGAAACTGCTTGTGTCCCTGGGGGTTAGACCCCTCAGGCGTGGATGCTATTGGAGGCGTCGCGCCTCCTCCCCTAGCACCCCGTCGTCTACCTCCGCGACATCCTCTAACCATGATTACCTACACGAATACAAGTCAACTCAATTAGCAACAATATAATCAGATCATATCAACGAAAGCCGTAGCGATCTCAAGTCGCGGGTTGAACCCGCTTTGATACCATATGAAACATCCCTCCTGTTTAGTTATGACAACAAGCCTCACCTAACAAGTGCAATTTTTTTTTTTTTGTGTGTGTGTGTAGAAGGGTAATAAGGACATTATACTCGACAACGCATCACGATGACGAATAAGACGCAAACAACTCACACAAAAACAACATGACGACCAAACATAGAAGCTCATCAATCACCTGGAAGCAATGTATGACATTCAACCGACAAGAATAAAAATGACTACCTGTCCGTCCTACCCTGCAATGGTTAGGACTTCTAGGAAACATAAGCAACACTCAAGCCTAGGTTCCCATCGATTTTGACCATTTAATGTCTCAGGGATGGGCTGGCGACTGTTCTGAGGAACATGGAGGTGTCTACATCCCGCCCGACACAAGGAGACCAAGCACATTAAATGTTTACAACCCAGTACAACATTAATTAAAATGAACCACCACACCCTTAACAGGAAGCGTAAGCTAAAGACAACTTCGTCAACAACCAACCATTACTCAAAGCTAAAAGGTCATAATTTACGATTTAAGTAGGCTTTCAATACAAATCAATTAACCAGTCTAAATTCCATTAGTCAACAATTACCAACCGAGCTTAACATGGATTACGACTCATTTGAGCGAGTCTGAGTTAGTTCCAATTAGGATGTTGGATAAAAAATTATTGTAAGAAAAGAACATCCATATCAACCCAGGTTCTTAATTCATGAGCACGATAAAATTGTTGTTCACCCAAACAATTTTGCATCACGACCATGAAAGCAATCACCATCATAAATCAAGAAACTAGCTAAATGAGTAGCACAATCAACATCAAAGCTAAAATCACGAACCAGTTTAAATCAGATTTGCCAACTCTGTCCACAAGTCAATACATCTCTCTCAATGCCGAAATGGCCTGTTACTCAAAATACAAAATAAATATCATCAATGAATCATAAGAAGATTGAAAAATCATCATAACCATTTCAACACCATGTTAATAACAAAAGGTCTAGGTTATCTCCCCAAACTTGAAACTAAGTAGTGGAGCCCAAGTTAAACAAAATGTTTAGGCCTTATTAGGAACATATTGTAACACTTTATAATCAGAAAATTATGTTTCATGGCAACACATGGCCCTTGTGGGTTGATTTTATTATACTGGACTTAGAATTTCTGTTTTTTCATAATAATGAATTGATATTTTGAAATGAAAAATATAAATGATCAAAAAGATTTAATAATAACATATTGTTGCATAATGAGCCAGGTATTGTTGGATAATGAGGCAGGTTGGTGTAACAACGAAATCATCATGGAGTTGGTTTCCTCTTAGACGCACATACAATCATTGATAACAGATTTGGAAGGCTTTTAGATAATTTTAAGAAGAAATATGTTAGAATGTAGATACTTATCAAATAATTGAATCAAAGAGAACTTTTGTAGCTTGTTTCATTGATAAAGTTGTAGACTTCAAAGAATGCTTTAAGGATTGTGAGATTTCTAATAAAGACCCATACAACATTGATAGCAGATTGGAAGGCTTACATATACGTTTAATAAGAAATATGTTATGATGCTAGCAAAGATAATAGATACCTATCAAATAATTGAATTATCCACACCTAGCAGACTTCAACCACACTAAATGATTATCCACAAATTTCTCAACAATTTCATGCGGAAGAAGGGTAAAATCGCAGTGCAACAAGTGGGAAAAGAAAAGCACATGCACATAGTCCAATTTGGTGTACCCAATCCATGGTCATTCTGGTGAGTTATTTCTTGAGTTAAAAGATGAATTCGTGGGTGCATGCTACCGCAACCCAGTCAACGATTCAACAAACGCGTGGGCGTTTACGGCAGGGGTATACAACCATGTTTTTCATCAAGGGTCGAACCTCAATTCGTGGAGAGCATCCAACATAATAAAAATAATACCACCAAATTACATTGTTTCACCGCGAGTCAATCAAATCATGTGTGCCTGTGTTAACAATATTTTCATAATAAAACTGATCGAATCATTGACTCAAGTTAGGCTAAAATAATTCTATCCACAAGTTGCAACATTGCAAACAAATAGCAAGTAAGAATAGGAGTAAAACTTACGATGGTCATCGAATGAACCAGAACGCATAGCAAAACGTTTAAATAAATTTCACATCGGCAATCGTTGAAAAAAAAAGGAATACACAGAAAATCTTTCAATGGATATTTTCTATGAATATTGAATAGATGGGTAAGACGTCAGAATCCGAGGGAAAAACATATCAATCGCAGGGGTTGTACCAAAATGAAGCATTCACAAGGAAGGGAAACTCACCCCTATCATTTGCGTAGATGATAAATCCAAGAAGGTGCACAGATCATTTTGTAGATGTCATTATTTTACAGCTATCACATATTGCAATCACTGAAGTAATATATTTTTTTCATCCATTACCGAATTACAACAACAGAGGTAATATTTTTACATCAGTTACACAATTATAATCGCTGAAGTAATAAAAACCAGTCAACCCATCAAGAAACAAAACGTAGATTGAAGTTAAATACTTTTTACATCTCAGACTACCAATATAAAAATGCTGACAACAGTAAGAGAAGGCCAACACCATAAGGATCACTCATCAAAGGGATCGCAGGGATTATATCAGTCAAGGCGCAGAGAAATACACAATAAGGAAGCAGGATAATCCATACGCCGAGGCCGTACTGAAAGACGCAAGTCAAAAATCAGGCAAGAACATCCACAGAGGTAGACGACTGATAGGTTCGCCTTCGCTTCAACATCCTCGCACAGAAAAGCAGGGCATTGAGATCCATAGGTATTTTAACGCTAAGGCAATGACCATAGATCAGGCTCCTGGCCGACTGCTCAGGCGAGGATTGGTGAGATAGGGACGAAGGCTAAACAACCTCAAGGTCACAATCAACACCATAGGGCGGTCATGACATGTGGGACAACGAAGGCCATGGGAGTCAACAACCATCGAGCTAAGCTAAGGAAGTTTTCAGTCGTCAATTTTAAAAAGAACATCATTTTACATTTCCATTAAATAAGTCGATCCAAGCATAAGTCCTAATACATTCTACCATACAAAAATGAAGAGAGCGCACTGTTGCCTGCTCACCCGCTCTGATGACGTCCCGCGTGCTCCGTGCAACTCCTACTCGCTGACCGTCAAGACTTCACCGGTACCTCCCAATCAATGCTAGGGGTACTCTTCTTCCCCCTTAGCCCCCCGAGCCGTAAATGGGCCACACACACTATCCAGAGGTTTCGTCTATCTCCCAGCTCGCCTTGCAAGGCCGAGCTACCACTCCTCTCCGAGCTGGGTATCCCCAACTCCCACAAGTAAATCAGTCAAGTAAATATTTTTGCAGCGTAACGTTACGCAAACAGAAAATCATCCTTCATCCTTCTTCTTCGTTCGTTATATAGAGTTTCAAACTTCGACTCTTTCCTAAAATCTCATTTAATTAAAGTTTTAAAAATAAATTCCTAAAAATTCTTCTATGTACAAGTGTCACCCATCCCCTTCATTCCTCCATTATTTAATTTCTTTAATTAATTAATTATCTTATTTCCCTCACCCACCTAGAGTTACTCCTAGAATCACTCCTAGGTGTCCCCAAATTCCCTTACAGGTTTTAAAGGCTTTCCCTATTATGAAATTGCTAATTCAGTTTAAAATTAGAAAGCTCTTAAATGGTAGATTCTTTACTAAGTTGACTTTCCGCTTTTTCCCTGAAGTTCCCCTTTTTCCTTTTTTATGTTACCTCTTTTCCCTAGTTTCCTAATCTTTTTTATTTTCCCTCTTTCCCCTTTTTAATTAGAACTCAAAATGGCAGGTGTGGAATTTAACCCCTTTTCCATTTATCATTAAATTAGTATATTTTAAATTATCAAAAGATAAAACAATTAATTCCCTCTTTACATTTTATAACCACAGATTTTATTTTTTATGAATAAATTAAATTTCTTACTCCCTTCATGTTAGAAGATTTAACGAAGTTCATAATTATTATTTAAGTTGTTTTTATTTTACTTATTATTATTTTATTTTATTTGATTTATTTATTATTATTATTATTATTTTTTTAAAGGTAGACAAAATTTTACCACTAGCGTAATTTAGACTTAGGCCTTAAATTTCGTACTGGGCGACATTTAATTAGGGAAATTGTTTTAAAAATTACTTAACACATTATTTGTCCTAAGGCCATCTAGGTTCATCCCTCTATCATCGACAACGCGACGTGCTCTTCAAGACGCACTAGGTGCTCCAAGGGTGCCACTCGCCTCAATATGTTTCCTTTGCGCGGCGTGCCCTTCAGGGCGCACTAGGTGCTCCAAGGGTGCCACTCGCCTCTTGACTGACTTGGTAGACATCAATAACCCCTAGAGTCAATACTCCTCCAGGTGAACTTGTGGGAGACTAAGGGCCTCTAAGGAATAAGGCCCTTGCCTTATTGCGCGCCCCTTAGAATCATCGTGAGCAACTGTCGCAGTCTGCCCTCACGACATCATGGGTCCTCTCGAACTAGGTAATCGTTAACCTACAGTTCGAGCCACGACGAGAGTCCTAGTAGGCTATGGCAGGGTTGTTGTCCACACCTCTCCCTCAACATCTTTGGTAGTCGTGCGTGACCCCTTTACTCCATATGTGAGTCTGGTCGGCAAGCTATCGTCAGCCTGCATCATCAACGAATCATGTCAGAATATATCCATATCATATCATCTACTCAGAAGCACTAAAATCATAGTAAAACAATCAAACCCCAATGGTACACTCCCTGACTCAATCCGAAGTCCAAGGGGTTCCATCGATGCCTCGACATCCTCTAGGTCTRTAATCCTGCACACTCAGTAAAACCGAGTCAATAGCACCTGTCTATGTCAAAGAGGTAAAACAACATGTCATCAACCCATAACGCCTCATAATCAAAATCAAAATTTTTAATAGCATAATAATCTGGATCACTTGCGAGCAAGTGTCCTCAAAGAATAAGTTCGCTCAATGCGCCAGAGCGAGATGTTACAGAAACATGTCACTAAACTTCCAAGTAATCCCTCGATCTATCATTTGCAATTTAGGGCTAGGGTTATTTTCGTTATCTTATGTTTATGTATTGTTACCCGAGGGATCCAAGGTCTCCCCGTGACCACTGCAACATTTCTCATCCCTTCTACCTCCACAATAACTCTGTACCAACACATTGCCAATCCATCTATTTCTTATACCCTACCAAGGTCTAGTGATGCTAAGGAACGAACGACTCTTCCATTTCCACAACCCTAAACCTTTCCAACTCCGGAGCTATGCAACAAAACAAAGATATCCCCAACCATAGTCATTCAATAGGCCATCTATAAACTCAAGTCCCGAAGCCCTTGGACTAGAGATCTTGGCATAGGTTTGAATTAAACCTCGCGGTGAGACTTGGTGCAAATTCATCGATGATCTTAGCCTTACCCCTTTGATCAATCGGAGAAATCGACCCAAATCCTTACACTGCTCAGAATTACCGGAACCTTTTTCCTCAACTCCTTCGATCACATTGGAGGAGTTCACATTAACTCCTCCAATGCGATCAGAGGAGTTAAGCTTAACCTCACCGGTCCTCGTCGCATATCGGGGCTCTCAACTTCAACCCTTGTCAATGGTTTTCATAAATGTTAACATTAACTAGACCGATGGTCATCAGATCTTTTCATACCAACTGCGTTGATGGTCATCAAATCTTTTCATACCAACCGCGTCGATGGTCATTGGAGTCTTTAATGCTAAATGTGTCGATAGTCATCGGAACACTTGTCATCAACTTCTCCGATTTTCATTGGAGAAGTTAACGTTAACTTGTCCGATTTTGAATTTAGAGCATCCTTTGAGTCCTTTCTTCCCCGATTTCCACCAAATCGCTAACCATGCCTACCATCATTTTTTTATCTTCAGATGACGACCTCCCACCAAGCATCACTTCAAGCAAGTCCTCTGGTTCTTTAAGATACTTAGATATACTAAATGTTGTATCAACTATGAATTGAAGTCTTATCACTAACTCCACCTTTTCTTTACAGGTTCAAATATGGCTCCCAAAAGGACAACAAGCAAGGCATATGTCACCGAGGTCTAAGGTAGAGGAAGACATAGCGAAGACGAACCAGAAGTGGTTGGAGCCACATATGATGACACCTCCGGGCTTCTAGAAAAGGAAGGTGAGACACTGAAGTGGGAAGATGTGTATCACATGTTCAAGAAATCAAATTTCTCCATTGATGCCAAATAGCGTGATGATATGAAGATATTCAAGAACATCAGAAGATTTGACATATTTAGAGTAGCATCCCATGATGATGTCTATTGGCATGTTTACAGGTAGAGCGTGCTTGTCATTGATGGCAAGAACAACATGGTATGGTTACAGACAAGAACATCACATGCAGACAACACAGGCAGAGTGCGCCTGTCATTTGATGGTAAATAGGCTCGGAAGACACCATAAGTCCATACAAGAGGAGCACGCAGATGGAGGACAAATATCGGGCGTTAGATCCGAGCGCGGGGACCGACCGTCATTAGATCCAGGAGAACCTACACGATCTTTAAAGTGCAAGGTGAAGCGGGCTTACAAATCCTGAAAGCAAGAGGACCATCCATCTTTGGGCAGGACACGTGGCTACATATCAACATTTTTCCAACTAAAAGGTCAAAGGAAGGAGGAGCCTAACCTTCCAACTCGTGATACACAAAATTGTGAAAATATCTGAGTCATTGGATCAATGAGAAATCTCGACCGTTGATCTGATATGGATCCATTTCGGCGTTTCGCAGATCGATAATTCCAGAGGAAGGAGTTGTTGGAACTCATTATATGGAAGGTCGCGAAATGATCCTAGTCATTGGAGCCAGAGGACACGTGGCGAGCGATTGGGATTTCTCTGACTCATAAATCAGGAAAGTCAAAGGCAGTGTTGAGGGAACTCGCGATATGCGAGGTCGCGACATGATCACAACCATTGGATCATAGATTGTTGTGGACCGTTGATCTGGAGAGCGAAACACTCGTTTGATTGGCGAGTGGTCATAACTCATGGTCACATTGTTGAGAGCTGGAGAGCAGAGCTAGAGAATCCAAGCTCCATTTTGGAGTTTGCAACATGGAGAGTCGAGACGACTCTTCACAGAATCCTCGAAACACGAATTGTGAAATGCATTTTCGGATTTTTCCCCTGGTCACCGCCGGTGGTCATGTGAATGGAAGGAGCTAGCGTAGCTAGGCTCCATTTCGGGTACTGGGAGTTAGAGGAGTCAAGGGACTCACTGGAGAATCCCCGAAGTGCGAAATCGCGAAATGCACTTTCGAATGGGGTTGTGGTCACACCTAGTGGTCATATCAATGGAAGTGAGGGGAAGGAGTTAGCAAATCTAGGCTCCATTTCAGAGTTTCGCAAGTGGAGCAAGGAAACTCGCAGCTGGATATCTCAGAACACGAAATCGCAAAACGACTTCTGAATAGGCGTTTGGTCACCGCCTGAGGCCACATGTGAAAGGAAAGGGCTTAGCCAAAAAGGCTAAAATGCCCACTGTGAATTTTTCCTCAGGAAGAGAGAAGGCACCAAAACACATGAATGCGTAGAGGTTCTCTCAGTAACTGCCAGAACAAAGTGATTGCATTTGCCAAAGAATTTGAGGAGCTGTAGGGTGACTACCAAAGGAGTCGAAGAGCCTCGGTGTAACTGTTAGAGACCATTGATGGTTTCCACCAGAGAATTCGAAGAGTCTTCAGGGTGATCCACAGAGAAGACGAAGAGTCTCGAGGCAACTGCCAGTGGAGTGTAGACTCATCATAGAGTCGACTGAAAAATGGAAATGGGTTGAATACTGTTACAATCAGTAAATCCAAAGGATCTCAGGAGAAGGGCTAGTGATGATGAACGCAGTGAAGGGTATGCAGTGGGATAGTGCATGCAACATGCACAAGGTGCACAGAGACTATAAAAACGCACAACAGAGAAGAGATTGTTGCTGCAATTATTGGGAGTGATTCATGCAGGTAGAAGTATGAAGTCTACAGGAGAAAAAGAGGAGCAAAAGCAAGGTACAAGAATGTATATCTGAGACAAAAAAAGTAGGTTGAGTTGCACATGCAGAGTTAGAGTAGAAGATTAGAAAGTTCAAGAAGATGCAAGCAGAGAGACATTGATTGAGGCAAAGCAATTCAATGTAGCTGAACATTGAAGTGACTGGTGAGTCTTTGAATGAACATTGTCTCACTGTAATAGAACACTTAAAGCAAAGTTTTAGATTTCAGGGTGGTAGGGAGGTGTTAGGGAGGACTGTTGTCCTCAGAGTTTCAAGTGGGTTCTTGAACACAGGGAGTTGTAGCTTCCATTTGGTTGCAGCCAGAAAAAGCAGGGTGGTAGGGTGGTGCAAGGGAGAACTATTGTTCCCTGTTATACATGTCGTGCCCGTGTCACTGGAAGTTGGTGCTTCCATCTAGTTGGTACTAGAACACTTAGGGAGTTGGTGCTTCCTTCTAGTGGGTGCTAGAGAATCCAGAGAGTTGGTGCTTTCAGCAAGTTGCAACTTGCAAAACAGAGGTGGCAGCCTCACAATGAGTTGGAGCTCATAAGTATGATAATGTACAAAATGTAAAGATTACTTATCATATTAAGAAGAAGAGGTTTTTACCCTTTATGGGTTTCCTCAGGAAAATCAGTGTCTTTGTGTATTCTATATGATTGATCATTATATATCTATGCATGTTAAGTTATCAACAACACATTAAATAATAATCTAGAAAGAATAAAAAGAAAACACGAGAAAAGTTTCAAGCTTATAAATATATAACTGATTCACCCCCCCTCTTAGTTATATTTCCAACAATGTCTTCCCCTTTGACAATGCCATTGATTGGATAATAAAACACATCAATCTGAGGAACGAGTACATTTGCAATGCTATGGGGAATCCCATAGCATTGTTTCGACCTGAAGATTTGGCAAAGTGCTACCACCTCGACAAAGGAGGAAATAAGCTAGACAATGAGCTTCTCGGGGAATTCCAACAAACAACCAAAGAATTATGTCCCAAGTGGTACAAACCCGACAAAAAGTTCAAGCATAGGCCCAAGGGAGGGTACCCCACAATTGCTTTAAGTAGACCTTATCAATACATGGTGGCTATGTTATGTCGGTTGTATGGTGAGCTAGGTGCATCCCATTTCTCCCTATCCTACATGTCTTCGATATATTACTGCGCAAACGAGGGACTATCGTTCAATTGGGTTGATATTTTATCAACAAATCTGACAAAGGCCATCACCGCAGTTGCAAAATATCAACTCGAGACATTCTTGAGTTTTCACATGTCCTCATATCTTTTGAACATTATTTGTGTAGCCTATCAATACCCTAGGATGGGATGGATATGGCATACCTTAGATCCGACAATTTATATATATTGCAAAGTGCTCTGTGAGAAAAAATATCGAACATAATACCAAAAGATATGTGAGCATTTCCTAGCTTCCTTGTATGAATTTGTATTCTGCGCTACAACCCCTTGCATGACCAACACAGCGATAAAAATCATAAGAAAAATTGGAGATTGGTATCTCATGAAACATGTAACTTACATAAGGGTGTATCATGAATCCTCCTCATCTGCTTCCTCGGTTTGTGCTAGATAAGTTAGTGCACCAAGAAGTGGCATATCCAACCATAATCCATGGGGTAGGTGGAATACTATACTGGGGTAAGAAGGCAATATTTCCACCACTGCCCTTGTATGTAGGAACATACATCTTCAAAAACACCAAGAAAGCTCAAGTAGAGGTCAAAACTCTACTATCTTACCATTTCAGAGAAGAGCGGTTCTGAAGGCACGACCCCAAGAATGTTGTAAGAGACCACTTCAACAAGGTAGGGATCCCCTGTAAATACATAACAAATATTTTGGATGAGGAAGAAGTGCATCACAATGCATGAACATACGATGATGTCATCTTCCAAATATGTGGTCAACCAATAAGGAGGATCACATATGAAGAAAGAGTGAGAGAAGAAGTTCGAAAGAAGGAAAATGAGGAAGGGGTTGAAATATCATCCCCCGCTTCAGTCTATGTACACTCAGGATCAACAGAAGAAGAAGAAACACCAACCAATAAGAAAAGAAGGGATAAGGAGAAAGTATACAAGAAGAAGAATGATGTTTCCAAGAAGAAGTGGAAAATTGAAGCACAAAAGGCCAAAGCCAAAGATGAAGCATCAACCACGGCTGAAGCTGAAGCAAAGGCCACAACAGAAAGAGAGGTCGAACAAAGAACAACAAAAGAAAAAGCAGAAGCAGAAGCAAGAGAAGTTGTAGAAAAGACAACCAAAGAGGCAATTGATAAGATAGTTGAAGAAGAGAGGTAGAAGAAATATGATGAGATAAGAAATGATGGTACTCAACCAATGGCTATTGATATCCTAGAAGTGTCAACAACATACACCATCACAGAGGCACCATTCATAAATTTAGGACTAGGGCTTTGGGCTCCATTTCAACTGAGTGAGGTTCCAAATTTGAGAAGCTTCATTTATGACAATAACTCCGGGAAGATTGTGCAAGAACAAATAAAGAAAGTGCCAACAACTTAAGGGATGCCAATCTCCATCCTTACACAAGTTCCCATAACAGAAGATGTTAGGGAAAATCTTATATCCACCACTACAGTTGGCACCACATTCATGAGCGTTAATGAAGACAATATTAGAAGGTTGTGCCAGCAGAACCGAGAAATTGAAGAAAGAATCATGGATTTGGAAGAGAAGCTTCATCAAATGAAGGTAGATGAAAGCAACATCCATAATTTCAAAGCAAGTGCTGAGAAAATAATAACAAAGTTGGAAGAAGCACTCATAGACATGTATGCAAATCTTCATCTCTTCTAGCAAGCAACCACCACTGTTGTAGATCAACATACTTAGGTACAAGAAAAACTTACACAATTTAACATGATTCGGGAAAGGATGGGTTACATCGACCAATGGATCACAAAGAATCTTGATGCACCAACTGAGCTTTATCGCCCCTCTAAAATGGAGAGGAAAACAAATATTCACTCATTAGAGCGTTGCCAACAAGTTGGTTAAAGAGATGATAAAGAAACCACCAAATCAATGGAAATATGCTCGAAATTACATAAGGTTTCTCAAGAATTAATCAAAGGATGTCAAATCCATCAGTTGGAAGAACTCGGACAAAACTCGACGATGTAAGAGTTAGTGAAAAAAATCCAAGTCAACACTAATCATCGATGAATGGTCACTGAAGCAGCCACCAAAGTGACCACAAACTTGATAGAGAAACATATTGTACAACCTACTAGAGTCCACACCATGATCGAAGCATTTGCGACTACTCTATCTAAGGATATGTTGGTCATCAAAGACAATATAGCCATGCACATTTCAACATTAGAAGAACTACTCTACCAAAGGATCATTTTGTTGTATGATCAACTCGAGGTGTGGACAGTTTACCTCAAGGACAAAACTTCTAAATAAGACAAAATAGCAAAAACAAATTGCTATTTCCTATATTCTGTTTTGTCTTTTTCTCAACCAACTTTAATTTTGTCCTCATTATGTACACTTGTCATTAAGCAAAAGGAAAGTAAACAATTTTGTAACAACTTCTTTAGAAGGAATAAAAAGAGTCACTTAGGGGGTTACAAGTGATTGTATATAAGAAATAATATGCCCATTTTGTAAAGGGATCTTGAAGCACTGTATAGACTCAAGAACTAATTCAAGGACTTATACTCTATTGATGAATATTGAGAAGCCCTCAGGGCCATTTTTTTGGAAGAAAGAAGAATTTGTGTGCGTGGTTTTCTTTGTTGTAAACTATTTCAAGTGAGATGTATGTTGTTCATATGGAATGTAAGAATGCTTGTTTTCATATAGACTAATCTTACACACTCTATGTTATTCTACATTTTTTATTATTCTTTCGTATATCTTTATGTCCTGAGAATGTTGAGTTGTTAACGTATGTAGAAATATAATTTAGACTTTTTTGGTTATATGTATCTATGCACATGTTTCTGACCTTGCACCTTCACTTCAGCTATCTGTGTGAGGGTTTATGCAGATTTTGGCTTCTTTTACATCTCATCCGATTACTTTAGTATGCTCCTAGATAGGATAGGCTAGGACAAATTAGTAATATCTTAGCTTGCTTTCAATACATAGTCTTCATCTACATCTTTGCATTGCATACCCATTCATCATCCATATTCATCGGTAGACCAAACCGCAACCGGTAAAACCCAAAAAATAACAATGGTAGCCGGACCAAATTCCAGATGGGTCTCCTAAACCAAACAATGCATAGTATGGTTGGGACTGTGTACCAGGGAGTACCCCTCACTTTTGTCAGGTGAATTCTACCCCGTCAACATAACACAAAGTGGGGAGTTTGGAGACCTTAATACTATTGTTAAAATTATTTAAAGTATGTAATATACTTTATTTGTTTCCATTCACTACATAGATTTTAACTATCATTTGTATATTTCAAAAGTTGATAGTTTCTTATTACAAAAATAAGTCAAACTCAAAACTTGTGGGGCATGCAACTTTTTGGTTTTGTTGTGAAAGATATAAATTGTAGATAAGGCCTAGGATTTGGGTAGAGGGTGTAGTAAGTTTTACATATAGGAACACTTACACTATTGGTATATGAGCGTGCATTGAAATAATCACAATTTTCTTTTAATGTGTTTGAGATAATCAATATATAGTTTAAATAAAATGAATTAAAAAAAATATGTATTGTAGCATATGAATTTTGTACTTTATACATATATTCTTTTGGATATGGGTGTAGAGAATATTTGTTGTGTATTCATCATAAACAAATCTTTTAGGATGATAAGAGTGGCCTTCCATTTGTAATTAGAACAACTTACTTGTGCTAAATTACTTTCCTTCAAGTTACCTTCCCATAGCCTAGGCAAAGAAGTTTATAATTTCCAAATTACTTGATCTTATAATTCAAAATTACTTGATCTTATAATTTCCATGTTGTGTCATTAATTAACATCCAAAAATATAGTTTATTCTAAATGTTTTTATCTTGTTCACAATGTTAAATATACTTTGTATAAATTCAAATCTCACTTGATTATCTTTTGTTTTATTTTGTTAAATGTTGATATTTTAAAATTTCCTATATTAAGTTTATATATCTAAAAATGTAAGTTTTCATAGTTAGACATAATGTTGAGAATATTTTTGGAAAACACTGTGTATCTGATTTTGGTTTTGAAACATCCAAAACCAGATACACATTGTTTATCCAGAAATAATCTCAAAACAAATTTATATATGTTCAATCTATACTTTATTCTTTTTCTTCAAACTCACCAATATTCTTGAAATCAACATGGAACCTAAATAGTCCTTATTTTGGTCTTCTTTGTTAGGGTGATGGAAATATTATAGAGTAGCATTTGACACAACTACTCAAACTCAAAATTTGATGGGTGAGAAATGTTATATTACGTCGAGAATAAGGTTTGTGTGGACTTATGAGCCCCCCCTTACACATCCCAAGTTGGATGGTAGACCGAAAATAAACATTTCATTGACCCCATCTAACAAGGGACCCACCATAAATCATATACATTATTATACATCTTAGGTTATATATTTTAAGCCCAAACAGATCACATTGAATATTGATAAACATTAGAAACACTATTAGTTTCTTCTTGTTATTTTAGGAAACCTATGAATATTTATTCCACTCCATCTCAAGTACACTCCACCATATTTATATTTACACATTGATTCTTGCCCATATTCTTCATTGTTTTGCTTGAATATTGTTTATTCTTCTTTAACTCTAGATTTTAAAAACACATTTTCTTCATTTCCAAGAAAAAACTATGGTGTTTACATTGTTTTGAGAGTATTTTAAATACACATCTTCACATTGCAAAATTACCGACACACTTAGCAATGTCGGACCCACTAACATGACATACAATTTTCATTCGACATCTTGTTGATGACCTCCAACTACATAGAAGACAATTTCAAATCCGTGTTATTCATCCTGGAATGGGAGACCATTCAAAGCCAGAGATGAAAGAAGAACTTGCTAGGAAATTTAGTATTTCTGATACACAAACAACATCTCTTTTTTCATACAACCGACCCATTCTCTAAAGGGTTTGAAATAATATATGATAACATGAAAGACACATTGCAAGATGAACCAAAACATCGCTTAGCTCAAAATGGTCTTAAAGCTCATGCTGAAAGGTCTACTAAGGCAAGTACAAGTAGAGAAAAACAATTTCAAGGTATTAAAAACATATCAATGAAAACCCAGTAAAGACATAGTTGAAGGCGATGGATATTTGTAAATTTTGTACATAACCATATTCTATTACTTTGTTTTGTATAACATGATATTCCTACTTGTAAGCACACACACACACACACACAAAGTGAAATGCATTTCCATATTTTCTCATGTAAACTACAATTGTATATATAAGCTATATGTTGCCTACAATGCTTATCTTTAATGTGTAATGCAAACTATTGAATTTCATGCATATAATGTAAAATATTGATATTCATCTACATTTTGCAATAGTGATAAAATATTTTTTATTCCATCCATAGTTTCGCTTTCGACAAATCATTTGTTAATTGTAATACATGTTTTAATATTTGAAACATAAATGCTCAAATTTAGATTGGAGTAAACTAAATCAAATATATATTCCTATCTCTAAAATCCAACTAAATAAACATTTTCGATATGTATATATCTCTTTCTCTCCCTTTATACATCTATATCATCAACATAAACTTTTAAAGTTTTGTTATTCTTACCATGGTGCAAATATTATTCATATATTCAACATAAAATGTCTTCTTTTAAATAATAAAACATATTTGCAAATTTAAGTTTTACATTTCTTCTCCTACTATGTCATGTTTTTCTTCTCCTATCATGTCATGTTTATTCCATGTTAAACACTACACATGTACATAAACTATTGTTGTTCAAATAGTTACAACCATACATCAACAAATATAGTGATGCTTTAACAAATATATTTTTTCCTCTAATCACATATGTATTCTCCTTTAATTTCATTTGTATCCATTATATTTTACCTAATACATTTATTCAAAAATTTTTTTTTTCTATGTGGTATTTCAGTTCCCTTGTACTTCCAAATTTTAAACAAAATATCCAAGGTATGTCATCTGTGTTAACAACAAATTTGCTTACAAGGATTGGAAATGAAGAGGTTCTTTGCAACCATGTTATACAAATTATGGACTTCAAGTTAACCTTAGAAGATTGTTACTCAATAGTCCTATCTGATGGAAGCAATACACTGCGAAGATTATTTGCTTCAACACTTGGACATTATTTCACATCATCTCAAATAGAAAAAGGGTCCTTGGTTCAACTACAAGACTTCACTTGTACATCTATCCAAAACAAGTATGTTTGCACTCTACCTTCTTCGAATAGCTCAAATTTAGTTATAGTTTATAAAAATATTCTCTTGCTTTTCCCTCTACACATCCCTTTAATTTTTACATGCATCGCACACACTTACCACATTTTACATTGTCTACTATGTGACTAGTAATTCAAGTGCTAATTGTACATTGTTTTTACTTTTTTGTAGGGTTCTAATAGTGCATGAAATACAAGTGCATACTTTTAAAGCAAACATTGTTGGTGCACCAACATTGATGAAAGATGTAAGTTCTTCTTCAAAACAACTAGTAGAACCCACTAATACACCCCCAAAAATTACATCTATTGCATCTTTACATTCAACCCTAAAGGAATGGACTCTGAAAGTCAAAGTACTTTCAAAAACTGATCTACACACATTCACCAATGCCAAGGGACTTGGCCATGTTTTAGCTTTGATGTTATTGATGTAGAAAGTAGTGAGATATGAATTACATGCTTCAACATCCAAGCGACAAACTTCCATCCTTCCATAGACATTGGCGAAGTTTACATCATCTCTGTAATGTTCTCAAGTAGATTCACTAGGGAACTTGTTGAATTTCTGAACTTGTTTGTTTGTTTTTTGTAAGGTTTACCTCTGGAGTTGCGCTTTGGGTGTTTTATGAAGAGTTTTGTAGAATTTAAAATACAACAAGGAAGTAGATCACAAGATATAAAATACATAGAACAAATATGCTTTAGAAAAGATTTAGATCTGACCTTTATTTATTATAATAAGCTGATAGATCTATAGATTTAGTACAATAGAATAAGATAAAGAAGCCAAAGATGCATGCACTCTCCATATACAATAATATAGAGAAATAGGGCCTCCAAGATCCCCCACAATTGAATGAATACAAATACAAGATCAATTTATTTCCTTGATGAGCAATAACCTTCAGATATGGTACTGGTGTGCCCCTCACTGACTAAAAAAGCTAGAGATTTCGGCCTCCCTGAAGATGACCTCCAAAACTCATGAAAATGCTGTCAAACTGTAGATCGAGAGCTACATATAACTTATGGAACAAGTTTGGGTCCAAAATCCCTGATAAAACCCTCCAACTCGCTTCCCGCTAGAGGATTGATGCACCCTCCTTCAATGAAGTCGTCCCACTAACGAATAAAATAGAGATGCAAGAGGAAAACCTCCAACAACTGATGCAAAAGGGCACCATGGGGATGAAAATCCCTCTTGTAGTGTATTTCCCTAAATATATGACCTCCACAAAGAAAATCAAATACTTCTCCTTCAGCTAGTGCGCCCAACCTGTTAGAAAAACCCTTCAATTGCGCCTTGTTTGCACAAATCTCTGTTGAAATGAATCTCGACTGAATAGAATGGTGAGGGAGGAAAATTTCACCTCCTTGACCAAGCTTGGATCAGGAACAGAGGGATTTTTCACCTCCTTACTAGTCTCTAGGGTTTCTTGACTCAAAACCCTCAAAAGGTAAGTTGCATAACTCAAGTGATCTCAATAGAAGAAAAACATGAATGAGGAGTGAGGCACCCTCCTCTCACTTTTATACCTCCATCTTCTAATTCTTTATTGAGTTACTTTATGATTTTCACTAAGGTTATTGTTTTAATTTCATCTTAAGTCAATGACCCTTTTTTTTGTTTTCCTTCTGTCACTTTTATACAATATCATTAAATCACCTAGTGACATATTTAGTGCCTCCTACCCCTTTCCCTGTTGGACTATAGTCTAGAGGGGTGACTAGACTACTAATTCCTCGGTTTTTTCAAGGAGAGGGGAAGATTACAATCTCAAAAGGGTACATCAAACTTGCAAAAAAAGAATTCAATCATTTTAATAATGATTGGGAAATAAATCTAGATATTACCTAACTCTATAGTTGATATTATTGGAGTTGCAAAATCTACCAAGGTCGAGATGATGGTTGGAAAAGACAATGCAGTTGTTGAGATTTTGAATTTGGTGGGTAAAACTTTGGTTGGGCGTTTTACTGGTAAATCAGTTAAGGAGGATTACTTGGCTCGAGGGTTGGAGTCCAGTTGGCTCCCTATTCTCGGATATATTCCAATGTTTCATTTCTTAACCCGTGGTTGTATTTCTTTATCTCAATCGAAATATGACTACAAAAAGATTAAAAACATTGGTTGGAATTAGGGTCTGTCGGGGCTCTCCTTTCAAAACTGGTTTGTTGATTTTGATCCATCAAGATCTCTGGTTGTGGTTGTTAAGGTTTGGTCGATATTACCAGCCCCCCCCTTAGTATTCTGGAACTAGGAAGCTTTAGTTGTTATTGGCAACAAACCCAACTCATTCGCTGGTCTAGAACTTGATTGGGAGGCTAATATTGATAGGAGGTGGGCCTGGGTCCAAGTTGAGGTGGACCTCAAGGATGGGATGATAGCAGAGATGGATTTGGTTTATGATAATTACATTTGGAAGCAAAAGGTTGACTATTGGAGACTCCCCTTTAGGTGTTACAACTATCATGAGTTGAGTCATCTTCAAGCCCAATGTATTGGGTTTCCTCCATTATAGAATCAAAAGTAAAAAAATTGGAGGAAGAAGGTTGCTAGTAATTGTTAGGAAAGTGATGCTTTGGCTTCTGGATCAAGGGAGTGCATGGTTAAGGTTTTTGGTTCCTCCCTCAATGTTGGTGCATAGGTCAAGTTGGATTCTTCATTTTCTCGTACTAGTAAGTCTCTCTCTCTGCCCCTCCCTTGTTTTTCTATCCTTGGTTCCTTGTCGATGGTCCCTCCTCTCCCCCTTTTTTTGGGTCCCCTCTTCCTCCCCCTCATGTCCCCCCCCACCTTCGAATACTGGATGCACAGAGGTTTGTCCCTTTATTCTTTCTCAACACGCAAGTGATTTGTTCCTCTTTCGACCCTTTCTTATCCCCTTGAGACTTTCGACCAACCAAAGGCTCCTCCTCTTTCCTTCCCAAGTTTGGTCACTCCTCTACCCCCTTCACCATAGGATCCCCTCCCTTTCTTCCCTCCCCCCCTCCATCTCCAGAGGCCCCTACTCAGATGGTCAATGTGGCTACCTCGGTCGTTATCCTTTTCCCTCCCCCTAAAAAATCTTACTCGCTAAGACCTTGTCCTAAGAAAAAAGAGGATATCTCCTCCTTTGGTGGTCTAGCCTCTGACACCAACCAACCCAATTCTGTGGGCCATAAATTGTTTGTTAAGAAAGCGCAACAGAAAGCAATGTTAGACAACAATATAGGTAAGAAGGTTACCATTTCCAAGGCTCTGGAGCAGGGAAATCCTTAAAAAGGCCTTCCCCATGATCGCCCTCTCATTCAACTATATGGGTCTTGGGGGCACATGAAAAAGACTATGCCTCTTTGTATGCATCATGGGTAAAAGGATCCATGTGCATAAGAGTTCAAAAATCTATTATCTTGGATCAAGATAGCTTTCAAAGCATGTTTACCAACTTATTAATGCTTCCCTCCTTATATTTGATGACTAGATGAAATTTCTACAAAAACCCCATCCACTTGTAGAGTCTAGTTTCCTAAATCTTAATTTGGGCATGTAAATACTACAATGGCTAGGGATCAATTTGTATAATGGTTTCCTTTCCCATTATATAGTGCTTCCGCTTCTTAATATCTTAAACTATGGCATAGATTTCCTTATCATATGTAGGGTAGTTCAAGACTCAACAATGAAACACTTCAAAATGATAACATACAAGCTTACCTCCCTTCATAAAGATAGCTTTCATAACATATCCACTTGCATCTGTCTCCACTTAGAAGGATTTTAAAAACTATGAAATGTAAGAATTGGTGCTTGATTGATCTTCCATTTCATCTCATGAAATATTTATATTGATTCTTTCCCCATTGGAAACTCTTACCACTAGTTGTTATGACATGAAGTGGTGTAGCTACAACTAAAAAGGATGCTATAAACTTCTATATAGAGTATGCTACACCAAAAAAACTACTAACTTCAGTGACATTAGTAGGAAACGACCACTTGAGGATGGCCTCCATCTTTGTGGGATCTATCCTAAGTTCCCCTCCACTAACCACATACCCCAAATACACTAATGATTGTTGAGAAAACTCACATTTCTTAAGGTTAGCCAATGATTGATGATTTTTTACAATGTCTAACACCTACATGAGATGTGAGATATGGTCTTCCTAGGTAGATCTATAAACCAATATATCATCCAAGTACACTATCACAAATGAATCTAGAAAGGGATGCAATACATCATTCATCAAACAAATAAATGTAGATTGTGCATTACATAAACCAAAAGGAATTTCTAGCCATTCATATAGACCTTTCCTTGTCTTGAAGGTGGTCTTCCATGTGTATTCTTATTTAAATCATACATGGTGGTATCCCAATTTGGGATCCAAGTTGGTGAAGTAGTTGGCATGCTACAACTGATCTAACAAACCATCGATCCTGAGCAAAGGGTACTAATTCTTGAGGGTGATATTGTTCAAAGATTTGTAGTCAATACACATTCACAAAGTCCAATCCTTCTTGGGTACTATGATGATAGGTGACCCACAAGGTAAGGTGCTTGGTCGAATTACTCCCTGCTTCAACAACTCTTGCAATTGTTTCTCCACTTCATCAGCCTCTAGGACAAATTATCTATACAATCTAATATTTGGTAATGGGAAGTTAGGCGACAACTATATCTCATGCTCCACTTCCCTCTTAGGTGGTAACCTTTTTGTCTCTTAAAACACTTCTCTATATGCCTACAACAATTCATCCAACTGGTTTTTTTGTTCTTAAGTATATCCCTTTAGAGATACCTTTACTTTTCTTGATTCATCACCCAAATGATGTTGATGTTTGGACAGCATCGGGAAGACATTCTCTTAGAATAATAATTAATAATATAATTATTTATTATTAAATATCATATATAATAAATAAATGATAATAATAAATAGTTATTGATTATTCAAGGGACACATATTTTCATGGATGGTCACCATATGCTCCCTATATATGGAACACTCATCATTGTAATAATATATCGATCATATATCATATGAAGAAAGACAACATTGTATCAGAGCAGGATTGGGCTAACTCCCTCACAGGAGGGCCCAGGATTTTGAAAGAAAGTTGCTTCTTGTTTTAGCTGTGTGAATTCTTCGGGCTTGAATTATATTTTTCAACTTGGGTCCCCAACCCCATCATAGTATGATAAGGTTTCATAATTTTCTGCTCGAATTCTTTGAGCCTACCCTGCATATCCTTAAGCTTGTAGTCGATCAGGGTGAAGTTAGCACTCATATGATTGGCGATATCATCAATCTTGCTTTCGATTCGATGAAGATGAGAGAGAGGATTTTTACCATCAGAATGATATCGTCATGGTATTTTTCGAATATCGGGTTTTATTGTTGAATAAGTACTTGTTGAGTAACTACGTGTTCAAGTACCCAATATTTCTTTCAATGTGCCACATGAGGGTCTGTGCGCTGTTGAGTTACATCAGAATTGCGTGGTTAAATCCGGTGTCGATGAAGACAATTCAATCACGGTCTCATCTTGTGAAAATTGAGGCTCTGAGCATTATTTTTTCAACGTTCGTTGTTGATGGGACTATTTCACTACAGTTCCTGTCAGTTTCTTTTAACTAGGCAGTGGGAGTTACCACACCGTTCTTTACTGCGCTCTTTGCTTAGTTGGTGACCTTCAAACGAGAGGTGTGGATAAATTATGCCAGGCTTCTGCCTATTGTGGTGGGATTTTTGATTGCCAACAGAGTATGAGACTAATGAAGATGAGAATTCAGAGGAAAAGCAGGGACAAGGAATCCAAGTCTGTAAAGAAACTACTTCCTCGAGCCAAAGGAAAAACTCCTTTTCTGTAAACAAATTGCTTCCTCGGTCCAAATGAAAAGCTCATGTTAAAGGAATTAGTAGGAAAATTTTCTTTCCTCTCCTCTGATTCAACAGGAGAAACTCACGATTTGGCACTTGGATCGCAGTTGGAGCCTGGAGTCACAATATCCACCCTCGTTAAGAGGGAGTTGTGGTGTTTTATCTCCTCTAGCCGACTAACCCCTTCGGACAAGGGTTTCCCTAATTAGTCATGTGAGGTGACTGAGGGAGTAATTCTCAGTTGAGTACAAGTATTTCCTAAGCCATGTGAGGTGGATAGGTGTGAATAAGACTTGAAGCTTATCCTTTCCTATGCCATGTGAGGTGGATAGGTGTGAATGAGGCTATGCTCATAGCATTTCCTATGCCATGCGAGGTGGCTAGGTGTGAATAAGACTACTAGGAGAGGAGAAACATCACAACATGGTCATGGAGACTATGGAAGTGGTTGTGTACCACTGGACAACATGCTAGTAGGTATGTGCTACTAGTGGATTGCTACGTAGTCATGAGACTATGGAAGTGGTTGTGTACCACTAGACAATAGTTGTGTACTACTATGACATGGAAACAATTGTGTACTATTGGAAGACATTGTAGTAGCTGTGTGCTACTGGTTGATTACAACATAGTCATAAAGAATGCGATGGATGATTTGAGCTACCGATGGCATGGTAGTAGCAATATACTACTAGTTGATTGCAAAGTAATTAGTGGATTACTAGATGAAGGAACCAAGACATTGGTTTCACGAGGAAACCTCGATATGTCTTGGGGGAAATTGGTTCCATGAGGGAACCTCGATCTATCCTAGAGATGTTTGAGGCATGGATCAAGAGGGAGTAAACCATTCCTCACAACCCTCAACAGAATGGGGTTACATAGAGGAAGCATAGATCTATTGTTTAGACAATCAAGGTAATGATTCATGATCAACATTTACCTATGTTTCTGTGGGTAGAGGCATCCATGACTATAGTGTATGTTCAGAACAAAAGTCCTTGAAGAACATGATTCCTGAGGAGGCCTTCATTGGACTGAAGCCTGAGGTTGGACACTACAAGATATTTGGGTGTTTAGAATACATTCATGTACCCAAGGAGAAAAGGACCAAGCTAGACCCTTCAGGTAGAAAGGGTGCATTTGTGTGGTACAATGAGTCTTCGAAGGAATATTGGATCTACATCCTTGGTCAGAGACAGATTGAGTGAAAGACAGAAAGAGATGGTACCTTCCAAGAGAGCAATATACCTCAGAGATATTCGTGCTATGTCACAGCTATGGGCCACATCTTTGATTCTAAACCTTCAAGTTATGAGGAGGCAACTAGTCATCCAGTATGGAGAGATGACATGATGGAGGGGTATCAATCCATCATGAAGAATGATGTGTGGGATATTGTTCTGAGACCTAAGGGGAAGTTTGTAGTGACTTCCAAATGGATCTACAAGATCAAACACATAGTTGACGGAAGCATCAAGAGGCACAAAATGAGATTTGTTGCTAGAGGATTCTCTCAGGTGGAGGGAATAGATTATGAGGAGACATTTTCTCCTGTTGCTCGATACACTTCTATCCGGATTATTATTTCCCCTGCAACATCCATGGGTTGGAGAGTACATCAGATGGATGTAAAGACAACCTTTCTCAATGGAGAGATTAAGGAAGAAGTATACATCGAGCAACCATATGGTTTTGTGATACATGAGAAGGAGTCTCATGTGTGCAGGTTGAAGAAGGCCTTGTATGGACTCAAGCAACCACCTTAAGCTTGATATGCGAGGATTGATGGACACCTGATGATTTTTTGGCTTCAGGAAAAGTGTTGTCGATCCCATCCTGTACTACAATATTGTTAATGGTGAGTTCCTGATTTTGGTCCTCTACGTTGATTATTTATTCCTCACCGATATAGAGAGCCTTATTGTTGAATGCAAGTATGCGTTGGCCTCTAAGTTTGATATGAAGGACCTTGGTATGATGCACTACTTATTGGGACTAGAGGTGTGGTAGAGAATTGATGAGATCTTCTCGAGTCAGGGGAAGTACATAGTTGATATATTGAAGAAGTTTGGGATGTTGAACTTGAAGCCCATGGCTACACCAATGGTGACAAATCTGAAGAAACTAAGTGTGTCTTCTTCCGATTCTAACGAAATTGATCCGACTCTGTACAAACAACTGATTAGATAATTGATGTATCTGGTTAAAACCATACCAAATATTTGCTATGTAGTGAGTGCACTTAGCCAATTTATGAGTCAGCCGAGATAAACATACTGGATTGCTGCGAAGCATGTGTTGAGATACATGTGAGGCATAGTTGGACATGGTATGAGATATACTTCTAGTATTGATATGATATGGCAAGAATATATTGACTCTGATTGGGCAGGGAGAGCAATGGACATAAAGAGCACCTTCGGGTGTTGCTTCACTTTGGGATCTTCCATGGTTTCCTGGTGTAGCAGGAAAGGAACTTTTGTGGCTTTGAGCACAACATTAGCATGGTACATTGCATTAAGTATGTCAGTCCATGAATCAATGTGGCTTCTCAAGATCCTTGCAAATTTATCCGAATATGTGTTGGATTCCACCATTATTCATTATGGTAACCAAAGTTGTGTGAAGATATCAGATAATCCAGTGTTTCATAACAAATCGAACCACATTGAGATGAAGTGCCATTACATATGAGACATGGTGTAGAGAAAGGAAGTATTGGTGCTGTACCTTCCTACATATGAGCAGGTTGTTGATGTTCTTACCAAATCAGGACGAAGTTCAAGTACTTCCATGACAGACTTGGTGTGGCAGAGAATGCCTCCCTTGCTAAGAGGGAGTGTTGATGTTTGTAGCTTCCTGAGACATTCTCCAGATAGTACTCCTCTGTGACTGAGTTGATTTGATCTGTAATGACACTTATCCGAGAAGGGATAAGTGTGTTTGGGCTTATAGACCAACATCCCTTGTGGAGAGCACATGAGGATATGTCCCATGTGGAGAACACATGAGGACATGTCAATGGAGTTGACCCTTGACGTCACACACTATGGGAGTTGAACCTAGTGTTTATAGAGGGTGTAGCCTCTAGAAGTCCACATGGGAGTGCCATGTGTGACAAACATTCTCTAGATCATACTCCTATGTGAATTGAGTTGAGTTGATTTGTGGGGACACTTATTCGAGAAGGGATAAGTGGGACACTTATTTGAGAAGGGATAAGTGAATTTGGGCTTATATCCCAATGTTCCATGTGGAGAGAACAGTCAAGGGAGTTGACCCTTGACGTCACACACTATGGGAGTTGACCCTAGTGTTTCTAGAGGGTGTAGCCTATAGAACTCCATATGGGAGTGCCACGTGTGACAAACCTTTTGCTACTATGGTGGTTGTGTACCACTGGTAGAGATTGCATGTCTCTGGACAATAGTTGTGTACTACTATGGAAAGATACCTCCCTAGCTAAGAGGGAGTGTTGATGTTTCAACGTCGGGCATAAATTCTCCTAAATCAGGTTGCAGACCAAGGGAGATATGATACATTTATCATAAAGGTGAACTTGCGGTAAATGGGCCCATACATAGTCCTTCCTTGATCATGACAAGGAATAATATGGACTCGAGGTGTTTGAAGTGTTTTCCATGTGTCAATTAGCATCAAGCTAACATTCACTCACATGTGTGTACTTGTGGTGAAATATCCTGGTGTGGTCTTTGTCCTATTCATGGTGATTTGAAAAGGAATGATAAAGAATTGAGATGCTATATGTCATTACATGCAGACCTAGAGTGAGCCTCGTCTTAGAGAGAGTCAATTGGCTCAAAAGGGAGAGTTGCAGAAGGAGTTTCTCCTCAGTTCATGTGGGAGAGAGATGTCTCCTAAGATTGACATACAAGTGTCATGAGTCTAGGGTGAATTTTGTATACTTCAGAGACAAGCTTGGCATGATGCAAAATGTCTCCCTCGTTGAGAGAGAGTGTTGATATTTGGACAACATCGAGACAACGTTCTCTTAGAATAATAATTAATGATATAATATTGATTATTAAATATCATATATAATAAGTAAATGATAATAATAAATAGTTATTGGTTATTCAAGGGACACATCATTTCATGAATGGTCACCATATGTTCCCTATATATGAAACACTCATCATTGTAATAATATATCGATCATATCTCATATGAAGAAAAACAACAATTGATGCTCTCTTAAGAAAAGTGATACAAACCTCCTACTAGAAATGATCAATTTCTTGGCTTGGTTAGCATTTACTGGAGAGATCATAGATTTACCTTTGTGTGCATTGATGATGAAATACTTTCCATCCTTGATTAGGTAGCAGTTGCTTTCTCTCCTTATGAAGATTCCATCCTTCATTTATATGTAGGGGCTTCCAAACACTATATACCACACATCAAGTGATACTACATCTACATCCACTTCATCAATATTGTTTGCGCTTATAGCAAATTTGATCTTACATTATTCAATGACCTTGATATCTGTATCATTTTTTACCCATCCCAATGGATATGGGTTAGGATGATCGTGAACTTCCAATCCAAACTTACTAACTAGATCCTCTGTTACAAGGTTGTCCTATGAACTGGGATCGAATAGAGCATCCACCTTTGTATTCTTGACTTGGATCTTAATATGGAAGAGTTTAGTGGGTTCCTTAACATAGTTACCAACTTAAGGAGAACTCTACAAAGTTCTCGTTTTTTGGGGGTCACATTTTTTACCCCGTTTTTAAAAATGGTGCTACCAGTAGCACCTCGCCTCCATTTTTAGGTGGTTTTTTGATATTTTGAATTTTCTGATCCACAATATTTTTTTAAATGCTCAGTTTTTCATCTATTTTCAAAATGTTCAATTTTTTTTTCTCAACGGTGTTTTTTCATCTATTTTCAAAATTTTCAATTTTTTTTTTGTTTGTTTTTTTGTTTTTGTTTCAATGGTTTTTTTAATCATGTTTCCATGCTTCATCCAATGTTAAAAATGTTGTACACCATTTACTTTTTAAAAATTATTATTATTTTATATATATATATATATAATTATGCGTTCTTAATTAATTTATGGTTCCATACTTTTTAAATATAGTGGAAAATATCATTTTTAACACATTTTTTACCTTTATTTCAATGCATAGAAAATAATTGTAGTTAAATACCACTATTTTTAAATATTTAACAAAAAAAAAAATTATTTTTTTGATAAATTAAAAACTAAAAAGAACTAAGAAAACAAAAAGAATTGAAATTAAAAAAAATATATATTAAAAAAAGATTAAAGAAAAACTCAAAAAGTAAAGAGGAAAAAAAAACCATAAAATTAAAAATATATATAAAAAGTAAGAGAAAATGAGAAAAAATAAAAAATAAAGTTAAAAAAAAAATATGGCAAAAAAAAC
>ML780825.1:561324-575746 GCA_009831015.1 Picea engelmannii
AAAAAAAAAAAAAAAAAAAAATCATACAAAAGAAAAACTTAAAAAATAAAATTGAAATGAAAAACTTCTTAAAATTAAAAAAAATAAATTAAAAACTCTATAATATATATATAAGGTCATGATTATTAAATCCAATAAGATCCCTTATGATACCTTCGTATATGATAACAAGAACTTGGAGGAAGTGACTTCATACAAATATCTTTGAATTGATTTTACCACAAGCTCAATTGGAATTATAGCATTAAGAAAAAGGATTATTGAGGGATGTAAAGCTTATTATGGACTTGAAAACAATTGTAAACCAACCGATTTGGAGTTGGGATAAGAATAAACTCCTCTTTGAGACTCTTGTTACACCTATTATTATTTATGGATGTGAAGTCTAGGACTGTAGTATCTTTCGTGAATCCTGGAGAAAGATAGAGCAAATACAAAAGAATTTTATAACCTATAATCTCAAAATTAAAGGAAATACGCCCTATCCCATCCTCCTTTTAGAAACAAGCCTCTCCCACATTGAGAGCATGGCTATGACTAGATACGTAATGTGTAAGAACAAGTTAAACAACATGGAAGAAAAGAGGCTTCCTAAAATTGCTTCAAAATCGAGTCATAACCACCATCGACTCAAGCGAGGATGACATAAAGATGCATGTTCTTGGCTAAACTATTGGGGAATCATGGAAGACACCATTTTGCAGAATAAAGATACTATTAAAAAATGTCAAATCAAAATTTAAGGAGAAAATATGGTGTGATAAAGAGTTAGAGGGAAAAAAAATTAAGGTATTATAAGGATGTAATCAACCCTAATCTAGAAGATCAAAATTATCTATCTATTTTGCCAAGTGAAGAAAAATAATAACAAATTCTCATGAGCTCCATAGTGAAATTGGGCATTGGTCAATTCCTAAAACGTCATGGGATGAAAGAGTGTGTTACCTTTGTGACACTAAGAAGGTTGAAGATGAAAATCAATTCCTCTTAGATTGTCCAACCTATACCCATATTAGATCTTATTTTCAAAATATTTGTCACACTACCAACCTTTCTAACCTCTTAACTCAACAAAAATATGGTGATCTTGGAAAACTTCTCTTAATGCTTTTTGAACACAAAAACAAAATTCTAAAGAATCACAAGTAATCACTTACCCTCTTAAGGTCAGATAGACCAATTCGGTCTTACTGGATCATCATCATCATATATATATATAATTTAAATGAAATAGTGTTTTAATTTTATTTTTAAAATAATTTTTTAGTTTAGTCAATTTTAGTATTTTTTTAAATATTATTTTTATTTTAGATTTTTATTTTTGAATTTTTAGTATTTTTTCAAATATTGTTTTTATTTTAGATTTTTTATATTGTATTTTTTTAATATTTTTTTGAATTTTGTTTGTTTTTTAGTATTTTTTTTTTGTTTGAATGGATTTATTATTATTTAAATTATTGTTTTCCAGGGAAATTTTATTTATTTTTTTAATTTGGTTTTGAATATATTTTTTTAAATGTGTTTTTGCCTTCATTAAAAAAACAATGTAAAGATTTTCTCCTTTCTCTTTATTTATTTTTTAATGTAAATTAAAAAAAAAAAGTTAGCAAATAAATTTTCAAGTAGGCCATTTAGGATCTAATTTTGGGTTTTTTTTATTTATGTAGGGATTTGTTGTCAAGACCACAGTTTCAATTAGGTCGTAATTAGTTGCAATTTTAACGTTTAGAAAAAAAAACCATTTTTCTTTAGGTAGCATCACTTTTTTTATTTAGGTGTTGATTTTAAGGTTTTTCTAAGCAACTATTTTATGTTTTAAGGCCATGTTTGAAAAAAATTGTAATTTTGACCCAGTTAGAAAAAGTGGTGCTACCGATAGCACCACCTTTTGATTTGGGGGTTGATTTTAAAGTTTTTCTGAGCAACCATTTGATCCTTTAAGCCCATGCTTGAAAAAAGTTGTAATTTTGACATGGTTACAAAAAATGGTGCTACAAGTAGCACCACTTTTTTATTTGGGGGTTGATTTTGATGTTTTTAAGGCAAAAATATAGGTTTTAAGGGCTAGAGTTCTCGTTTTGAGTTCACGGTTCTCATTAAGTCGGTAACGTTGTTCCTTATCTTCCTTGTGATGAATGCTACTCAAATTCACCTCCTACATTGTAGTGCATATAATCTTTTCATCTACATTTCAATTGTTCTCCACCTCGTTGCTTGAATCAATGGCTAGTACATTCTCTTTTTGAAATCCTTCTTATGGTTCTTTGGATTCAACTCTAGATGTATTTTTCAACACTTATCTTTGATGTGACCATTGATATTACAATGGTTGTAGTGGTTGTTTAGATCTTTGCATTGATGTGCAATTGTTGTCGTTTTCTTATCATTTCCTTTCCTCTTCTTCTTCCCATCCTTAGAAGCATCTTGGTGGTATTTCTATTTGGAGCCACTTGACTATCCTTTCTTATTATCTATATTCTCTAGGTAATTTGCTTGCACACATGCCTCATGAACTATCATAGGTTTAAAGAGAATATTGCTTTTGTAAATGACTATGTAGACCCCCCAGATACTTGTGGAGTATGTTTGGGTTCTTGGGAGATATACCTAACATAACCACTATTTTTATGAACTTGATGTGTACTCTTGCACACTCTGCCCTTGTCTTTGCCTAAAAGGATGCCAATGGATCCACCGATCCTCTACATACCCAATAGGGTAGAACTAGGACTTGATGAGGGTTTTAAACACCTTCCACTTAGTTACTAGGGGATTACCCTCTAGCCTAAGTGTCTCCATATGGATTTCCTCCTAGGATAAGGCATGACCCTCTAATTTTAGTTGGGAAAATGAAATATTTTGCTCTTGTCCTATGTTATGGACACTAAAATAAACTTATAATTGTTGTAACCAATGATTCAACTTAACAACATCAATCTCACCTTGATAGGGTTTGGTGTCCACTTTTGCTTCCATTTTAAATAGAGATTGTGAATAAGTGATGTGACTGGAACTTGATTGCTCTTTCTTTGAATATTTTTGTGGCTCATTTTTTGGGTCTTCATTATCTCCTAATTCATCCTCTGATCCAACTTTTGAGTTAGAGTCACAAACCTCCCCAAAAGGTCCAATCTTGTTCACTAGAGATGCCATGAGGAGAGCCATGTTGCGAGAGATCACTGAGTTATTCTTCCATCTCTGAAAATATCTTATTTGCCTCATCCTGAGGGTTGTTGCAATTGGACTCATCTACCATGGATAAGTTTATAAAACTTCCTAGTTAAGCAAATTCCTATATCCCGCAACTTCCTACAAAACCCCAAAGAAAATTACTTTGATACAAATATCAGTTGTAATATGTAGTGGACATTCCACTCTAACAATTTGTCACAACATATCTTACAATATTACGAAATATTTTTTATGCAAGTTTATTACCTTAGATATTAATATTACTAGTGTAGTGCTAAAAAATATTTAAATAACAAAAACTTAAATGAAATAAATAAGTAGATGAACACACCATCCAAAAAAATGAACACAATATGTGACCTAGGAAACCCAATTTAGAGAAAACCCAGCTAGAAGGTGAGGCCTATGCTTTGCTCTCTTTTTATTAGTTATGAAATGCAAGTGAAAAGAAAGGGGCACTCACTTTGGAGTTGCCACAGACCCTACGACCTAAATGGATACTACATAAATATTCTACCTCCTTTGTCATGCTTCAATTTCCCACTCATAGATGCTCCACTCAACTATGGAACAATAACACTACCAAATAATGGAACCCCTTCCTTTCTTAGTTGTTCAATATTTCACATAGTTTGATAGCAGTGTAAGGTTAGGAATAGGTTTTTTACATGTGTCAACCCTCAATTAGTGTTAGGGTTTTGGGCTCTCTAGAATCTTCTTGAAAGTCCACATGTGACTAGCCTCACATGTGTGACTAATGGGGGTTGACATGAAATGTACATTAGTACTTGTTGGGTATGTGTTATATTATTTGCATGATTAGCCCATGTACTATACATTGGAATGGGAGAAAGGTGGGATGCTCATATGGGTTGTTTTTTGGTCTGTGTTTGGCTTGTTTTTGGTGTTTTCATCCCATTGTAATGTAATTGTGATCAAAGAATCTAATCTGGGTCAACTGATTAGGGTTTTGGATCTCGCGGGATTTTATATATCGTATTATAATGGTGAAGTTAAATAATGAGAGTTATAGGTGTGGATCTAAACGTTTGTTGGTTTTCCCAATTAAGGGTTTCCAGGGTAAATTTATGAGTACTATGTGTGATTGTTATTGTTTTCATTCTATTTAAAGAATCTATATGTACATTGCTATACTGTAAAAGTTTAAAACCTACATTTTGTATTAGAGAAATTATTGGCTTTAGGGGTGTTGTTCCTGAGATTTACTCAAGGCTCACAGAATAATGTTAGGCGTCCAAAATTTAAGAGATTTGCTTTTTATAATGATTTTCTACCTTCATTTTTAAGATGAAACTTCAAATAAATTTAATGATTAGAAAAACATAGACGCATTATCTCTTTCTTTGAGTTTTTATAAATATTGAGGGGGATGAAAAGTATAAATGATTAACAAAACTGTCAAATAAAGTAAGGTATCCAATACTGATAAATCTTACCTTATCCACAATAGAAGAAACATGAAGAATCAATCTTAAAAGATGATTTGAAATGAGGATATCCACACAGATACATGTTTTGTTTTACTTATAGTAATAAAAGTGGAAAAACTATAGTTGAACGGAATTCCAATTATATGGACCACAATAGATGTATTACTAAATTGTAGACTTTCAATCTTTTAGAATCATAGAGTGAAGAAAATGAGGTTATGAAAAGACAATACAAGAAAAACACATAACTCAAGGAAATGAAATGTAGAATCTTTGTATTCTCTTTGAAATTGGTATTAAGAAGTTATCTTTTACATTTGGCCAGAAGAAGCCCTGAATACATCTCTAATATACTTATTTATACACAAATTGTCTTAACCAAAAGTGGTTAGAATTTTCACATTCTTTGTTCTCAAAATAGAATAAAATCTAAACTTAAAAGATATTACAAAGATTTTGAACATCTTCTCGAATTTCATTTCATTCGCTTGTTGGCGATTCATTTTTCCTTTATTTTCTCGTGGGTGCACTTGGCTTTTTCCAATCCTTGAATTGCATATGCAAATCCAATAATGCCATAACAAACTTGGAGGTCTCAATATTTGCATTTAATTCAAACGAAAAAACCTTTTTATGCACCAATTGTAGGTTTCTTTGAATTTTTACTACTGCCTGCTGAGTGATCTGATGTTGTAAACTTGGTTCCACCAGAAGATCATTTAAGATTTTCAAATCAACACGATTGACCTGTAATATAGAATTTCACACCCTCTTTCTGCTTTTCTTCAGATCCTATTTATTCTTTTTAATCTCAACTTGGCCAAGTGTAGCATGAATACCACTGAAGTCTGATACCAATTTATGCAATTTCTAGATCCACAACTTAAAGAGCATCAAGACACGTATTCTTTGCCTCTTTAGCTAGCCTTTTACTTTCCTAAAGATTGTTTTCCCAGGTTTTTAAGTCCATTTCTCCTTTTATCTGCTCAATTTCTGAAAAAGGAACAAGTCCAGGTAAATTGAGATTTTTCCTCCACACTATAACTTCTTGAAAGTTGGATCTGGCCATAGAAGATTCCTTCTCTTTGTCATCAATAATCTGCAATATATTATTGATTATGTGATAATGTTTTTGGATGGTATCCAAACTTTCATACAAGTTCTGTTGAACCATCTGCAACCTCTCATTTATCTCTGATGCATGTTTCTTGAAGGCATACATATCAATTACCGTGCTCTCAATTTTGGTTATTCGAGCTTGTGATTAATTTATTAATGCATCTCTCTGGGAGACCATGATATTACTCAAGTGCTGATTTTGAATACTTAATTTCAATTTATCCTATATTTGTTTAATCTGTTGCTTGAAACGTTGTCTGACTTGACTTATATAAGAATTGATTCTTTCTCTGCTAGTGACTTCCATCTGTTTCATATCATTATGCAATTGTTCAATCAAAATATTCTTCTGGTCAAGTTGTTTTCTCAAATTATCTACTGACCATAAGTTAGCAGTTGCAAATGCTCCCAGTAAGTCTGCTACCTCCTTTGCGAATTTAGGGTCACTCTGTCCTTGTCCATCATATATCATTCTTTTCTTTTTGGTAATTTCTCTGTATTTATGTGAAGATTCTCTTTGTATGATGGCCTTTCTATTCTTGTTGAAAAATAAATTCGATGAAGACATATCTTTAGGTTCAATAGGTGTCATCTCATCTGTAACAAACCTCCTCGTTACGATGACGAACCTCATATAACAAGTACAATTTTTTTTTTTTTAAATGTGTGTGCGTGCGTGTACAAGGGAAATAAACACATTCGACTCTACATCGCCACCCGACGACGAACAAGACGCAAACCACGACGAACACAACATGACGACCTAAGACGCACATCAAGTAACTGCATGCATTTAATGACGATCAATCGACAAATAAGTAAGACTGACTACTCGTCCATCCTACCCTGCAATGGTTAGGACCTCCAAGACACATAAGCAATGCTCAAGCCCAGGTTCCCATCGATTTTAACGATTTAAGGTCTTAGGGTTGGCGACTGTTCTGAGGAACAAGGAGGTGTCTACATCCCGCTTGACACAAGCAGACCAAGCAATAAAATGTATACATCCAAGTACAACAATAATTAATGAACAACCACGTCCTCTATGGAAGGTGCAAGTCAGAAGGACTTCGACAACAACCAACCATTAGTTAAGACTCAACATTGCCTATGACTCAATTGGTAATAATTACAGATCAATCACTCCGTTTAATTTCCATTAGTCGACAAGTTACCAAATCCAACCTTAGAACTAATGCAAATTCAATTAATTGCAAATCCCCATTTACTAAATCATAATAACTTATTGTACTTAGTTCAAGACATTATATTTTATCTGCTATCAATGATAATAAATTCAACATCACTACGATAAATAATAACCATTTCTCATTTTATATTACAATAACTAAATAAAATGACCATCACATTACATCTGATATGTTATCTATAAAAATTACATTAACATTGCCATAAAACGATAACAACATCAACATTAACATTTCCATAAACATTAGCATTAACATTAAACATTTCATTACATTAACATTACCATAAAACAATAATAACATTAACATTAACATTACCATAAACATTAGCATTAACATTAAACATTACATTACATTAATCATTACCATAAAACAATAATAACATTGAAAATTAGCGGCCCAACCACTATGCCAATTAAAAATACAATCGGCAACAAGAAACTAACAGTTGTGAGTGCATGCCAGGAATCAAAGGGCAACTTAAGAGCGCATGCTAGAAAATCACGAAATCAATTTGGTAGCTAACAATTTGGCTACTAACTTGCTCGGCAAGTATCCGAAAACCAGAATCAACCTGGCAACCATCAATGGCAACTTTATCCTGACAGCGTGGAGACTCCTTTAAAACAACACGAAAGGTTGTTCCACCTAAAAAAGGGAAAAGGGCTCGCAGTCTACGAGGCCCAATAAATATTCCTATGCCAAGTCACAAGTCAATGATTGCCCTAAGCATCGACAACTCCTTAAAGGGTTCAACTCAACTCGTAGTAGAAGAAAATGAATGGAAGACGAACCCATGCAGACTGTAATGGAAGGAAGGATAAATGGCACTTCACCAGGAGTCAAGCAGAGAACAGAGGAATAAATGGAAAAATTGATCCTTAAGTAAAGAACGGAGCAGACCAGAAGTAAGTGATTAAAGGTGACTGGGTGCGTTTGCCTTTTCGATTTGGATCCCAACTATTATATTTTAATAACACCATCATCACATAATATCAAATCTCGGGAAAGGGAAAAAGACTCAGATGGCCACCATACCCCAACACGATTTCACTGAGTTGGTCATACGCACCCAACCACACAAAGCTCCAGGCGACAACACGTGGCATCAAGAGGAAGGAGAGCCCACGAGGGGCATCCCAGTGATCTACGCATCAAAAGGCGGTCAGAACTAACGACAGCCATACATTTTTAAAAGAAAGGTTTAATTGTTGGTTACAAATCTCATTACTCCAAGATAATGGAATCAAGCCACTGAACACCATAAATGACCGTGAAGAGTTACAATTGAAGAACACCAAGGCAAGCATCCCCGGGGAGCCACAAGTTGCATAGTGAATGATAAACGACATTTTTAATTTCGAGCACACACATGCTGGATAAGACATCGCACCTATTACTCAAGCCTGATCAGACAACACCTCTTAGGCTGTAATCAAAAGGTCGCTGCCTGCAATCATCAAACGCCGAGTTTCCCATTCGCATGTTCGTGCGAATATTTACAGTCTGAAAATTGAGGCGCCAAGGGTTAATTAAGAAATTCAAGGTCCAGTAACTACCACGCTGTGTGAATTCTAGCGGAGTCGTGAGAGTTATCAGAAATGTGGAAGGTTTTCAGAAGGAAAATCGTGCTTCTAAAATCAAACGCTGCCAGGACATTGGTTGATTCTGTCGCTATCCCCAGTTGGTGGTTCTGTCGATGCCTCTGCATCCTCAAGGTCCAAAACCCTGCACACTTAGTAAAACAGAGTCAATAACACATGTCTATGTCAATGCAGTAAAACATCATGTCATCTATCATAACGCATCACAGTCAAGGACAAATGTTTTAATATCATAATAGTCCGGATCACTTGGGAGCAAGTGTTCTCAAAGAATAAGTTTTCTCAGTGCGCTAGAGCGAGATGTAACATACACCCCCTCTTGCTCTAAACTTCATCCCGAATTTTCTCAGTATAAATGCCGAAATAAGTGTATCACAGTATCATATGTCTATCTATCAAACAAAAATGGAAATTGTTGGCGCATATCATATGCGTCCTCCCAAGTCGCCGAGTGCAGACTATAATTGTCCCACTGGACCTTGACCTGATCTACCGTTCGACGTCGTAACTGTCGAATGCGATGATCTAAGATGCAGACCGGCTCAGCCGTGAGCGCTCCCTCGTCCAATACCTACAAGGAACTCATGTCAATCACATGTGTAGGATCACTAATATAATGTCTCAAAACAGATACATGAAAAACATCGTGCATACGCCTCAAGGAATCAGACAAGGCTAGTCGATAGGCCACGGGCCCCTTTCTCTCCACAATCTTGAAAGGTCTCACGAACCTAGGAGAGAGTTTAGATCCCTTTCCAAACTTGATTGAACTCTTATGCGGTTTAACCCGCAAGAAGACTCGATCGCCGACCTCGTAAATACGGTCGATTCGGTGCGCATCAACATATCTCTTCTATCGATCATGCGCTTCTTTAATCCTTTGTCTTATGGTTTGCATTTTCTCTTCCATTTCTTGGATCGCTTCTGGTCCCACCAGGACCCTATCCTCAAGTTGATCCCAACTCAAAGGCGTCCGACACGGTCGTCCGTAAAGAAACTCAAAAGGCGCCATCTTAATGGTGCTCTAGTAACTGTTGTTGTAAGCGAACTCCACTAGTGGCAATAATTCTTCCCAACACTTTTGTTGGTCCATTACATACATGCGTAACATGTCCTCCAAGGTTTTGTTCGTTCGTTCGGTCTGTCAGTCAGTCTCCGGGTGATATGCAGTACTAAAGTTAAGTTGGGTTCCCAAGGCCTCTTGGAAACTCGTCCAAAATCGTCCAGTAAACACCGATCCTCGATCGGATATAATCCTCTTAGGCACGCCATGCAGCCTCATAA
The DNA here is from genome assembly GCA_009831015.1 of Picea engelmannii. Taxonomy (NCBI): domain Eukaryota; kingdom Viridiplantae; phylum Streptophyta; class Pinopsida; order Pinales; family Pinaceae; genus Picea; species Picea engelmannii. The sequence continues at coordinate 571,183 of ML780825.1, forward strand.
TCTCATTGATGAAAACTCTAACAATGTCAGGTGCCTGATACGTCGTACGCACAGGAATAAAGTGAGCACTCTTTGTCACAGTGTCTACTACTACGAAAATCGAGTCATGTCTCCTTGTCGTCAGTGGCAATCCAACAATAAAATCCATCGAAATAACCTCTCATTTCGATTCCGGAATGGCATGTGGTTGTAGTAATCCTGCTGGATGTCTATGTTTAGCCTTTACCTGCTGGAACTCCAGACATCTGGCCACATAGTTGACTATGTCAGATTTCATTCCCTTCCAGAAGAATAAGGGTTTAAGGTTTTCTCTCATCTTCATGACTCCCGGGTGAGCCATGTAAACTGCTCTATGAGCCTCGCTCAGGATCAACATCCTCAACTCGTTGTTTGGCGGTACATAAATCTAATTTTTAAACCTCAATAAACCATCGCTATCAAATGAAAATCCCTCAAATCGTGGTACCATCATTGTGTTTTGTCCGATAAAACCTTCGACCTTTTTGTACCAGTCATCGTCACGCTGTAAAGTTAGAATCTTTTCACATAAATTCGTCTAAAGAGGCAACATAGAAAATATGTGTGGCCTCCGACTCAAAGAATCCGCCACTCGGTTCACTGTTCCCTTTATGTAAGTAATCTCAAAGTCGTACTCGCTAAGCAATTCCGACCAACGCCGTTGTCGCGTGTTCAAGTCGCTTTGCGTAAAAATGTGTTGTAGTCCACAATGATCAGTCTTTAGTTCAAATTTTCGTCCAACAAGGTAGTGTCTCCAAACCTTCAAGGCATATACAATGGCTACTAACTCCAAATCGTGTGTCACGTAGTTCTCCTCGTGCCTTCTCAGTTTCCTCGAAATGTAAGCAATCACTCGTCCATCTTGCATCAAGACTCCGCCTAAACCTTCCGTGGATGCGTCAGTGCATACCAAGAAGTCCGCGTCCATGTCAAGGACCTTTAGTATTGATGTTGTTGTTAACAACCCCTTAAGCCTCTGAAATGTTTCTGTGCATTTCTCGGTCCAAACAAACTTCTTGTTTTTCTTCTGCAATTCCGTGATCGGATTTGCTATCTTCGAAAATCCCTCGACAAACCGTCGATAGTATCCTGCTAAACCCATAAAGCTACGCACTTTTGTGACATTCGTCGACGCAGGCCATTCCATAATGGCCTCGACCTTGGCTGGATCCATGGCGATGCCTTCGCCGGAGATGACATGCCCTAAGTAGTGAATCTTCGATTGATAAAAAGAGCATTTGGACAATTTCCCAAACAATTGTGCTCTCGCAGACACTGTAGTACCAAGCGCAAGTGTTCATCATGCTCCTCCATCGTACGAGAGTAAATCAAAATAATATCAATGAACACTTGGACGAACTTGTCCAAGTACTCGCGGAACACCCTATTCATCAAACTCATAAATACCCCTGGGGCGTTTGTCAGTCCAAACGATAAAATAGTAAACTCGTAATGTCCAAATCTCATCTTAAAGACGGTCTTAGGGATGTCATCCTCCTTGATCTGCAACTGGTGATACCCTGATCATAAATCGATCTTGGAGAACACCGTTGCACCCTTCATTTGATCGAACAGATCATCAATTCTTGGCAAGGGATATTGATTCTTGATCGTGGCCTTGTTCAGTTGACGGTAGTCAATGCAAAGCCTCCATGATCTGTCCTTCTTTCGTATGAAAATAACACGTGCACCCCACGGTGACACACTAGGACGTATCAGTCCTAGGTCCAACAACTCCTTTAGTTGCATTTTCAACTCTTGTAACTCCGCGGTCGACATCCGATAAGGCGTCCTTGCTATCGGTTCGGTCCCTGGTTAGAGGTCTATGGTAAACTCCAAATCTTTTTCCGGCGGCATCTCAGGTAACTCCTTCGGAAACACGTCCACAAACTCTCTCACCACCGGAAGGTGTTCTAGACCTTTTGCTACTCCCTTCTCGTTTAGCGCAAGGATCGCATAAAGCTTGCACCCCTTGCGCATAATCTTCCGTAACTGTAAGGAAGAGACGAACCTCAGGGAAACTCCCTGGTTTCGTCCTACAATCACACGTCTCTGTCCCTCGTCATCGACCAAGCTCAACCGTTTTGTCTTACAGTTGAGTATCGCCTCATGCGATTCCAACCAATCCATATCAATCACGACATCATAAGATCCTAGGATCATGACGTATAGGTTGGCTTTTCTGAGAAACTCTCCCAGGTTAAGGGCACAACCCGTAACCTTTCCTCCAACCTTCTGTTTGGCTGACGAGGCCATCTCTACAAAGGTAAACTCATCCTGTTCGACTGCCTTTACTTTAATCCTTTTTAGTGCTGCACCAGAAATGAAACTCTCGGTAGCACCGGGATCTATCAAAATACTAAGGGTCTGGTCAGTGACAGTACCTGTCGTCTTGAGCACAATCGACTGGTGCTCTACCTGGCGGTTATTCACCGCTGCATGAATCCGATGGGCCTTGCCCATATCTCCCACTGTAGTGGATCCGGTTGATCCAGACACTCTGGTCCTCTCCACAGGACAGTCGCGCTGTTAGTGTGGCTCCCCACACGTCCAACACCCCTTCTTCGGCCCAGTAGTCCTGGTACCCGAAGTAGAATATGACGACCCATCATCCTGGAACCCTGGTCTGTTCGGTTGAACAGGCCTAAACTACTGCTGCTATGGGCGACGTTGTTGTTGATGCGGTGGTCCCCGATAAGGTGTCCACTGCTGAGGCGGCGGTCGTCGGGGTGTAGTGAAAGTGGATCCCCTCTGGAAGCCACGATATCCCGGCATATGTCTCGCTGGTGTCTGGTGTTGCTATGTTCCAGATGGAACCTGCCCTGCTGGTCTCGCTGGAGTCTTGGTCTAACCCCCACTGATAAGCTCCTCCTTTCCTATGAGGGCCTTCTGGATGACATCGTGCAAGGTTTGAGGCATCAAAATCCTAACCTTTTCACGCAAGCTGCCGTTAAGGTCGAATACAAACCTGTTGACCTTAAGTTTCTCGATGTTAAGGTGCAGAGCATACCGAAGCAGCTCCATAAAACGTGCCTCGTACTCGGGCATTGTACGACCTCCCTGTCATAAGGCGTTGAACTCATTGAGCTGATGCTCAATGAATTCCACTGAAAGGTACCTCTCTTGAAATCGTTCCTCGAATAGTTCCCATGACACGTCTTCGACGACCATGTTCAGCTGTGGTAGGAGCGTCTTTCACCATAGAAGAGCGCTCCCCTTCAGTTGAAAGACCACCATGCGAACCTTCATGTTGGAGGTATAATCGCGAAGTGCAAACCACATCGCCATGTTCTCCAACCATGACTCGGCGGCTACGCCATCCGAAGCACCAAAGAACTCAGGAAATTTGACCTTCTCGAGTTCACAGTGAATGCTACCAGTAACGACTGGTGTGCATGGTGGAACCTCAGCGGGTGCCGACGCTCTGGCCTCATCTATGTCCAAACGACTGATTAGTGCCTTGGACATGCGCTGAAAAGATCTCATCATTCTGACTACATCACCAACTGCTATTTGCTCCTATCCGAGAACCCTTCTCGTCTCCCTGGGGGTTAGACCCCTCCGACGTGGATGCTACTAGAGGGGTCGTGTCTCCTCCCCTAGCACTCCGTCGCCTACCTCTGCGGCGTCCTCTAACCATGATTACTTGCACACACACAATCAACTCGATTAGCAACAGTATAATCCAATCACATCAACAAAAGCCGTAGCGATCCCAAGTCGCGGGTCGAACCAGCTCTGATACCATATGCAACAAACCTCCTCGTTACGACGACGAACCTCATATAACAAGTACACATTTTTTTTTTTTTTCTAAATGTGTGTGCGCGCATGTACAAGGGAAATAAACACATTCGACTCTGTGTCGCCACCCGACGACGAACAAGACACAAACTACGACAAACACAACATGACGTCCTAAGACGCACATCAAGTAACTGCATGCATTTAATGACAATCAATCGACAAATAAGTAAGACTGACTACCCGCCTGTAACACACCCACTATCATTATAAAAAAAAAAATATTTGGGGTTAATCTCCCACAATGGGGAATCTCTTGAAACCCTCATTAGCGAAGTGCTAATCCCTGGTTCAATATCGAGATTTTGGGGTTTCGAAAGTCAAAATTCAATCACCCCCATAACTCGTGATCCTCCGGATTCCGAAGCACTCCTTAAGCATTCGCTCCCTAGGCTAAGCCTGTGATTCACTGTCTTTACGACCGTGGTCTTACCTTCCTTCGGGGCTACTCCTATCGGAGTTTCGGGATTTTCGATGTCGTAATTCACGAGTCCTCAGAACTCGCGACTCTCTGATCCCCGATATGCCCCTAATGCATTAGTCCTCTCGTCTATACAATATCCCATGTGACCATTTACCATGGGACCACCGCTGTATAACCTCCCATCGGGATTTCGGCATTTGTGATGACACGAAACACATGTCCACGAGATTCGCGATTTCCCGATTCGCGACGCGCCTTTCTGATCACGCTAGCCCCACTGGTTTAGCCCCTGGTCCACATGACCAACTCCGTGATCAC
>ML780825.1:614390-626244 GCA_009831015.1 Picea engelmannii
AAAAATAGATAGCTTGTAATCTTTGATAAGATATAACATTAGCTAGATGATATGTTGAATCATGCATGCCTAAGCTTCATCCTTGTCGATCCATGACACAAAATTTTGTTCAAGGATTCCTTCAACCAATTAATGTGCATTCTCTAAACTCTCACACTTGGCATACATTGGTGATAGTGAAATACCCACAAAATCATCCAAAGAACAATATCACTAGTGTGGCATAAGGGACATGTGTAGGTATGCCCACTCCACATTGAAATAACTATGCTACAAGAGTGCCCTGGTTCTATTTTTGCAGGCATTAACCTTATGAGAATAAACTATGCTACAAGAGTGCCCTAGTTCTATTTTTGCAGGCATTAACCTTATGAGAATATCCTACCTACAATCCTATTCCCATCCTCTTTAATGCAAAGCACTGCAATTGTGCTTCAATGTTGCCATCTTCCAGTGATTTGATAAATGTAGTATATATTGATAATTGTGTGGATGCTTGTACACTTATTTGTGAAAAAAGTAAATGTCATATTTTTTATTGGGCTATTTGATTTGGTTGGGTTTCCACGTGGTTATAATCAATAGCTATTTTCAAACCTTTTTCATATAAGAATTCTATCAAGGCTACACTAGAGTTCAATAAGGGACTTGCCAAGTCTACACTTATGACATAATCAAAGATAAATTCAGAATTTATGAAAATATAGCATAATTAATAGTAAACTCCACTATGATATTTAGGATAATCAATCTTACTTGTTTTTTATTTTTTTATGGAATAGGGGAAATGTCACTTGGTATTATTTAGGTATGTAGTTATATTTCAGGAAGAAAAATAGTTTCACTAAGAGAAGTAAAGTGTTGTACAGTTCATGTGGGGGAATTCATATTATGTAAATAAAACACTTCATGTGTGAATGTAATGATTAAAAATGTTTTTTACTACAAAATCATAAGAACAAATCCATCTTAACCCCATATCTATTAAGAACCAAAAAGTTTAAAATCAGATTTCTTTTGTATCCCTCTTAGTGCTTGATATAAGATTTGCAGTTAAGATGGATCTATGCTAGTTTCAATTTATCTATAGTTATCATGGCATGTGATTTCTTAGGATATCTAGAATTTGGGTAAGGATTGCATGCCCGCATCATTCAAACTAGATTCATTGTAGATGCCTATCTAGGAAACACTCATGTTGACACATATGGTAAACATGGTACCATGGAGAATGAAAAAATGGTGTTTGAATGCACTTATTACCATGTATGGTAAATGTGTAAGCATAGAGGATAAAAAAATGGAATTTGATCAGATACTTATCTAGGTTATGGTCTAATGGGATTTGATAATAGCTAAGTATACTCATAAAAGATGTGGCATAGGGTACTTCTAGCTTATGAAAGAAATGCATTGATTTGACATGAATCCAAACCAGGTGACCTTCAGGAGTATTCTCAATGCATACATAATATTTCCTTTTTGGGAAATAGAAAGTAGGTCCATGTGTGGATTATCATAATAGATTTGAAATTGAATATTTTGGTGGATAATGTTCTTGTTACTATGCATAATAAATGCAGTAGTATTTAGAATTCTATCAAAATATTGGGAAATAAATCCTATATGCAATTATGGGAGGATTTAATCACTCTAAAATTGTGAGTGGGCTCTAAAACTCTAGCTATATATATTATTCACAAGCGTAAAGCCAACTAGTCCACATTTTCCATTTTTTTCATAATATGTAGAGGTCTAACATGGCAAGGTAAACATTTCCATTATTGTTGTATTATTAAAACCCTTCCCTTGTCATCACATTCATGTTGACTGAAAAATGTTATTTTATCTTTCTCAATACCATGGAGTCCTCTTATTATCCCTTACAAAGTTCTTCTCTCATTACCCTAGCTCTCATACTTACAATGGCTTATGGCATTTTACAAGGATATATTATTCCCCCCTCGTTAAAGAGTATCCAGATTCCAATGATATACGAAAAATTATATGGAAAATGCAAATTATGCGGAAGAAGCCCCTTCTATAAGTTTTTTTGAAGAGGATATGGAATATGAAGAGCATATCAAATAATGGTTAGACAAACTAGAAAATTTTCAACCCCTTGAAGGAGTTTGTATAGTGCAAATATAAATGGAGCATCAAATATAAAAAAATAAATAAAGGAAGCCTATGAAGAAATCCAAATGATATAAATTTGGAGTGATATTGAATATGAGCATAAAAGTGACATCCATTATGCTTGGAATGATTTAGAAAAGGCTTGTGAGAAATGGTATATGGATAGTTGTAACTTATGGGAAAACAACTACTTCAAACTTCTATTTGATGAATCTATTCCACCTTATGTGGAGAACATTGTTGAAGAAAGTCAAGAGCTAGTAATGATTACCATTTTTCAGCTTACTTATTCTCCAGTAGTAGTGTGCCTTTCAGATCCACATACGACCTTTTTCACTTATGTGGAGAATTTTTGGATATGGTTGAATCTATATATTTGGATCCACATTGTTGGAGACATTTCACACTCACACCCACCTAGTATTACTTTTTCCTAATTTTACTAGTCTAATGTTGAGGGAACCATCCATAGATGAGAATCTTCTCCTAGATGAGAATATTCCCCACTAAAATAGGGTGCTACATCCTCTTTAGTCTTGTCTTAGTTACACTTCGGTTAAACTAATTGGTCTTGACTCAGTTACGCTTTAGTTAGACTAGTGGAGTATAGTCATGCATGGAAACCTTGGTTTGATCACCGGGAGGGTGCATATCACATGCATGAGGCTAAGAGAGCACTACACATGTGCATGCATGAGTTTCTCTCCACTCCACTTATGTGATTCAGTTAACTGATGACCACATGGCCAGTTAAATAGGACTAGGTGGAAGTTTACTCTAGTTTCTGTATGTGAGTGTCCAGATCTCTCTAGATCACTACTATGACACATTAGTTACTCATGTAGCCTATATATATTGTAATTAATTATTTACTCTTTGAGTCTGGAATATACAATTATTGCAATTCATTATTACTCTCTCTCTCTCTCTCTCTCTCTCTCTCTCTCTCTCTCTCTCTCTCTTGCAAGATTTGTGTGAATTTCTACTAGCCATTTGTTTATAGTTACTCTATATTTAAGTTTACCACACTTTTTGAATCACCCGAAATAGATCTTCCAATTAAATTTATGTCAATTGTAAGTTATGTACCTTTAAAACCCAGATTTGGATATTGTTCTATAGGTCGACTTTGCACCTGATACAAATCCAAAATTTATACACCTTTGATTTTGAAATTTTTATCTATGGTAGCCTAACATGTCTTCTCTTCAATGTCATAGGTATTATTGAATTATGATGTGCCAAGAAACATTTATGGTAACTTTCACAAAACTTGTTTTTTTTTCCCTTTCAAGAGACTGAACTTGTATGACCTACCATGTGTCCAATTTTTTTTATCTACTTCTAGAATTGTTACATGAAATAATATGGTCTATATTCTTTCCACATGAACTAGTGGCACTCAATTTGGAATTTTTAGCTTCAAATTTAACATTTTTACCAAGAACACATGTTTGATACTAGTTTTAGAACTAGTCAAAAACCCTAATTTCCACAGCCTGTATTTTCAAAATTGTAGTGGAAGTGAACCTGAAATTTATATCATATGTACTTTACTATGTCTTCTCAATCTCCCAAAAAATTAACTATTTGAAACATCCTAGAAAATATTTATAGTGAAAATTCCAAGATGACTCATTTGAGACTAATTTCAAGACTAGTGAAAAGCCTTAATTTCCACTTGCTATATCTCAGAAAGCGTAGAGAAGAAAAAATCAATTTTTTTACCAAAAGTATTTCATTGTGTCTCCTTAGGCTACTAAAAATTTAATAATCTGAAATTTCACCAAAAAAATTATAGAAAAAATGTCAAGATGACTCATTTGAAGGAGAAAATCCCTAGGATCGTATGCTCTAATACCAATTGTTATGCACCAAACAACCAAATAGCTTAAAAATAGAAAGAGAAGTGAATCTACACCTTGAGAATGAGAGAGAATAATGAATGTGAATCCTCTTAGAGGGGGGAAACTCCTTTTACAATAGAACAAATGTACAATACGAGATGATTTCTAAAACTAGGTATCCTTGTTATATATAGGAGACAAAAAATACAATTAGAATTAAAGGGTCTAGATGAAAACACTAATATAATCATAGAAATGCAATAAATCAATATATTGGTTGTTATCTAGGGCTTAAAATATAGTGTGTAAGTCACCAAAATGTAATGCAGGAGGAAAACTATTGTCCAAAGGCATTGTTAGGCTGGTAAGCACTAGATGATAAATTATTGGTTGTGAGTGCACATGAATGGGGGAGTATTTGTATTTGAAATATTTGTTTATTGAAAATATATCCTCATCATCCTATTTAGGATGAATACAAAATTTTGTAAAGTAGGATGGAAAAATAATATAGGGAGGCCAAGAGTCAATTGGGAAGAGCAAGAGTCAGGTAGGTGGAAGGCCAAGAGTATGATAGGTTGAAGGCCAAGAATCATACATAAAACTTATTAAAGAAACCCTTGCACTCTTGCAAATGGTTATGTTTTTGGAATTATAAGATATCTTCATATGTTGAATAGAAATAGAACATGGTTGTCTTGTGTTCTTATACTCTTTCAAGTTGTTAATGGTTGTGGACTATTCTCTCCATTCATAATTTACTTAAAGTTTGTCGAGATGGATGCCATAATATGTAGACTATTATCATGCTTAGAATATCAATGTTTACTTATATTATGCATTGCTAACAACTTGATGTGAAGCAAGTATTCTCTTTACAATTTTTAGGCTATCATCAATCCTCATAGTTTCCCTAGAGTTTGTGTAGACCGTAGTTGGTGGATTATTATTCATGCTCTTTTTACTTCTCCCTTTTCTTTATGTCAATCGGTTCTAAAATGTTCCTGCTAGGATTAGATAGGGTTTGTTCGTGTTATATTAGCGCTAGATTAGTTTCATCTTGCATTTGCATACTTATGTGCATTTAATTTAGTTCCTTGAACTAATAATGGAAATCAATCCATAAACTAAGGGTTCACCATTTTCAATGGTGGAAGGTCTAATTGGGCCCTTTCTCCAGCTGAACCTGTGGAGTTGGTGGGGGATATTTTCCCATGCCAACATTTTGGTACTAGAAGGAGGGCATTAACTTTGTATGGATGATAATATAAGTAATTTGTGTAGATAGTTTGTTAACAATAATAATCACAACTTACAACCCAACCAACTAGTGAACAAAGAGGACTTGCGAGCATGAGTGCATACACCAAGTCTATAACCAAAATTTCAAGATAATGAGGTACATTTTCATAATGAAATACCTTTACCACTTGAGGTTGAATTGAAATTTGATTTTTATCATCCATTAGGAACTAAAGAGAGGTTTTCTATCCCAACCCATTAGTACCAAACTTTATGTTGTCTTTGTTGTAGTTATGCTTCTCAAATTGGTGCCTTGCTATTTGTGCATGTGTTGCCCCAATACAGAAGGGTTCAAAGAATATTAACTCAAAATAAAGAAGAAACCTACATGGGGAGCCTTGTAGATTTTATCTCTCACGTCATCGATGTGATCCTAGAACCCTTGGATCAAATTCCCTTTCACCCTATTCCTACTTTAGAAAATCCTGAAGACATTGATTTCAAATATGAACATATAGCGGATATGTTACATAATCTCCTAGTGGGTAAAATGGATGGAAATCAACTGAATCAATCTACTTGGTTGGTTCTAGATGCATTGAATATTCCAACTCCTAGCCATGATCTACTGAATAATGCATACATATCACCGCTTGAGTTTGATAATAAAAAAATAGGGCCTTCTGAAGATCACATCAATAATTTTATACAAGATATTTAGTTGTTTAATGTCATAAACTAAGATGTGGTGTGCCACTTGCTTCCTTATACTTTTGAAAATAAAACATTTGCTTGGTATTATAACTTACCAGTCAAATCTATCTCAAGTTGGAATGATTTTGAAATTGAATTCATAGATAATTTTGGTGATGAAAAAAATCTTGTTACTCTCTTCCTATAATTGTCAAGAATGAAGATGGAGCTAAAGGAAAGAATAAATACTTGACCCAAAGATTCACCACTCTAGGAAAGAAAAATCTAACGAGTTCAAGGCCAAATGAGAATATATTGATAGAGTTATATTCTATTGTGATTCCACTATCTATTTCCATGTTCATTAAGAGAGAGAGGGCACAGATGCATTAGTAGCTACTTTTGAATAATCTCGCAAAGTGGAAAAGGAAATAGTGAGCTTGAAGGGAAATGTTAGGTTTGGAGGAAAATAAGAGTACTTTGGATGCAAATTCCAAGAAATATTTGTTGTTGATGAATCTAAGTACTAAATTTAAGGATAAAGACTCAAGAATGGACATGGAAAAACTATGACGAATTATTTAGAAATTGTCAAATGACATCATGGATTTGAAGATAAAAATGGGAGAAGGAAATTTAGGACAAAATATTTTCAAGGCCTTTCAAATTGATAGCTATGTCTCAACCACCAAAGACATCTATGGTAAACACCCTTCTGAGAATATATGATGTAGCTATGGATCATCTTTGCCACACCCACCAAATAAATCATTAAGAGAAGACGTGTCCAGAGTTCATCAATGTTATCGATCATATCTTTAATGAAGGTGTACAACAAGAGGCTCAAACTGAAGAAGTTGTAGAAGAAGAGTCAACAATGGTGCTATGGGACATGCTTCCTAATTTCCAATCTGACACAGAGGTTGAGGAAGAGGATGAGTTTGTAGAAGAAATCCATGCTATGCATACTGCAAAGAGATATTACCCACTTATTATTAGGAGGATTACATTCACTAATCCTCCTTCTTCTCCCATAATGATGAAACAACTACTATTTATCCTTCAATAGCTTCAACCAACACTTCTTCAATTTCAAATATCGAGTACAATATTGTCAACGATGTGTACAAGATAAAGGAAAACATTTCCTTGTGCAATTTGTTGAGTATTGACCAGCAATATAAATTATTTCTAAATACATTGAATGATCCTACTACCACAAATAAGAAAGTGGTGGTAAGTATTTCCATTGGGAATACTTCCAAATCTCAAACCCCACTTTTTCATTGACTTTTCAAAATTTTAACAATAACATGCACAATTGTTTGGTTGATTCAAGGGCACCATAGAATGTCATGTTGTACTTGATGTACAAAAGGTTGAATGTGAAGCCTCTCAAGTCTTCCATGCATATCATCCAACTCGACAAATCACATTTAAAGGTAATGGGAAAGTTAAAAGTGTGTTAATCAGAGTTGCTTCTAATCCCCATGTTCATAAAATTATTGATATTGTCATAATTGATATTCCTAAGGATTACGGTCTTTTATTAAGAAAGTATTGTTCACAAAAAATGTAGGGATGCTTCACAATTCACTGGTCTCACTTATGGCTACATTGGAATGGAAATCCCAATTAGACCAGGATTCGTCAAGAAAGGAACATTAAATAGACGACCGTGAAACTCAAGGGGAAAAGAAAACCCATTATATTTTTAGAAGCTAGTTTTGGAAACTATTTTATAGCTTCACCCTCTTCATATGATAAACAATTGTATCTCCTTCGTACTACTCAGATTGATGTTTCTTATTGTACTATAATAAAACTAGATGGTGTTAGCAACACTAACATAGTTAACATTTGGAGTTTTTACTTTGATGGTTCTAAATCCCAGAAAGGCACAAGTGTTGATTATTTGTTGATTGATCCAAAAGGTAGGTGCACCTTAATTTCCTACAAGCTCAAGTTTGAATGCACCAACAATACCACCGACTACGATGCCTTGGTCTTAAAACTCAAAAAATCTCTTTATATGAATGCTAAATAGTTAAAGTATTTGGTGATTCAGAAATCATCATAAGGTAGGTAAGGAATTCTTCTCACTATCATTCTCCTCACTCAAAAAATTATTAGGAAGAGGTAAGGAACTTGATTTCTAAATTTGAAGCTTTTAACATAAATTGCATTCCTCGTGGAGAGAATGTGGATGTTGATGCATTAGCTAATATTGCTTCTTGTTTATCCCCATTGGAAGAATTGTTAACTGATAAATTATCCATTGAACTTGTTTTTAGGCCTTCAGTACCAAATAATGTTACAAGATGGATAGTGTTAAAATAAAACCAACAGATCATTGATTTTTTTACTAATGAGGGCGAGTTTAAGGATGGATTTATCAATGATGAAAAAAATGTAAAATATTTGGATTACTACAATGATGGCATGATTGAGTTAAAGAAAAATAAGATGCATAAGAATGTAGTGGAACTTGAGAAGATATTTGACTTGCAAGACCAATTCAAGAAGTTTTTGAATGTCAAGACAAACAGCTCCTCCATGCAATATGAGGTTGTAAATATTAGGACCGAAGATGATCCTAAGACTGGCAATCTAGGTTCTTGTTGTTCAAAATATGAAATAAGATCTGATATCAAGACTTGAAGGTGTCTGATACAAGGATTATTCAACATGTGATACCCCTCAAGCCTCAAGTCAGAGACTAATCCATTTCAACAAAATTTGAGAAAGATTCATCCATCACTATAACCATTGATCCTAAAGGAGAAGAATAAGTTGTTATATGAAAATATTATCTTTCTAGTGCACCACTTATCATAATTGTGAACCTTGTTCCTTTCATGGAGAAGAGTGGTGAAATTTGTTGGAATACGAAGGGGGGGGGGTGAATCAGTATAAGAATTTTTACCACTTTTAACCACAATATATAAACTTCAACTTTATCAACAATATATCATACATGTATCATCTATGATTACATTTAATATATCATGAGAATATAAACATAAGAATAATCACATCAACAACATCACATCAAATACAAAGTACACCAATATTTACGTGGAAACCCAAATGGGAGAAAACCACGTAATGATTTCTTATATATTGTCAATAATACATTCATTGGAAGCAACAACTTCCCAATTCTCCATCTACAACTGGAAGGAGGATACGACCCCCTATTTATAGGCTCCAACCTAAAGGAAGCTACAACTCCATGAATGATATGGATCTAACCAGAAGGAGGCTACAACCACCTGATTCTCACGCTCTAACCTAAAGGAAGCTACAACTCCCTGAATTCTTTGGCTCCAACCTGAAGGAGGCTACAACCCCCTGATTCTAAGGATCCAACCTGAAGGAAGCTCCAACTCCCTGATTCTCTAGATCCAACTAGAAGGAGGCTACAACCCCCTTTCCTTTCCCCATCCTTCTACCCTAAAATATAAATGTAGACCAACTATCACTACCACAATCACCCCCACTGTCATTGTCATTGTCACTGTCACTATCACTGCCACATAAACCTATAACCTGTCAACCTGCCATTGTATCCAACATGTCACTATCACCAACCTATCACTCCCAACCTATATTCAACATCAATGAAACCAAATCCTCTCACATGGATAACAAAACCATCACCAAACCATGTACAACAACTTGTATCACCTTGCATCAACCGTGCACATCGAATTGTACCATACCATGTACATCAACCATGCACATCAACCTGTACCATATCATGTACATCCACCTATACTAGATCATGCATCAACCATACATCAACCATGCACCAACACTTGTACCAAAATGTGCATCAACCATGCACCAAAACACCTATACCAAACCGTGCATCAACAATGCACCAAAACCTGTACCAAACTATGCATCAATAATGCACCAACACCTACACCAACATATGCCTCTAACCATGCACCATATCATCAACCATATACCTCAAAAAACATGCCAATCATCCATAAACCATTCACCTTAAACATGTGACTCAACCAAGTACCAATATCATCAATAGATGTATCTCATACATATGCTACCATATATCAAGTGTGTCTCTCAATCATGTACCAACATCTCAAATATATGTCTCTAACAATGAACCATAAACATGACATGTACCAAACCATATATCAAGATAGTCAAGAGTGTACTTATAACAAGGTATCATGTCATCACCAAGGTGTACCATACCATGTATCATCACCACTAAGCATGTGCCATAACAACATAAGCATAATCATTCAAACTTACCTCTGATCCTGTAGCTGAACTGATACTTTGTAATACTGACATGTAACCTTTCCTTAGTCCCCATGAACCTGACACCAACATAATCCCCAAATTTGTCTTAGCCTCACAGGACTAAGAACTGATATCATGTGGGGCCTCATGTGACAGGCATTGTGCAACCTGTGGGGATTCCTCGTGGGAAACTAGTTAGCTGACCCACGAGGATCATCCAATTAGGTTTTTTACAGAAAACCCTAGCTCTCCTCTATAATACCAAAACTCTTGCACTTCTCACATGTCACTACCTCGGATTTCATTGTCACAAACTTTCCAAATAGATCACTAATTCGCTAGTTCACTAGAATATATTCAATAGGATAAGTGAGTGAATGTACTTGTGAATGACTCCTTGAGGTGTATTTATAATTTTTCTAGGTAACCGCATTCCTTAATCTTAGGGACTTCTTGAATTTCTTGTTACAACCACTTTACTCTTCCATTAAAGACTTGTAACCAACTAGGGGCTTCTTGACCATTCTTCGAGTATTATAACTTCACAAGGCCATAACTCATCGACCATGAGGAACTATGTGTACCACCTATCATCGAAAACAACATGATGAGGATTGTCCATATATGAGTGTGTTACCTACATTTTCACTATCCTCAATGTCTGTATTCCTCAAATAACTTTGAGTCTCATGACCACACCTTTGGGGCTTCGTGTACACTTCATCAAATGCACCCAACAAATTTGATAACATCAACCACTCTTGTTGACATCAATGACAACTAACTCACCGTCAAACTCGATCACAACTCTAGGGTAACTCGAACACTCTGAGGGTCGTCATTAATGACAACCATTTTTCCAACAATATCTCGCTTTAGCATTGATGGAAACACCAACATTGATGGAAACACTCATACTCCAACACTCATGCTCCCCCTGTGACCATTTCTCCTCAACAATGTTTCTCTCTCTCCCCCTTTGACATCAATGGAAAAGGGTATCTCTCCTTGGGGGATGCTCCCTTTGTCTTCATGCTTCCATTCTTTTTCTTCACATGTTTCTCTCCTCATGTTTCTCTTCTGTTTTGATAGAAAAGAGTGACTCCCCTTGAAAGTATACCTGCTCTAAAAAATATTTCTCTTATGAGATTTCTCTTTCTCTCCCTTTGACATCATGGGAAAAAGGATAACTCCCCCTATCGGTATGTCTCCCCTTGTCTGCATGCTTCTAATATTTCTTTCCTAATATCTTTCTCTAACGATTTCTTTCCCCTTGACTTCTCTAAAAGATTCATCTTGGCCTGTGAATTCATTATGATCTTTCACTACTGTAAATCTTATGAGTACGATCTCTGGGATCTGGTTTTATTTCACCTGATCTTCTTGTTTTTCATTTCTTCTCCAAACCTTTCTATATCTGACATCATTGTTTTCCTTCATGGGATGCTCTATCATGCTTCTACAATTCTGAGCTATGTGACCATAATTGTGCCATTTGTAACATTCAATGTTATGTGGAGCCACATAAGCATTTCTTGCTTGAACATTTCTTCCATAATCCCTACAATCTACAGCTTTATGTCCAAATTTAGTACAGTTAAAACAATGACCATAAAAGAAATTTACATACCTAGGAGTGAATGATCTTATTT
>ML780825.1:628215-645667 GCA_009831015.1 Picea engelmannii
TTTCTTATATATTGTCAAGAATACATTCATCAGAAGCACCAACTTCCCAATTCTTCATCTATAATTGGAATGAGGCTACGCCCCCCTATTTACAGGCTCCAACCTGAAGGAAGCTACAACTCCCTGAATTCTCTGGCTCCAACTAGAATGAGGCTACAACCCCCCGATTCCCAGGATCCAACCTGAAGGAATCTACAACTCCCTGAATTCTATGGCTCCAACCAAAAGGAGGCTACAACCCCCTGATTCTTAAGCTCCAACTCCCTGATTCTCTGACTCCAACTGAAAGAAGGCTACAACCCCCTTTCCTTGCCCCATCCTACCACCCTGAAATATAAGTGTAGACCAACTGTCACTACCACAATCACTGCCACTGTCACTATCATTATCACTGTCACTACCACATCAACATGTAACTTCTCAACCTATCATTGTATCCAACTTGTCACTATCACCAACCTATCACTATCACCAACCTGTCACTTTCAACCTATACTCAACATCAACAAAACTAGATCCTCTCACATGGATACCAAAACCATCACCAAACCATGTACATCAACCTATATCACCATGAATCAACCATGCACATCAACATGTGCCATACCATGTACATCAACCATCCACATCAACAATGTGCATCCACTTGTACCAAACCATGCATCAACCATGCACCAACACCTATACCAAATTGTGCATCAACCATGCACCAACACCTGTACCAAATTGTGCATCAACAATGCACCAACACCTATACCAACATATGCCTCTAACCATGCACCATATCATCAATCGTATACCTCAAAAAACATTCCAATCATCCATAGACCATGCACTTCAAACATGTTCCTCAACCAAGTACCAATATCATCAAGAGATGTATCTCATACATATGCTACCATATATCAAGTGTGTCTCTTAACCATGTACCAACATCTCAAAGATATGTCTCTAATAATGAACCATAACCATGACATGTACCAAACCAGATATCAAGATAGACAAGAGTGTACTTCTAATAAGGTACCATGTCATCACCAAGGTGTACCATACCATGTATCATCACCACTAAGCATGTGCCATAACAACATAAGCATAACCCTTAAAACTTACCTATGATCTTGTAGTTGACCTGATACTATGTAATACTGACTTGTAAACTTTCCTTAGTCATCAACAACCTGGCACTAGTATAATCCCCAAATTTGTCTTAGCCTTGCGGGACTAAGAACTGATGTCACGTGGGGCCTTGTGTGATAGGAACTATGCAACCCACGGGGATGACTTGTGGGACACTAGTTGTCTAACCCATGGAGATCAACCAATTAAGGTTTTTACATAAAACCCTATCTCTCCTCTGTAATCCCAAAACTCCCGAACTTATCACTTGTCACTACCTCAAATTTCGTCGTCGCAAACTTGCCAAATAGATCACTAGTTCACTAGAAGATATTCAATAGAATAAGTGAGTGAATGTACTTGTGAATGACTCCTTGAGGTGTATTTATACTTTTGTTAGGTAACCTCTTTCCTTAATCTAAGGGGCTTCTTGACTTTCTTGTTACAACTACTTTACCCTTCCATTAAAGACTTGTAACCAACTAGAGGATTCTTGACCATTCTTCGGGGATTCTAACTTCACAATGCCATAACTCCTCAACCGTGAGGAACTACATGGAGCACCACCTATCACCGGAAATAAAATGATGAGGACTATCCATCTGTGAGTTTGTTACATGAATTTGCATTGTCCTTCATGTACTTATTCCTCAAACAACTTCGGGTCTCATGACCACACCTCTGAGGGTTCGTGTAGACTTCATCAAATGCACCCAACACATCTGTCGACATCAACTACTCTTGTTGACATCAATGACAACTAACTCGCCATCAAACTTGATCACAACTCTGGGGTATCTCGAACACTCTGAGGGTTGACATCAATGACAACCAACTATCAAACATAATTAATCTATATGTAGATTTTAGAAGTCTTAACCAATCATCGGAGAAAGGAAAATACTATATTCCAACTATGAGGAATATTTTTTAGTTTGTGACAAGTTCCAAAATGATCTTACTAGTTGATGGATTTTCAGGGTACAACCAAGTTCTTGTCTCAGATGAAGATATATTGAAAACCACTTTCAAGATCAAATGGGGTACTTTCCTATACAAGAGAATGTCATTTAGATTAATGAATGTCAACGCCACTTTCCAACATGTGATGGATATAACTCTCAGAGGCTTTGTTAATCAAAGTATGGTTGTCTATACATATCACAATTTAATCGAAGAGGTTCTCTAACCATCTATATAATTTAAAGCAAATTTTGATAGGTGCAGAAAATATGGGATCTCATTGAACCCCGAGAAGAGTATTTTTGTTGTCATACTTATGCATGTCACTCTGAAAGACATGATATTGATAGATACAGAAAGAAAAAATTCCATAACGTAGATCCCACCACCGCACACAAGAAATGAATGCAATCATTTTTTGGTAGATCAATTTTGTAAGGAAATTCATTTTTGACTTCATTGAAATCATCAAACCCCTACAAAAGATGATTAAGAAGGATGCAATCTTTTAGTCGACCAAGGTTGAGAAGGAAACCTTTGAGAAAATCAAGGTGGTCATTGCTTCCACTCCAAACTTAAGTAGTTTAGACTTTGGAAAATATGTTTACCTCTGTACGTTTGCATATAATCAGTCCCTCGTTGTTGTGCTCACTCAGAAGGATGAAGAAGGGATTGAGTTTCTAATATTGTTTATAAGCATGGGACTACAAGGTGTTGAACTAAATTATCTAGTGGTTGAAAAACAAACATGCATCATAGTCAAAATGGTGAAACAATTTGGACCTTACATACTAAAGAGCCACACTAAGGTCATTGTTCTGCATTTTGTTGTTATATATTTACTTATCTTGAAGGAACTTGAAAAAATATGTGGAAACTAGATGATTTCTATCCAAGAATATGATCTAATTATCAAGATTCCAATCATACTTCATGGACAAGGATTGCACAAACTAGTAGTTGAAGTGAAAGATCAAGTTGATGGTGAGGAAAAAGGATAGGAGAACTTAGCATCATTGTATGTAGTTGATGTCCTCTTTATACCCGCAAACATGGGTTCATGGTATTATGATTTGAAACATTTTTTGTAGCATGCATGTAGTCCCAGTATCTTAGACCCAAACAGAAGAAGAGTGTTGAGATTGAAATCCACTCAATATCATCTTGTCTACATAATTCTTTCTAGGAAGAACTATCATGGTGTGTTATTGAGATGTTTGGAAAAGGATGTTGTTGGAAAATTATTACAAGATTTACATGATGGTCCAATGGGTGGAATTCTCTCTAGGGGTGGTGCATAAAGTCTTAAGAGTTGGATATTATTGGCCAACCCTATTCAAAGATGTGCATGCACATGTGAGAAAATGTTGAGTTTTACAAACATGCACAGGTAAGGAGAACAAAGAAGAAATACCATTGCAACCCATTGTTATAAACAAACTTTTTGAGCAATGGGGATTAGATATGATAGGTTAGATTAACTGTAACTCCTCAAAGAAACATAAGTATTTATATTGACTATCACAAACTACTTTACTCGATGGATAGAATTTATTCCAATGGAGGAACGTGAATGACACGACAATGATATGGTGCTTGAAATAACATATCATTATTCAGAGTGGATCACTATATAATTTTTCATCTATATTGGTACTTTCTAGGTGGAAAATTGGAGGAATTGGCTTGCAGGGCCCATTTTAGTGGCAGGTCCCAATTTGGAGATTTGGGGTCAAGAACCTTCCAAATCCATTTTGAGGCATAAAATGATATTTTTTGGGGTCAAATCTTTGTGAAGATAGCTCTATCACCTTAATGTTATTCCACGCACTGAGACCTTTCCGATGATGCAAAAATCACCTCAATCAAATCTCATGTGTGGAAGTCATGTCTCCTTCAAGTTGACCTACCTTGTTGACCACTATGGTATCGATTGGATTCCATGTCAACCCCCATTATTCACACATGTGGGGATAGCCATGTGTGGAATTTCAAGAATATTCTATAAGGTCCAATGCCGAACACCAATTGAGGGTCGAGACATGCAAAAACCCTAACCCTAGATGAATATCAATCTATGCTAAATACTGAGATGCTAGGGGGAGAAAGGGTTTTGTTCTTTAGGATTGTAATTGTTCCATAGTTGAGCAAAGCATCTAGGAGTGGGATTTTGAGAGCATAATAGAGGAGGTAGGACATCTGTAGTAGTCATTCAGACCATAGTGTCAAAGGAAACTCCATAGTGAGTGTCCCCTTTCTTTGTGTTTGCATTTCATAACTGAAGAAAAAAGAGGAGAGCATAGGCCTCACCTTCTAGCTGGGTTTTCTCCCAAATTGGGTTTCTCGAGATACATGTTGTGTTAATTTTTGTGGATGATGTGTTCATTTGTTTGTTCTTTCTTTTTCATATTTCAGTTATTGTCATAAATTTGAACAATAATCTAGTGTTAACAAATCTAGGCTATAAGGAAATAAACCTGCATAATTACATATTTCAGTATAAAACAAGATCTGTTGTGACAAACTTTTCTAGTGAAATATCCATGGCATTTTACAGATCATAACATAGATACCAACTTAACGAGAACTATGACCTCAAAACGAGAACTTTGGCCCAAAAAACCCATATTTTTGGGTAAAAACACCAAAATAAACCCTCGAATAAAAACTCGTTGCTAATGATAGCACCCTTTTTGGGGGGGGTAGTTAAATTTGCGACTTTTTTGAAATCATAGCCTTGACAAGTAGACAAAACCTTAAAATTGACATTTGAATAAAAAAGTGATGCTAATAGTAGCATCAATTATTTTTTTAAGGAGAGGGAAGGGTTTAAATTATGACTCAATTGAAACGATAGACTTGACAACTAGTACCATTGCAAATAAAAAAAACTTAAAATTGACTACGAAATCAAAAAGTGGTATTAGTAAAAAAATTATTTACTAATTTATTTTTTAATTAATTTACATTTTCTATAAAAATTTGAAAAATAACCTATTTTAAATTAATAAATTTACATTAAAAAAAATTTGAAAAAACAACCCATTTTTCTTTAAAAACGAGAAAAATAAACCGTATTTAAAAAAAATTAAAAAATTAAAAAAAGGAAAATAAAAATGCTAGAAGAAAACAAAACTTAAAAAAATAGCCATTAAAAATTTAAAAACAAAAAACAAAATTAATAAACCTAAAAAAAATTAAAATGTTAAAAAAAAAAAAAAATTGGTACAAACCAAACTATGGGGGAGGGTGATTCCGAGAATCGCCCTCCTCCTCCCCATGCTTGGTTTTTTCTATTTTTTTTAAAAAAAATTATAACTTTTAAATTTTGTTTTTTTTTTGTTTTTTGTTTTATTTATTTTTCCTCAAAAAAAAATATAAATTTGTTTTTATATATATATATATATATATATATATATATATATATATATATATATATTATTTTATTTTATTTTACCCTTTTCATTTTTTTTATTAAATTGTATTTTGGAGAAAAAAGGAACTATTTTTCATTTTTAAAGAAAAAATGGGTTAAATTTTCATTTTTCCATAGATTATTTTTTCCTTTTTTCATGGGTTAATATTTTTTTTTTCATTTTTTTCTTGGGTTATTTTTTCATTTTTTTTTAATGCAAAATTATTTAAATTTTTTTTTTAAATTTAACTTTTAAATTTAACTTTTTAAATGTAAATTTATCAAAAACAATTAATTAATAAATTTTTAACTAATATTATTTTTCGATTTAGGAGCCCTTAATTTTTTTATTTGCAACGGTATGAGTTCTTAAGGCAATGATTTCAATTAAGTTATAATTTTAACTCCAAAAATAAAATTGGTGGCATCATGTTTCGATTTGAGGGAGAATTTTAAGGTTTCATCTGTTTGTCAAGGTTATGATTTCCAACAAGTCCCAATCTTAACTAATCCCCCCAAAAAAGGGTGCAACCAGTAGTTCCACTTTTTGAAATATAAGTAAAAATAGCCACTAAAAACAACCTCTAAAAAACTGAGAACTCTCAAAAGTTCTCGTTAAGTTGGTAACTTTGTTTCATATCATCTCTAGGTTTTTTGTTCTGTCTGTGCTAGTGTTTGACAATGCATCTTATTTTGTATCCATGTATATCATTGAGTTTGCTCTGGAGAAAGGGATTGTCTTGCATTATTCGACTAACTACTATCCCCAAGGGAATGATGTCATTGAATTGACAAATAAGAACTTGAACCGAAATATGTAGAAGACGATAGTTAACCATCACCGCAATTGTCACAATGCACTCTCTAACACATTATGGGTTGATTGAGTTATGCCTAAGTAGCATTGGGAATATCTCCATACTTTCTTGTTTATGGAAAAGAGGAAAATTTGTATCATCTATCATCTTCTTGACTTCTTTGCAATTATCAAAAGAAGAAAGTGGTGAGAACTCCTTAGTGATACAAAATCGATTTGACACTATGTTGAAGTTAAAATAGGAGAGAGAGAAAACTAAGCAAAAGTTGGCATCTCACCAAATTATCGTTAAGCGTTGGTTTGATAAGCATGTGTCGAGTGACAAAGAATTCCAATTCAGTGATATTGTCTTGAAGTAGGACAAAGTTAGTAAGATAAAGGGAAAACACATGAAATTTCAACAACTTTGGCTAGGCCTAGCCAGGTGGCAAAGAATATTGGTCTTGGAATGTATCATTTGCAAAATATAGTAGGAAACAAAGGCCTCCTTCCAACAAATGGCCAAACCTTGAAGTGATACTTTAGTTAATTTTCCCTTAAGATAGATAGCTTGTACATAGTTGTCTACTTCCGAGTTATCTTTCTTGCTTTCAATTCTTTGTTTTTTTCTGCTTACTTTCATAGAGTAGTTTTCTCACTTTATTTTTGAATTTGAATTTTACTTTCTACTTTTGAGTTTCATTTACATGAAAATTAGTGTGTTAGCATTTTACACAACATTATGCTTTCTTTGATGCATATTTTATTTCTAGTCTTCCACATGCAACAACACTTGGCACATGGAGACCAAGCCAAGAAACTCCACATAGCTCTGTTTGTTTATGATATTGAAGGATCAAGATGTGAAAGTGAATTGTGGCAATTACAAGAAGGATTCAAATAATGGTTGGACCTGGAAAATTTTGAGTGATTACGCTTCTAACAATTTTGAAATTTGGTTTTGGTTAACAAGTCAGCTTGTCGAATAAATCCATCCACATACATTAAATCAATCTGTCATGTGAAAGGTGAAAAGTCAAAAATCCAAGGTTGAAAATCATAAGGGGATATTCTTAATACTCAAGCATGAAAATCATTAATAAATCCTAAGAAGAAAGTCAACTTCCATTAAGACCACTCTTCCTCTGACTGTCAATCGCTAAAGCAACATATTAAAGGAATGAAAAAAACTTACAACTTAAATAAGGGACTTAAATAAGGAACATGCAGATATATCCATTAGGGTTATGGATGCTACCTGGTAGTGGAGCAAGGTATATGATTCTGTAATGACTCCATCAAAGTTATAGATGCTCATGGGAAATAAAAAAACACCCGAGGGATACTATGTTCATGTATAGGGAACATCTTTTACCCCAAATACAAACAACTATGATTATTATTTGAGATCATTGATTCATATGCTCAAGATTGAATAAACCTCATCATTCGTTCTTTTGGTACAACTAATGAGTTTCCCAAACCGGGTCGCAAGAGTAATCATTGATTCCCTTGCCATGAATGGTTTTGCACGAATCCACTTCATATAATTCTTATATTTCTATGAGAGGTGAATAAAATATTCATACGTCATGGAGAAACTTTGATTTCAACGAAGTAGCTCTCCGAACAAGGCCTATACTTTAGCCTTTAAGTCCCTTTTGTGTGTATTTTGGGTGGTTTATCAAAATGATATTTTTAAATCCTAAAGAAATTTCCTAGACATATTTGAGGCACACGGAAAAAAAAATGCAATCAATGGAATTCAATTTTGAGGCCCCCAAGTATGAAAACGTGAATTAAAAAATTTCCCATCAACCAGAGAGTTTGGGCTTCGTGAATTGTGAAAGTTGTTGGCCTAAAGATAGAATAGGGATTTCAACCACTAGTTAGAATGTCTTGATATCCTCTATGCTTAGAAACAAATGTTTTATTGATCCAAGGGTAGAAAAAGGAGTTATGGTCTTATTAAGCCAAGAAAACAAATGACTATATTGACACTCAATTTAATTGTTTTTAATTATTTGTCAAGACTTCTTCAAGTTTATTTTTTTTATCTTATCTCACATAGGAAGTATTTTGATATGTCTAAGGCATTAGAAATAAAGTTTCAAGCCTTGTTTCGAAGCATGGAAATATTTGAAGGTGTCACAGCTCCAATGACTTCCCGTGACCACTACCAAGTTGAAGAAGTACTACAATCACTGAATAGCCATGGAAATTCAATGATTCAGCTAATGAGAGTTATCACTACAAAGAATGAAGAGATCACTTTGTAGATTAATCATGAAGCTTTCATCTTCTCCAAGACATGTTTTGTCAATTGTTGACTGCCCAAGCCAACAATTTGTATGATGAAGGGTAAATCATTGGGTTGGGAGGCTAACAAACCTTTGAAGCCATCAATTGATCTTTAATGGATGAGGTGGGAAAAATTTTCCATTCCAAGGAAAAAAAAAAGGTGTCAAAAACTGTATGTTTCTCGATGATTTTCCCAAGGAAAGGAAAATTGTTGGGTTGGAGGCCAATAAGCCTTCGAGCCTAGTGATTAGGCCTCGTTGATATCTAAAGTTAGTGATTTTTCTCCAAAAGACAAATCAAAACTTTAAAGAGCCGCTTTCTATCCAAACCTAATGATCGAGCTTATTAACCCTTGTACTCAAAAATTTGCATCCTTCAAAACTTACAATGGTAGCATTATAAATCATCATCTATCATCCCTAGAAAAACCACTTCTCCATTTCATAATTCCTAACCACTCAATAGATCACTCTCAACACTCCCTCACAAAGTATCTTAAGTTTAGGTATTGACACTATGTCATAAACTTAGTTCTCTATTTGTTATTTCTATGTCTATGTTTATATTTCTATTCCTATGTTTCTACCATGTTTCTATTGCTAGGTTTCTATTGTTTGTATGTTTTTATTCTTCTTCTATAGGTTTTCACAGTTGTGGAAAGAGGGATTTTTTGTGCTCGTATAAGGAGGGAAAGAAGGACAATGTCTAGGGGTGCCCAACTACAACACTCTAGCTCAAACCAGGACATAAACCAAGGTACCGTTGAGGAGAATTTGAATACAAATGTTGAAGATCATAATAAGGTAGAGGTTGAATCCTTGAAGGTATTGCTCCACCATCAACTATAGTACAAAGTGAAAGTTCAACCAAGAATAATAGTGCTATCAAAGGATGGAAAAAGAGGATACAATGAAGGCAATTTATGATGTTGAATTCAATAGATATTTGGTGAGAGCCACTACGAAAAAATATGGAATAACACCAACATTATTGGCTAAGTGGTCTCACACACACAAAGAGAAAAGGGCCTCTTATAGTGTTAATTGAATAAGAGGAGATAGAAATAGTTGCTTGGTGTAATGAGATGGATAAATTGGGCCATGGGTTGGAGTTGATACAATTAAAGGTCAATGTTGCTCAATTTTTTTAATGGAGGCCAAATCCATTCATATATGGATTTCTCGGGAAATCATGGCAGGGAGGGTTCAAGAAAAGACATCCAAAGATTGTATTACAAGCATTGGATGGTCCGGATAGAGACATAGCTATGAATTTATGCTTTGTAGTTGTGACCAATTTCTATGAGACTCTATCTAGTGCTTATGAGAAACATTCCTATAGTCCAAAATGTATATGGAACGGTGACAAGATTATTTTAAAAGATGGAAGGAATTGTGGCATGTGGGTAATTTCCAAGAGAGGGAGTAGGAATGTACCAAAAACTCTACCCAAGTGTAGGGAGTGAATAACTATTTTTTTGTGTGTAAATGCAATTATCCCGTCAATGCATGAGTTTTATTTTTTCAAGGGAAAGGTTTAGATGAAGAGCCCTATTAGAAATTGTGAGCCAGGAGCATGCATGGACGAGTAAAGAATTGTTTATGAAATGGTGTTATCATTTTGTTGCATTTGTAATTGATGGTGTCTCATCTACTAACAAACACTTGTTGATTTTTTATGGCCATGGAAGTGATGCAGCTTTACAAACCAAGGAGGAGGCAAACAAAATGGGCATAGACTTGTTGAATTTGCATGCACACACTACTCATAGGTTGAAACCCCTTGATGTGAGTGTGTTTGATCCTTTTAAGAGTTACTTGAGGTCTAAGAGAGCATATTGGATGGAAAATAACACAAGGATAAAGGTAAAAAAGTTTGAATTAACAGAACTTACTAATTGATATTTTATAAGAGCTCTTATATCGTCAAATATCAAGGTTGGATTTAGATGAACTAGAATCTGGGCACTAAACTATGATGCTCTTATTAAAGATATGAATTTTAGCCAAGATTTTGATACACATGGTGATGAATATGCAAATGTTGTAGTGGACATGTTAAGCCTTTCTCAAGGACACTACCAACCATTAGGTGATGATGATGAACATGTTAGTGCTACTAAATTAGAGGATTAAGCAAATCAAAATAATATGGGCCATTGCATCACATGAACCACATGCAGATTCTATAGAACATACTCAAAATGAAACTACTGAATTGAATATGATCGAAGGTATTCAAGCAATGGGAAGCCTCAATAAGAAATTGGCATTGCCAAGATAAGTACCCCAACTTGAGTGGTTAGTATAAGCCATGATAAATATGAATAGAAATATTGTTACCAACACTAATGAAGAAAACCATAACATGCCTTTGTTGCCAACATATTTGAACAACAATGAATTTTTCCATTATTATGTGGATGTTGGAGGTGTATAATAACATAATGGAGACGATGAAGAACCATATAAAGAAGTGAATGAAGAATAATCATAGCTCCTATATGATCCTCATATTTATCCAAGTACCAAACTAGCACTTGGACAATTCCTAAAGTTTATAGGTGAGAGAGTGGCAAAGAAAGCAAGGAAAAAATCAAAAGATTTTCTTTGATTAAGAAAGAGTTCACAATTACTAACTTTAAAGGATTACATCACACTCTTGGCTGAGATAGAACAAAATAAAAAGGAGATGTTGGAATGGACACAAAAGAAAAAGGAACTTGCAGTCATGAAGAGGGAAATAAGGATTGTTGTAGAAAAACAACGAAAGTAGGATAGGCTTCGAAGAGAGAGGGAAAGGAAAGAAAATGAGCACAAAAAATAATTGGTAAGGCATGAAAAATAACAATGGAAGGCGCTACAAAAACTTCAAAAGGAGCAAGAGAGGAGGGAGAAACATGAAAAAACTACAAACGAGCTTGAACATAGGAGAATCTTCACCAATTCAATTGATCAAATTGCAAAGAATAGATGATTCTTCCAATACCTAATAAACATTCATATCCCTCCCTATCGTGTAATAACAACACCTCACCCCTCTCTTCCTACTAGTTCAAGGGCCAATCTAGTATGTTCTTTTACAATACCTCCAATTATTTTTGGGGCATTGAACACAAGTCAAAACTATAATTTCCTTATTCCTCCTTGGATGCAAGTAGTGAAATGGCATCCAACAAATGTGAGCAACTCAACCCACTTGGATCAAGCAAATGTGGGAAACTCACCATACTCAAGCAATGGATATACTCATCCTCTTCAAGCATGAAAATGTTTTCTATTTGTACTAACCACATGCATTGTAGATTTTGGTACATGGGCCTTGTTTTGGTGTCCCTCTATTTTCCCTCAAACACAAGCTAAGGTCTTAATTATTATGTATCCAGGCCCAATTTATAAGGGCATTTCCATAATTAATTCTTAGGTCCTATTTTCCTCTTCAATTCAATGCATTGTATGCATAATGATATAAATATACACAAGAGAATAATGTATAATTACATACACAAGAATGTTTTTGGGGAAATTAAGAATATTTCATAATTACATGCACAAGAGAATGTTTGGGCAATTAAAATTTAGGGAGCGAACCAATTTCAAGGACAACCAATGGAATCACTATCCAAAAGAGAGGCCTAGAAAGAGGTAAATAAATTTTCTTAAGACAAGCTACTCAAACGTAAAGATCATTAGCTAATAAAAGAGGCCAGCAATCCCTTGTAAATATAGTCTTAGTTATAGGGACTTGCCTAAAGGATGATCAATATAGAGTTGTTATTTGGAGGGAGAAAACCCAGAGACAACTTGGTAGAGGTGCACCAAGAAGATCAATTGATTCATTCAATTGGTCTAGGGATGATTTAACCATATGTTTCATTCTTCCCATGCCTCACCACTTTATTTAAGGAGCCATAACATAGTTGAGAGCCTTTCTCGAATCATGTTCTGTAACAACATTCTTCCCAAAGGGAATAAGGGAGATCCACCCATAGAGTCGAATGTTCCACCACCATTATTATTTTTATAATAGAAACTATAAATGGAACATAGGTGTATTTTTGTGTGGTGGTTCATATAGAACATACAAGGTGAAGTTTAGCTATACAATGTGAATCAACTTTACAGTCCAAATAGATAGGTGGTTTGACCTGATTACCATAGAAGTATTACTCATTGAATCAAACCACAAAATAAGAATTGGTTTTGTCAGGAAAGATGACTGAGCAGTAGTCAATCTTGTATATGTCATAGTTGGAGTGAGACCTTTTGTTGAGTTATCGAGGAGACATAAAATTGACTATCGACATTGAAACCTTGAACTAACTCAGTAGTTGTCATCATTCTTCATATTTTCTAGAACGAGATGTTTTGAGTATCTCATAAAGGAGCCCAAATCTCATCAATTGATGTGTTTCGCTGCTTGAGGTGGTGTAATAATGGTGTTGTGCACCACATCCTCTAGACATGGTAAGAACAACTCTAGACATTGAACTTTGATTCCCAAACTTACCAATTGGCTTACTATTGAGAATGATTTATAGGATAGCAAATCAATAGTCATTCAATTGGGGGATTTCTATTTCTGCACTTAGGGGCCTATCGCACCTTTGAGAACCAAATTGATCCATGATAGGTGTAATGTTGGTCACATATATTGTTACGATTGGCTGATGGTGGGTGGTTAGATTCATTGGATGACATGGAGGGACCAGTGCAACGAATTTATGTAAATGCAACTTAACAAATTGCTTACTTATATGGGTTTGTCTAGTCAAAAATATGTAATTTCCATGGCCCAATTGACTTCCATTTCTCATTCTCAATCAGAGATACTTAATAATGTGATTCAATGAAATCTAGTGATCGATCCCAACATGAATGTGATATTAAGTTCTCTAATGAGAGGGAATATGAAATCTCCATCGTGAAATTGCTAGTGTGAAATGCATTGGTCATGTAAGATAGGGGTGCAAGATGCTTGAATTCACCAATTGAATAAATCAATTATGGAAGGAAAATGTTGCCTTTATTTAGAAATAGTAAAATGTGTTACCATAAGAAGTGTTGAAAATCTACTATTCAACATCATCACTATGAATGTTTCGACTAGGAGTAGGAATGGAAAAGTGGCATGAATTTAGATTAGGATCAATAGGTATCACTGCAACATCCATTCAATCTACTCTCAAGGTATCATTGTCTTCCAAAAGATTCAATATGATCTAAGTGATGGCTATGCATTAAGACTCATAAGTGGCTACTATTAACCCTACATGACCAAGCACTTCGACGAATGCTCTTCTCTGTATTTAGAAATGCCCCCTATGTAAGTTCCATGTTATCTTTCATGTCCACATAGCCACTCTCAGGTTCCTTTGGACACCAAAATCGAACCCAACATTTCCTAAATCCTAGTGGTTGGTGCAATTCCATGAATGAGTAGAATGAGCAAATCATGAGCCAACAATGGAGTAAATGGAATAAGATGGCCAGAGTTAAGGGGGGGGTTTATTGAGCCCTTAAAATTGGGAAAGGATGTTTGGACAGAATATCAAATGAAGAGTTTTGGGAGAGTAATTTGTTGGTTCAAGTTCAGTCATACTACTAATTGGATTCATTGAGGATGATTCTACAATCGCTTTTTGTTACATACCAAGGAGCATGAAAAATATCCTTAGAATGTTGAGCACTAGGTTTTTTCAGGAATAATGAGAAGTGGATAATGAGAAGGACATCCCTAATTCTATCAATGACTACAACCAATTTCCCAACATTCCTAATAAGGTGCTTTGTCCACCACAATGACTCGATTTCCTAGTAACTTGGATAACTAGTCATGTGACCACCCTTAAAGTAGCTTCTAAATGTCCTCTTCTCCAAACCTAACTTCATACATTCTCTTGGTGCCAACTTAATAACAATGAATGGAGAATTTAAAAATAGTGGAGGGAGGAAGGGAAGGATGTTCTAAGGAGAGTGTTAGTGAAATAAGACTTATGTATAACATGGAGAAGTAAAATCTCACATTGGGGTAGCCAAAACAAATAAAATACAATGAATATACACTATAGCATGCCATTGGGAGACAATATTGATCTTGTTAGAGTATGGAATTTGATATGGAAGAGTAAAATTTCATGTGGTTAATAGGGATAAGTAGATGGTAGATGATGGTAATGATCGTCATTCTTCTTCAGATTGGTTTGGTCCATTTGAAAATGTATAATGTAAGTAAATCAATGGTTGGTAGGGGACCTCCATTGTTGGTGGAATAAGACAAAGCACAATTTCACTTTTGGAAAAACAATAAAAAATGTTTCAACAATTACACGTTTTGCTAGAGGAAGCTTGCATAATCTATTAGACATTATGTGGAAACCTTGTCAAGTTTACAAGGGTTGATATGCTTGATATGGTGTACTAGTAGTCTTGGGAAGGGCAAATTTCCTATTTCTTGCAATATGTGTATATTTGTTTTGCATAGTCAACTATGGGAAAGTTGAATAAGTTGCATCTAAGATTGTGTTGCACATTAAATCAACACACGACAATAATGATAGAAAGGAAAATGGTGGTAGTTGGAGGAGAATCCTCTCGTTGATCATTGGATGATGGTAAAGTAATATGTGACTGCATTTCTTTGACAAGCACCAACACATGACTTCCTACATGCATGGTCAGGTAATGTGTGACCTTGTTTCTTCTACAAGCACCAACACATGACTTCCTACATGCAAAGAGCCCAACTTGGTAGGTATATAAGGGTCATTCCCCACTACTTGTAAGATAATTTTTCTTGGGAATTATTCCAATTTTACACATGATTTTGTCTACTTGGTCAAGAAACCCTCTTAATTTTTAAGATAACTTAAAACAATAGACTAAAATATGTTCTCCATTTCCTATTTCTTAAATTAGCTACTAACATACTTTATAATTCTTACATTCAATTCCTCTAATTTAAACCATTTGGCAATATATATTTAGTTTATCCCTTGGTTTCTATGGGTTAGTATTGAGACTTTTTACAAGCATATAAATCATTATTTCCATGTTAATCCCTACCATAGGAAGGAATTATAAAGATAAGAATTAATGGGTCATCAAGAATAACCCGAGGGATGGACAATTGTGCACACACACAGAGATCTAGATTTATAAATGGAACGGAATGAAATACAAAGTTATAACAAAAACACATAGATAAAGTGAAACTTAACTTCTATTAATAAATGAAATGTGTTGAACTGTAAAAATGTAGAATGAAATAAACTCACTCGAATGGTGGTAGCTTATCTCTGAGAAGAGATGTGACAGCTACGTGCATTTACAAAAGCGCATTACAATGAGGTCGAAAGGAATTTTCATCATAAAGAAGTAATGAGGAAACACTAAACATCCAAAAACCTAACCCTAGGAGACGAAATGCCAAAAGGCTTTGTGAGCTCCGATGGAGTTAGTTGATATGTCAACTTCCCGGGGTCGCAACTTTTGCATACGATCTATGTTTGGCATGCTTGATAGCCCATTGGAAAGGTCTAGCCGAGAAGTACACATTCTGGTCAGCCTAGACTAGACCTTTAGCTATATTATGGGCACTATCGCATCCAAAAAACGTTATTTAAGGTCTTAAAATGGCCATGGAAGTTCAGGACCTGCAAAAAGTGTAGAAACATTTTCAAAATGGAAAAATGTGTTGTGGGTTGATTGAACAAGTGGGTGGCCACCGATATCCACCTAGATCAATACTCCCCCCTTAGGAAACAATGGTCTCCATTGCATTGAGTGCCCCCATTAGATGGGGAAACTTCTGCTGAACTTGGCGCCAGGTTAGCCACTTGCCTTAGGAGATTCCCTGCTTTGACAACCCGATAAAGTTAGATCCTCTATTGACGAGTTCCCTTAAATTGTGTGTCCATGATCTTATCAATGGTTTCCTATTCCATGCAGTCAGGGTTGAGCTCTATCAATTTCAATTACTCTATTGTCTCTTATGTGTCCAATAATGGTGGAAAGTATGGCCGAAGGAGGTCCACATTGAACATTTGGTGCAAGCCAAGGAAGGGGGGAATACTTAGCTCAAAATCATTGTTACCCACAATATTAGTGATCGTGTAAGGACCACAACAAAGTGGACGAAGCTTCTGATGGGGTCCAATAAGGTGCTCCTTCTTCAAATGAAACCAAACCTTGTCTCCCACCTAAAACTTGTGTGGCACCCGGTGTTGATCATGGTGTTGCTTGTACTTAGCATTGGATTTATGCAAAATATCATTGACTTGTTGGTGGATGTGATGAATCCATTCAATAAACTTGGTGGCTTTGTCAACCTCAGATTGAACATGGGAAGATTCTTCATGTGTGGTCGCAAGGGGTAGTGTGACATCAATGGGACCCAATGGTTGAAATCTCAGCCCCACCTGCAAGGGGTTGTGGTTGGTCGAGCTATGGATAAATCTATTATAGTTATGTTGAACATAGGGGAGACTCTCATCCCATGTGCTTGGATGCTTGGAGTTGTACATGTGCAAGATATGCAACATCATATTGTTGACTACCTTTGTTTGGCCATCAGTTTGGGGGTGGAAGGTAGTGTATTTGGTGAGCTTGGTGCCCAATAGTGACGAGAGGCTCGACCAAAATGTGCTTAGGAACCCGTTGTCCCAATTTGAGATGATGGTCTGCAGTATCCCAAAATGTACCCACACTTGTTCAAAGAAGAGATTGGAAATGGCCTCAATTGTGATACTCTTCCTGCAGGCTGTTAGAATGGCCATCTTAGAAAATCAATCAACCACCATAAAAACACAATCATTGTTGTACTTAGTTGGAGGAATTCCAAACATGTAGTCCATCAAT
>ML780825.1:649819-662981 GCA_009831015.1 Picea engelmannii
GACAATTTTGCCACCTTTGATTCACTAAAATCTCCTTTCCTCAAGCCAACTTCTTGCATTTCATCTAGAAGAGTTGGAATAGCATTAATTCTTTGTTGAATAAAACTGCACTGCATTGGGTCACTTTCAATGGCTATGCAATTTCTTCCTTTCTATAGGCAACATGCTAATGTTGTACCTAATCACCAAATACAAAATAAATAACGAAGTTAGATACTATAAAAGACATAAATTAAAAATAATATAAGATTGAAGTGTGATATCATAAATATTAGATCACAATTCTTACCTGAACCCGAGAACAAATCCAAAACCCAATCTCCTTCATCTCAAAATTTATCTATAAGATAATTAATTAATGCTTGTGGTTTTTTATAAATGTTAACCATCTCTCCTTTTGAATATTTTTCCTCACATGTTAGCTTTCTAACCACAGCATTGTATACCAATATACTACTAGGAGTCTCTACATCATTTGCATTGGCAAGAATAGAATTATAAGAATCATCTTTTGTCCAGGTTGCAAGATGTATACTCTCAAAATCACGTTTAAATGATTCTCTCTTGGAGCTATGAATATTAGGCTTGTGTTTGTAACATAAATAAGTGCAAATTCAATTAACTTGTGAATTAATAAAATTGTTTTCTAGTCTTAATTGCTAAAAATACACTTTCAATATCTTACCAAATAAACTGCATCCTTGTCTTTTCTTTTCCCTTGAATCTTGATTGTACTAATCCTTATTGTGTGTCTAAATGAAATACTAGAAATCTCCAAAATGGTGATGTTGTAACTTCTGTAAATCCCATAACCAGTTTACTGAAAGCTTGGTAAGTATAAGGCTCGGTATCATATCCAATGTTTTGGATATTATAACCATGAGGGATATCTGCAATAACTAGGGAGTATTCTTTTTTAAGAACAATATTTGCAAGTTTTTCACAATCACCTAATATCACTTTATATTGAATAGTGTCGAACCCATTCCAAATGTAGTGATCAAGGGTGTCATCAAGTTGAACATTTTGAATACGTCTCCTCCTTTCTCTTTCAAACTTGGCTTTTTGAATAAAACTCTTAAACATTTCAGGTACTCCATATGCATTATTCTTTGGCATCTTTAATGAAACAAACAAACATATAGTTATATATCTATAACTATTAAAATATAAATAAATTAAATTACAAACAAATAATATGAATGTAATAAATCAACATACCTTTTTGAATGCAACCAAAAATTGTTTCAATACTGTTGAAGAGCTTGAATCTGGATAGTTGAGTTTCACATCATCCCAACTTTCTTCATTCAACATCTTGACCATTTCCTCTTGTATTTTCATATACACATTGTGACCAAATAAAACAAAAATAATGTTAAACTGGTATGTTAAACTGAAAAAATTAATTTTATTGTCCTAACATAAATAAAAATAACTCAACAGACTTACTTTTTAAATTCATCACACGTTTCTTCCATTGACAATTATCCCGACCTAACACGTGATAATACAGTTATGATAAGTTTATCATCCTTCACTCCTTGTATTGATCTCCAAGGTGTTATAGTCGTATCATCAGGAATATGTTTTATGTCAGGACTTGTCTTACTTGTGCCACATATCAATGGTTTAGCCTTCTTAACTCTCTGGTTTTTTATACTAATATTTTCCCATAGGGTGAATATCTCATACCTATCTAGTTCTAAATCCCAATTGAAAATAGATATCCACAACTCTAAATATATCACTTTCTTTGCGATTTTTTTCTTTTGTATTTTCATCATCAAGTAGGAATCCTATTTCCATACAACATTGCTTCTGAAACTTAACATCAACATTTGATCTCTCCCCATGGCATATTTCAGAAAATTCATTATGGATAAATCTCACCCTTTGAATGAAGGTCATAGACATTTTGTACTCATTGTCTGTGTTATGATCCCATGACAGTAACGTTGCTTCTTAATATGTTAAACCTACATAAATTATGCATTTGACTATCTCAAAAAAAAGATTATTGGGATATTCTTGCATCAATTCTTTTTTATCCTCTGCAGAATGATTTCCTCCAATCACATAATATTTGTATTCAAAACATTTTGTTCTATCAAATTCTTCCCTCGTAGGAACTTCTATTGGGTCAACAAGAACTAGGTAATCAACCACATGTGCATATGTATTGTACCTAATCAATGCTTTCAAATTGTGAATATGCAAATGATGCGATTTTCTAATTTGTTATTTTTCCTTCCCTTCTGTGGGTTTATAAAGTTGTTTCACATTCAATTGAAATGTGTGTCCATCATCAACTAAGTTTTTCGTCATCATTCTATTTCGAATGACATTTTGTGTTGTTTTCATAATACCATCCTCTAGATCAACACCTGGTGTTATTATTTCTCTGCTACCTTTAGTACTTTTACTATAATACTTTGAGCTAACGATGGCTTGTTGAACATTATCAACATTTTTTTTCTTCCTCTTATGATTTAAATGTGTTTCATCTAAATCAATGATTTC
Source organism: Picea engelmannii (assembly GCA_009831015.1). Taxonomy (NCBI): domain Eukaryota; kingdom Viridiplantae; phylum Streptophyta; class Pinopsida; order Pinales; family Pinaceae; genus Picea; species Picea engelmannii. The sequence goes on from ML780825.1 coordinate 652,343, forward strand.
TTCATAATCAATAGGAATAGACTCATCATCAGCCATCACTCTTTTGTGTTTATCTTGTTTGTTCTTTTTGCGAGAATGAGTGATAACCTTATTGGGACCAATCTCAAAAAAATCTTCATTTGGAGTTTCCTCATTTTCAAATATAACCCTTTTAGGATTTCTAGAATGAGGATTTTTCTTTCTTCTTTCATGTTCTTATATGTCTACTCTTGCAGGTTCAACCTCCATTACTTTATGTTTCTTTTTATTTCCTTCTTGTGTCTTTTCAATATGAAAAGTGTTTATGACATCCATGATCCCCACTAACATAAGTGAAAGTCATTCAACAAAATCTTGTAAAAACAAAATATAACATTTTCATGTTAAATAAAATTAAAACATTACCATGATACTAAAAATAATAAACAACACAAAAATAGAAATAAAAAACTTACATTGCCTGGCTCAATGTCATCAACGATGGATGCACATAATTCTGAAAAACATTCATTCTTGTTATAATTGTTCAATTTGAAACAATATCTAAACTTGATATAAGTTCTTCCTTGTTTGACAAGTGCATAAACAATATATGTGGTTGGCACCAAACATATATCTTGTAACAAGCCAAGTGTCTGATAATTTCCTTGCACATGTTTTAATTTGGCACAATACATATATATGATCTCCATTGTTTCCCTGTTTGTCTTTAACAAACCAAGAATATTCATGTTTTTTTTCACCTTCCACATATTTCTACTCTCTAACATTCTCCATTGCCTTTGATAGCTCAGGTGTTATGCTATCATTTTGTTGTCTAACATTCATGGAGGTTCCAGTTATTGCAGGTCGTGATCCGGATATATTCATACATAATCTATTTCCAACCATTTTCCTATATTAAGATTAAAATAAAAAATAGGTCTTTCACATTATAATAAACTAAAAAAAACAACATTGAATATAAAAACTAATTTAATTAAAAAAAAAATGTACCCATATGTAAAATATTTTGACCCATGGAGTTATTGAGCTTATGAGAGGACCGTGCCTTGGTCATGGGGGCTGGGGTGATGCCGGCATCGCCCCAGCCCCCCGCGGCTAAGGCACGAACATTGCCCAGTAACCACCATGGAACAAAACTAATAAAATTTAAGTAAAAAACAATAAAAAAGCTAAAAAAAATTAAAAACTATATCTAAATTTGACTTTTTCTTTTCTTTTCTTTTTTCCAAAAAATATTAAGGATTTTGTGAAGATTTTTTGAAAAAGTCTCAAATTTTTTAAAAAGTTGGGTATTTTTTAGAAAAAAGTAGAAAACATCTAAACAAATTTAAGGTTTTTTAATTTTCGCATGAAAAAATATTATGTGATTCAAAGACAATATTATAATTATTTTTTTGGTAAATGGTAAGAATTTAAAAAATAACTAACCTATGAAATGTTAGATTCTTCTCGGATTTCTTCTCGATGTTTCTGCCTTGTAGCTTGCTCCAAGTCCTTTAACAAATACTGCCCAAGATATAACATAATGTAAAAAGATAAAACAAGACTGTGTATATATAACACAGATGATATAAATTAATGTTATAACGAATGTGGGATAAATAAAAAAATTAGGTATATTGTCTACATATATACCTAAAATTATATGGATCATCGATATGTTTAATAAATGTGGGATAAATAAATAAACATTATTAATATTGTATTTAACATGTAAATAACAAAATAAAGAGTAAAAATTGTTTTTAATTTTTAAGGAAAAATAAGTGAAAAAAAATTGGGGGGAAATTTTGGAGGGAAAAATTTGAGGGAGAAATTTTGGAGGTGAAATTTTGGGGAATATTTTGGGGGAGGGATTTTCAAGGGAAATTATATTTTTTGGGGGGGGAGGGGGCATTTAGAGGGAAACGATCATTATGCATGTTATAATAATGTCATAGGGAGGGTGAGCATTTGTTTCATTCTATGTTCTTATAGAGAAGGGATGACTTCGTCAGATAAAGAAGATTTTATTTCTGAGACATCAGCAAATTGTTCGCATACCTCTTTTGTTGGGACTAGGAAATGCGATAGGAATGTTTGTAATGCAAATGAGGTGTCGTATTTTCAGCTAGTCAGAATTTTGATCATAGTGCAAGCAATTTGATTCAACATGTTCCTCATGAAAGTCCTAAATCATAGGACTTTGAAGGCACCGATGATGAAGAGGAGGAATATGATGGTGATAAATCTAGTCAACAGTTTAATAGTAATGAAAATAATCAAAATGTAGGTCAAAGTGGAGACTATGATCAATGTTTAAATGATTGGGATGAAACTTTTCCTCCAAGTGAGGAGTTTCAAGGTACCGATGAAGATTTCCAAGGCACCAATGAAAATGATAGAGAAATTCCCTCAAGTGGAAATTTTAAAATCAGTGAAGATGATTATGGCAATGGTGGACACTTTTTCCCGAGTGGGGAATTTAAATACAACAATGTTGGTGATGATGAATTTCCTCCAAGTGAGGATTTTTAAGGTATCGATGAAGAGTTTCCTCCAAGTGAGGATTTCCAAGGAACGAATGAGGATGATGAAAAATCCCCCCCAAGTGGGGATTTTAAAAGTAGTGACGACGATTATGGAAATGTTGGACACTCTTTCTCGAATGAGGAATTTAAAAGAACCAATGTTGGTGCTGATGATTTCCCTCCAAGTGAGGATTTTCAAGGTACCGATGAGGATAATGAAAATTTTCCTCCAAGTGAGGATTTTCAAGCCAGTAATGAGGATGATGAATAATATCTCTCAAGTGGTGATTTTCAAAGTAGTGAAAATGATTACACCATTGGTGGACACTCTTTCCCGAGTGATAAATTAAAAAGAAACAATGTTGATGTCATTTTTCCTCCAAGTGAGGATTTTCAAGATACTGATGAAGGTTTTCAAGGAACTAAGCATAATGGTGAAAATTTTCACTCAAGTGGGGATTTTGAAAGCAATGAAGATGATTATGTCAATGGTGGACACAATGTTAATGATGATTTTCCTCCAAATGATTATGTTGATGATGATGTTCTGAATCATTCAGCTGCAACAAATCAAGGTGATCAACATTCTCTAGTTCAGTCTCCTGACAATGTTTTGCCTGATACTCCTTGTGGTGATAAGGAAAATCCTTCTAGTGAGGATGATGAAATAGTAGAGACATTGCAAAGAAACATTGTAGAAACATTGTGTCTAGGACCAGGATTAGACCTTTTCATATCAATCCAAATCATTCTAGTTATACAAGGTCCAAGAAAGAATTTCTCACTAAATCAATTTCCATAGGTGAATTGATTTCAAGTGAATGTTGTCAAAATAATTGTTTGAAAATCATGGACTACATGTATGCCTTGAATAAAAGGAAGACATATTTGTCAATAAATAAGAGCATGCAAAATTCATATTTGATGGGGTGCATGATATCCACCAATACAGGATATGATTATCACATTGGGAATATTTTACTTTGCAGAAAGGATTTCAAAAAAATTCACTCAACTGGTAATCTTCGTCTATCAAGAATCCAAACAAGGTTGGAAAAAGATCCATCATTTTATTCAAAGGTACATCATGGACGAGAGAGTGGGCCATTCACAAACACTACATTGTCATGGATGTGTGATTTCTTTTCCAAACATGGAGAGTGTATGCCAGATAGAGACACAATACATATTCTAGATAATTTTTCAAGGAGGGAAATCTACAACTTGTACACATGATATGTTGAAGGTGTTGAAGGAAATGGTAATTTTATTACATATGCATATTTTACAAGAATATGGAAGAAACAATTCAACAATGTTTGTATTCCTAAGAAGTCAAGGATGGGGATTTGTAGTATATTTGCTACTCTTAAATCAAGAAGAGATAAATATGAAGGGGAAGAAAGAGGTATGTATTTACTATTCATTTTCTAAAATTTAATAGTTATCAACTATGAAAACATACAATCAATATTTTCATTTTATGTCATGTGCATATTCCATAGTCAAATCACTTCAAGAACATCGGAATCAATAATCAAGTGAAAGAAAAAAGTTGTACAAACATCAGAAGAAGTGTTATGATGCTCCAAACAAATATTTAGGTATGATAATTGATGGCATGGACCAGAAGAAAACACTTCTATCACATTTTGTTCGTACACCCAAAATTTTACAGGAAGATAATTTCATTCAGTTTCACTTGGTTGGTTGTATGGTTTTCAATGGAAAAATGTGTCCAAGGGTTTACTTCACAGTTCCAAATATTCATAATGATACAAATATGACCATCACCATAATTCATCATGTGCTCACTCATTGGTCTGGAAATATTCCTCAAGTTCTCTATCTATAGTTGGACAACATTAGTCGTGAAAATAAAAATCAAATTGTGTTTGGATATCTAAGCATGCTTGTTGAAATGGAAATCTTTCAAAAGGTGAAAGTTGGTTTCCTTCTTGTTGGACACACTCATGATCATATTGATCAAATGTTCAGTCATTTTTCAGTAACATTGAAGAGGAAAAATGTTGGAAGTATACCATCATTGATTGAATGTATTAAGAAAGCATACATTGAAGAGCCTGTTTTTCATATATTAGAAGAAATTGTTGACATGTAAAGATTTATTCAGGGATCGCATCGTGAAGAAAAATGTATTGGGCATCTTAATGACATTAGCTTCCAACATCAATTTTGTTTCAAAAATATTGATGGGAAAACACTTATATGGGGAAAGCAATATTTAACTACTATAGAATGGGGGGCTTCATCAGGTTTGTCATTTTTGAATTTCATTCCAGATTGTTCAATATTTGCATCAAAGTTATTATTTTTACAATAAGTTGTCGAAATCCATAATGCACAGAGGCGTAATCGAGATGTAGATTATTATGAATTCCTGGAAGAAATAAAAAGTCCATTAAGGATACATATGAGTACTTTGATGTTCTTGATTCTGTTTGGTGGGAGTCTTTTTTCAATAGTCAAAGTGACATAATTTCAAGCTCAACAAATGAAGATACAATGTTGAGGACTCCATTTCATTGGCCACAAAATATGCCAAACGAATCTAAAAAAACAAACATTGTTGAAGTTCAACAAGAATCGCAAGGTGATATTGAGTTTACACAAGCAGAGGAAAGATAAATGTATATTGGTTCACGAAGGTCATGTGCACAACATGAAGCCATGGAATACCTTTACAAGGGTTCAGTACAAGATATTAAGGAGGGTAACATAATTGCAGTTTTAGCGACTGAAGATCCACATGGTTATCCATTCTAGATTGGAAAGGTTATAAATATTGAGAAAGAAAATGATGGTGTTATTGCAATTGAAGTGCATTGGTACACAACAAGTACACATGCATTCAATGGTGTGTACAAGCCATATATGATGGTTGAGAAACATGTCAATAGAAACAGAAAAAGAAAGGGTCAAAATACAACTTGTCGTCGCATTAACCTCTTAAAATTAGATGATGTTGACATACTTGTTTATGACTTCAATTTGAAAAAGAGAGGAACTCTTCGCTCCAAGATAACAGATATTATCAAGAGGTTGCTGCCACAAGAAATAAATGCAAGATGGGAGTCTGTTGAACTTAGTCATAGATCTAAAAGGCATTTGACATCTGGAATGTTGGGCATGCATGTAGACTCAGATGGTGCATTCATCGACAATAGAGAAGAGTATGGATCATCTACATCTTCATACAATCATTCATCTGAAGACAATGTAGACTCTGATGGTATTTCAGAAACCATGAGTCAATCTGAATAAGTGTATGAAACATTTTATCCATTTTTTATCCATATGATGTTTGTATGGTAACTAGAAATGAGCATTGAACTTACATATGATCTTACATGAAGTTGTGAATCTTTTGTTATGTTTTATGAATGATATGTCTTTTATTATGGATAATATAATAAAATTTCTTAGCTCATATGTTTTGAATATGGACAATATAACAATACTTTTAAGAAATTATTTATGTTTCATTCAATGTAACTTGTATTTACTTTTTTATTATTATAAGTAAAAAAAATTATTAAAAAACAACGTTGAATTTTTAAAGTATATTGTGATATTTTCATGGCATTATATATTACCTTGTGCTTCGCATTATAATAAGATTTAAAAAGTAAACATTTAAGGGTTGATTTTATGATTTTGTTTACAGTAATGATGAGTTATTTTACCACATTATAAAAATGTGTCATTTTCATACCCCAATTTTAGAATGAATGCTATCGGTAGAAGTACTTTTAAATTTGATGGTTGATTTTGAGGTTTTGGTTTTAATGATACCAAGTGATAAAAATACGATTTCAAATGATCTCAAATTTTAACGTTTTGAAAAGAAAAAAATAAAAAAAATAAAAAAACATCTTCTTTTTTTAGGTGTTGATTTTAAGGTTTTTCTGAGCTATTGTCTATGTTTTGAAGGTCGCGTTTGAAAAATGTAGTAATTTTGACCCCGTTTAAAAAAATGGCACCACTTTTTTATTTGGGGGTTGATTTTGATGATTTTTATGCAAAAATATGGATTTTGGGGGCAGAGTTCTCGTTTTGAGGTCACAGTTCTCATTAAGTCAGTAACTATGCTTAAACCTACAATAACCCACAATCATTACAAACATTACCAAGTTATTACCCATATTAGAGGTGAAATTTCTTCAACTTTCAAGCTACTTATGGTCATAGGGTTTTCTTTACTAGCATGCAAGCAAACTCATAAATCCACATGCAAAGAAAAGTAAAGAAAACCCACATGTTGAATTACACATATTAGAGGTCAATAGTTAAACCTACAACAACCCACAACAATTACAAACATTACCAAGCCATTTCCCACATCATAGTGGTGTGCAAGAAAACCTATAAACCCATATGCAAAGCAAAGTGAACCCTTACCCATATTAAAGGTCAATTAACTAAACCCACATCAACCCACAACAATTACAAACATTACCAAGCTATTACCTATATTAGAGGTGGAACTTCTTTAACTTTCAAGCTACCATATCCAAAGTAAAGTAAACCCACAGGTTCTAGAGGTTGAATTACCCATATCAAATGTCAATTAGATAAATCCACAACAATTACAAGCATTATTGAATTACCCATATCATAGGTCAAATTTCTTCTACTCTTAAGTTTCTTATGGTCGTAGGACTTTTATTTACTAACATGTTGTAATATACCTAAGGTATATTAGATCTATTATAATAATGTAATAAATGAATATCATGTAATAATAGTCATATGACAAATATTATGTAATGTAGTCATTAATATGTAATAATGATAAGATATGCCCTTTTACAAGGACAAGACTTATTTATCACCCCTACGTGTATCTATATGCATTCCCATTGTATCTCAAGAACATGTCAATTAATAATGAACAATAATTATTTATCCCTTGAGGAATATATGGATTTGTCCTTGTTATGTTGGATGCTCAAGTGAAGTGACCAAGAGGTTCACTCCACATGCAGGCAAAACCATAAACCCACATGCAAATAAAATCAAACATGTAGGTCGAATTACCCATATCAGAGGTCAATTAGCTAAATCCATAGCGACCCACAACAATTAGAAATAATTACCCACAATAAGCAAACACTTATTGACAATCAAATTTCCTTGAAGAATAGGATGTGTTGATGAGCAGGTAGAGGTTCATAGAATGGTAGGATTGAAATCACACCACATAAGTAATCAAAAGTAATTTTCTTGCACCCGAATCCATACTTTGCAGGTCCATGACAAAACCCATCATTGTTTACATAGAAAAATCACCACAAAAGTGAATTAGGGCAGTGTAATCCCGTTGAACAGTCAAAAAAAGAATTCAACAGGAAAAAATTAAACCATGGCTCAATTACCTCCAAGAACCCATGAGTTTCAAGGGCCAAAAATGAGTTATCAAGGCTTGTTCCTCTCTCCTTTTGTTGGTTGACAACTTGGGTGGAAAGGAAAATGGAGAGATGTATTAAACCCACCACATGGCAACGCAGGGATGAGGGAAACTATTTTCACCGATAAGAGGGAACTCAAGACTATAAATCAAACACATCAACTAGTGGATTGCTAGAACCTAAATTGTGTATCCTATCACCATGAACAATAAGCCGATGCAAACAAACAGGGGCAAGGTCTCTTTAGTTTAGGGTGGAGTGATCGATCCACTTTTAGGTGTGATAAAAATTACACAAACAACATAGAAGGGATGACAAAAGAGTTAGATGAGCAAGACAATCACCACAATAAACATTGGAGTGAATACTACAACCACTAGAACATGTAGTTAATGCCACGTGGATGTTGTCATACGCCATGTGGACTCATCCACAAGGCCAATTGGAATGTGAAAACAAGAATGCACCACTATTAATGTCCCTCCTCTAGAGTATCAAGTAATAACATGTTTTTTGGTTTGGGTTAATATCAATTAAGGTACACACTTTCCAAAAACAATTACAGTACACAATGCAAAAATTCTTTATATATTACTTGAAATTTATAATAGTTCAATAAAATCTAAAAAAGTCCTTAAATTATCTAGTCAACTAGAGATAATTGGTTGGAGTACAAAATCAACTTGGATACTTCTCCCATGGCCTTACTTAAAGGCAAAAAAATTGCGCTCCGACCGCAATAACAACAAAGTAATAAATGTTGTATAGGCTTGGATATACACCATTGGATCTAAAAGTATTTAGATTCAACGATATATATACCAATCTATATAGAATTTATTACTTTGTTACGAGGTACATATTGATTACCTTAAACAAAATTAGTTCATTAAATTATATCGGTATACGTTGTAATTTATGTAATTTACTGCTATAAAGACAATTACATAAATTTAAAAGAGGAAAGAGAGCTAGGCTACAACACCATTTAGGGGCACCCATCCTTTTTATGAACATTTCCAATTCATAATAGTAAAGTTTTAAAAGTGTTATGATGAATACATTCTTGTATTTTGAGGATATGGTCTATTGGAAAAACCATTATTAATACATGATCCAAATTGCCAAACTTTACTCAGTGGTTAAGTTTTATTAGATAACAATCAATATGTACATGTAAGGTCTAAAGATATGATACACGAGTTTTTAACATTTAGTTGAACTGTTACATGTTAGTAGTTAAAACAAGGGATGCATGGCAGCTTAGTCCCTGCCAAATAAATTTGGAGATGGCCATAATGATGATTACGGTGAAACATGAACAATATGCTAACAAATGGGCTAGTTTCATATTATTAAAAGAAATCGACTTCTTTTAGGGTTTTTGTTATTTTAAATGAGAAAAATTAACACATATAACTACATAGTCAAAAAAAATTGAATTCAAAGAATTCGACATAGACTCACAAAGGATGGAGGAGGAAGACATATTGCTCCATGATGACACATAGTTTATATATTTATCATACGAGGTATTGGACAAAATCCCTCACCATATTTTTACTTTAATGTAGTTGTCATGTAATTTTGGGATTAACCTGAATTTCCTTCTAATTGTGCTAAGCTAACCAAATGCAAATCCCATTTAAAAAGAATAAAAAAAAAAATTAAACATTTCACATTTCATAACATAAAAACAGAAAATAGTATATTAAAATATGTCCATGTCTCATTATAATGTAAAATTATAATGAATTAGGACACATACTATATATTAAGTATATACTACACATATATATGATAATTATAATAATTATCTATAGATGTCAAGTATAAATAATAAATAATATACTAAATACCATCTCATATAAGTCTAATTATTAATAATATAATTATTATACTAATATGATAATATACTAATTATAATATTACTAATTAATTATATAATTATTCACAAAGTAAACTAACTAATATCATACTACTCTATTTACTAAATAAATATTTAAATTATTATTTATCAATAAAATAAATAAATAACTATATTAAAAGTATTGGAAAATACTTTAAAATTAAATATATTACAAGTTGAGAGATTATTAAGATTGTATTTTTTTATATTCAATAAATATAACTAATATAATTATAATAATAATCTATTTTTAAGATCACGGTCAAGCCACACTAAATTGGTGTATGAGACCTCCTTGTTTGTGGGATAAGGGATTTCCCTCCACTCAACGATTTGACTGGTAAAGTCTACGAAGGTATACATACCCTATCTCTTCTAGATTTGAGCTTGTGTAAAGTCTACGGAGGTATACATACCCTATCCCTTCTAAATTTGAGCTTGTAACCTCTTAAGAGAAAACACATATTCTTAACCATTAGGCCCAATGGTGACAAACAAAAACGAGCAAACACACTAAGAACGAGAACCACCTTTTTCTCACTTGAATTCACCTTACTTTTTCAAAATATTTTATATATTATTCTTTGATTCACCTTACCTTTTCGAAATATTTTATACATTATTCTTTGATTGACCTTTTTCTTAACACATTCTCATCCTTGATGGACTGACAAGCATATGGAATTTATTGGAGTTGCTGAGAACGAAAGAATTAAGTAGCATTGACTGGTATGAATTAATACTCAACAAGACACATCGATGACCATGAAGGTTACGTAGGTCCACTTTGTACACACAGATGA
>ML780826.1:10602-36233 GCA_009831015.1 Picea engelmannii
CTCATCACTTCACTTTATTATTTACCTTTTAAAATCTCTTAAACCACTTTGACTACTTTGACCTTTTGGGGCTTCTAGATGACATATGAGGGTCCTCCAACTTCGTAAGGCCATAAATATCAAACCGTGAGGATTTATGTGACATTACACATACCACCGGAAATTTAATGACATGTACTATCCATCTAGAATAGTATTACCTTCAAATATAGAAAAAATCATACCGTTATCCATCAAACAAACTTTGGTCCATTACCCAAAACTGGGCTCTCCAACTTCACATGGTCATAACTCTATAACCATGAGGAGTTATGTGACATTCTACATACCACCAGAAATGTCATGACAAACACTATCCATCTAGGATAGTTTCCCTGACAAATTCATTGTCCTTCATCTCATTATTCCACAACTAAGCATGGGTTCTCTTACTCCACAAAATGTCTTCCCATGAGGGCTTTCACCATAAGGGGACCACTTTGGAGTTCATCCATATTTACTTCTTATCAACCATGACAAAACAATAATGAGTCATATTTACATCAAACAATCTTGGGTCCATTACCCAAACCTTTGTGCTACAGAGATTTCTTCAAGGGTTCACATCAATGACAACCAACCTTAATAAACACTAGCTTCCTACCATAGGGAGTTTGTGAGTCCATAATAGCCCAATAAAAGTCCAAATACAATCCTATCAACAAATTTACCTAGTTACCATTGATTTCAATGTTGTTACCATTGAGTTTGGATAGAAATTTGAAGGTGGTTCCTATGAAATTCCCTTGGAAGTTCATTTTGAAAGTCTCCCATGATGTAATGGGCATGATTTTGACGTAACTCTGGAAGAAATTTATATCTCTAAATATGATTGTGTGGAGTGAATATCAACAAGAAACTACTTAGCTACATTGTTAGTGACATTGCTCCAAAGGCCATGGTTATTGCATTGTAATCTTGGTGCATCTACAACCCAATATGGATAATACATGTAACATAAAATACAAAACACTAATAAAAACCAAATGAAAAATGGAGCACTGTAAAAATGAAAAAAAAAACCAACAACAACAACAATAATAATAAATTAAACCAACATAGCTCTATCTTAACTTTGATATTTTAAGCACCATGAACTTTGTATTTGGATTTTTTTTTAATCCCTCGAATTAGTTCTTAATAGATCTGGGGTTAATATGGACCTGTGTTGGTTAGAAAATATGGTTTTAGATTTCATTCATATAAAACCAAGAGTTGATAATCAAGACATGATAAAATAAATATAGTCAAACACACAAAAGAACAAGAACATTGATGTATAGTGCATAACCCTCTCGGGAATAAATTCAACTCTTAAAAATAACATCAATTCATATCTTACATCATCTTCAAGTGATTAAAAATTAGGAAAATTCTCAAATATATAGAGGAGAGGGGTTTAGTTAGTTTACCCCAAAACCATAAATGTGGGACCACAAAACCCAACTAATAACCACTAATGTGATTCCAAGGCCCACCCAAAAACAACTAATGTGGGCTATAACTACCAAGACCACAAATCAATATTACATTAAATATGCCAACATACCCCATTGAACTTCACTTGGGGACACAAATAAGTAGAGTTGACAAATAATATTTGATGAATTTGATGAAGTGAAAATTGCATCCCAACAACCCCCTTTAATTTGCACTTAGGAAGTGATACAAAAAATTACCAACAATGAATACTACAACCTAACCCCGATGAGGTGAAAATAAGCTCTTAATGGAGAATCCATCACCTCCAAAACACCTTCACATTATCCTCTTCAAAAATTAGTTAAGAAAACATGAACAATTAGAGCGGGAAACCAAACTCCTTACATGTTGTCAAAGAAAATTATACATAGTAGATGACAAAGAAGCATGCTAAAGCTAAGAGTGACTAGATGAACTTGCAGATAAATGTCAAAGATCAACAAGAATGCTCCAATCACTCAAACCAATACATTGACCATACGCTCATGATGGTCAAAATACCCACTACTACTACAAATTCCACATGCAAGAAGATGGTATTTTCATCATGCACCACATGATAGAAAATAAATAATCAAATGTTATCATCGAAAGACATTCAACAAAGACTATTTATATGTTGGATTACTAAGAGGGGGGGTGAATTAGTAATAGAGCAATTTAAACATTTTCAACCATATAATGCAAGTGTTATACCAATGTAGCATTATGATCCAATAATTGCAGAGTAAATAAACAATAAACAAATGAGAAATCATACACATACACAGTACACTAGTGTTTTTACGTGGAAACCCAAAGCAGGAGAAAACCACATAATGATTTTTCTTATATGTCTTGAAGAATTACATTCATTGGAAGCACCAACTTCCTTTGTTTTTCAGCTGAAACTGGAAGGAGGCTCCAACCCCCTAGTTTCTCAGGCTACAACCTGAGGGAAGCTCCAAATCCCCAATTCTCTCGCTACAACCAAAAGGAGGATACAACCCCCTAAGTTCTCTGGCTACAATCGGAAGGTGGATACAACCACCTATCCTTGCCCCATCCAACCGCTCTGAAATATAAATGCCAAATGTGGACAACCTGTCACTGTCACTGAATCAACAACTGCCACTGTCAACCTGTAACAATAACCTGTAACAACCTGTACCAATCAACTTGCACCAAACAACCCGTACCAATAAACTAAACCAACATGTACCATGCATCAACCCTAACTCATCAAGATGTACCAACATCATCAACTATAAACCTCATGTATGTGCCAACTCATCAACTACTTGTCTCAACCATGTACCCAACATGTACCTCAACCATATACCAAAGACATACACCAATATAACCATCAAAAGTTATCTAACAATTCATCACTCTATCCATAAAACAAATACCATAAACCTTTACATCAAACCATGTCCCACAACCTCACTGTTATCTAGCCTCAAGCTAAACCAACAACTTCAGCAACACATCACAACTAGAAGACCAATACCCATATGCCAAATACCAACAACAAAATACCAACTATATCCCTCAACAAATCCGATACATTCAACAATATTGAACATCTAATACCATGTCAAGAGCTAAACCGTAGCTCACAAAACATACCTCATACAATATGTGCCATATCTCTCATAAATAGACCCCAACCATGTTGTTGTCATGATTTTTCTACCGCACTTTTTTTTCCGCGATTTTTCTGCCACACTTTTTCTACTGGACTTTTTCTGCCACAATTTTTATGCCATGATTTTTCTGCCGCACTTTTTTTGCCGCAATTTTTCTATCGCACTTTTTCTACCACGATTTTTCTGCTGTGATTTTTCTGTCACGATTTTTCTGCCGCACTTTTTCTGCCACAGTTTTCTTCCCGCAATTTTCTTGCCGCACTTTTTTTGTTGCAATTTTCTTGCTGCAGTTTTCCTCCCGCACTTTTCTCTATCAATAATACCTGCCCAAATAACCTTTCACAAAATAGATATTCAATAGGTTCATGTGTGATTAAATGAGAGAGCCTTGCCTCTTATTTATACTTTAATGTAGCATCCCACTTTCCTTATTTTAGGGAGTTATCCATTAAATTTATTATTTAAATAATTTATTTTGCAAATACTTTGACTACTTTGACCTTTTGGGGCTTCTAGATGACTCATGAGGGTTCTCCAACTTCACATGGCCATAACTCTCTAATTGTGAGGAGTTATGTGATGTTCCACATACCACTGGAAATTGCATGACATGTACTATCCATATAGAATAGTCTTACCTGCAAATATATCAAAACTCATACCATTATCCATCAAACAAACTTGGGTCCATTACCCAAACCTTTGTGCTACCGGAATTCACTACCGGACTTTCTTCAAGGGTTGACATCAATGACAACCAGCCCAATTAATCAACAATATCCCCCTTTGGCTTTGATGGAAAAACTATGATGCAATACTGAATTCATGTCATGAAATATTGAATTCATATCACTCATGCTCCCCCTATGACCATCGCTCCCCCTGGAATCATGCCTCTGTTCTTTGCATTTGATAAATCTCCCTCCCTTTGTCATCAATGGAAAAGGTATCTTTCCATCCAGGGTTCCTCCCCCTAACTAAACTGTCCTTAGGAATACTCCCCTTGACTGAACTCTTCATGAAACTGATCTCCTGACCTGAACTATCCTCTTTATGGTGCTTCCTCGTGTCTATCTAAGACATATAAGATAAGCATTCAAAAAAATTCATTTTGGAGTATAAATTACATAGAGTCTTTGGTGAAGATACTCAAAGGATTCTCGTGGAAGCGGTTTTGTAAATATGTCTGCCACTTGTTCTTTTGTTCCCACATATTCAAATCTGATGTTCTTCTCTGCAACCTATTCCCATAGAAAGTGATACTTGATTGGAATGTGATTCGTCTTGTAGTGCATCACCGAGTTCTTTGAGATACTGATGGCACTTATATTATCACAATAGATTAGAATGGGCTCATCATACTCAACCTGTATATCTATCAGAGTTTGTTTCATCCATAGAACCTGTGTACAACATGTTGCTGCTACAATATACCCTGCCTCAACTGTAGATAAGGATAGTGATGATTTGTTCTTTCTTAGCCATGATACTAAACACTCAACCAAGTAGAATGTTGCTCCACTCTTACTTCATCGGTCATCAATGCAACCTGCCCAATCTGCATTTGTGTAAGAAATAAGTGATAGATCCTTTCCTTTTGGATACCATAAACCAAACTCTTATGTTTCTTTGAGATATTTGAAAATCCTCTTCACTGCTACGACATGTGTTTCCTTTGGTGCTGCTTGACATCATGCCACTTGTCCAACTTCCTACATTACATCTGGTTTGGATGTTGTCACATATAGTAAGCTGCCAATCATTAACATGTATTTCCTCTAGTCTGTAGAATTTGAATCATCATCGTTGCTCAACTTGCAATTGGTTTGCATAGGAGTGGTAATTGGTTTGTAATCTTCCATTCTGAACCTCTTTAGCATTATTCTGATATACTTAGTTTGAGAAATAAAAATTCCTTGGTTGCTTTGATGTATCTGAAGACCCAGAAAGAAGGATAGTTCTCCGAGTAATGACATTTCAAATTCATTCTGCATATCCTTCACAAATTTCTGGCTTAACCTCTCATCATTGCTTCCAAAAATAATATCATCAACATAAACTTCAATTAATAAAATACTATCTTGAGTTACCTTGATGTAAAGGTTGTTGTCTGTACTTCCTTTTCTGAATCCTGCCTGCTATAGATATTTATCCAGTCTAGAGTACCATGCTCTAGGAGCCTGTTTTAGACCACACAAGGCCTTCAATTTACACACATAATCTGCATTCTCTAACAACTGAAATCCTTCTGGTTGTTCAATGTAGACTTCTTCTTCAAGTTTCCCATTTAGAAAAGTCGATTTTATGTCCATCTGATATACTTTAATATTCTTGGAGCATGCATAAGATAAAATCAATTGGATTTCTTCCATTATGGCAACTGGGGAAAAGGACTCTTCAAATTCGATTCCTTCAACCTGTGTGTATCCTTTACATACCAATCTAGCTTTGTTCCTTGTAACTTGTCCATCTTCATTCAATTTATTTATGAATACCCACTTTGTGCTAATCACATTCTTATTCTTTGGTCTTGGAACCAATTCCCAAGTGTTATTCTTCTCTATTTGATCCAATTCTTCATCCATGGCCTTATTCCAAAATTGATCCTTGCTGACCTCTTCAAAACTGTTTGGTTCAATCGTAGATGAGAGTGCTAGGTGTGTTTGTTCCGGTGAATGGATTCTTCTTCTAGTCTCAACTCCTGAATCTTTGTTTTTGATAATCTGATCTGAAGGATGATTCTTCTGTACTCATTTTCTAGGTGTCTTTGGAGGCACTTGTTGAACTTGCTCTTCTACTTTTGTCCGATCTTATTCATCTTCCCCTTCTACTTCTTCTTCATCTTCTACTTCTTCTTTGTAATGTTGTTCCATTGATTCATTTTCTTCCTCCTTTAATTCTCGTCCACCTGTTTCATCAATTGTTACATTGATGCTTTCCACAACTTTGTTCAACCTCATATTGTAACACTTGTATGCTTTCCTTATACTTGAGTAACCAACAAATACTCCTTTGTCCACACGAGACTCAAACTTTCCCATTCTTTCATCTTCTCTTTTGATGTACCATTTGCTTCCAAATACTCTGAAGTGCTTCACATTTGCTTGTATTCCTTTCCATAGCTCATAGGGAGTTTATGAGCATTACTATGTTTTGAATGTGAACCATTGTATGCACTACATGTGTCCAAAAGATATCTGTCAATTTGGAATCCATTAACATTGTTCAAGCCATTTCCTATACTGTCCCATTCTTTCTTTCAACAACTCCATTCTGTTGAGGTGTCCTAACAACAGAGAATTGCCTTTTTATTCCATGCCTGCTGCAGTAGTCCATAAATTCTTTTGAAGTCAACTCTCCTCCATTATTATATCTCAAACATTTGATTTTTTAATCCATTTCATTTTCAACCATTTCCTTGTAGACCTTGAAGTTTTCAAAAGCTTCTAACTTATTCCTGAAAAAGAAAAATGCAGTAATTCTTGTATAATCATCAACTAATAACATAAAGTATTTCTCACCTTTTAAACCATTTGTTGTAGTTGGTCCAACTAGATCAGTATGCACAATTTCTAGTGGTCTTGTCATTGAATATTCCTTTGATTTAAACCTGGTCTTTGTTTGTTTTCCTTGTTGACAATGCTTACATAAAGTGTTGGTTGGTTTCGTAATATGGGGCATTTCTCTATCTGCTTCCTTTTTGCTGACTTTGACAAGGTTATGAAAGTGTATGTGACCCATTATTTTGTGCCATAGCCAACTTTCATCTTCCTTTCCTAGACAAAACTTTTCATTTCCAATTTCACTTAGTACATATATGTTGCTTGAAGTTCTTACAGTTGTTGCAATCAATTTTCCTGAACCTTCTTTTCTTATCTCACACTTTTGTGAATCGAAAGTAACTTTATGAACTTGGTAACACATTTGACTCACACTTAGAAGATTATGTTTCATATCTTCTACTAGTAGAACATTTTTTTCCTTGGTACTCTTGTTTCCAATTCTGACTGTCTTTTCCAATGATTTTAGCTGAATCATCATTTCCGAACGAGACTGGTCCATCTCTTTCCTTTATTAATGTAAGAAACATGTCTTTATCACCTATAATGTGTTTTGAACAAAATTGTCAACATACCAACCATGTTTATTCTGCTTATCTTATAGAGCGAGTGTGAATTCTTCATTGCTATACTGATTATGCTTTCTTATCCATGTTCTCTTCTGAGGTTCTTGTCTGTGACTATTGTTGTTCTGTTGTGGTTCTCTAGGAAGAACTGACATTCTGCAATATTTGGCCATGTTTCCAAAGTTGTTACACTTGTAACATTCCACTTCAGTGCTCAATGATTCAAACTTGTTGTAACTTCTTCTCTGTGTTTCACTAGGCCTTCTTGGATAACCCTTTTGTGTATGACTTTCAAAGTTATTTATGTTCCTGCTGTTAGTTCTGCAATTCATAGCTTTATGTCCAAAATTATTACATGCATAACATAGAAAAAATATATATAGTTTGATACCTCAGAGTTGAAGATATTTTGAAAGGAGTTGCTCTTCTGAATCCTTCTTCTTCCTGAGGCCTATCTATTGGTTGTTGATTCTAAAATATGAATCTTCTCGGTGGAGGAGTGTCCCTGTAATATTCCTTGTAGATCTTCCTATCCCCTTTGATTGTTTGGCATAGATTTTTGGATATGTTTATTGTTCTATTTTTTTGGAGCTTGATCCCTTTTCTGTCTGATTGTATCCAAGTCTGGACTTGTCATGATGAGGTTTTTGACTATTGATAATGTCATCCAAAACTTTTGAGTTGTTCTGCATATTTTTCTTTTGAATATCTTTTCTTAATGTGACAATCTCTGCTTCCAAATTTCCAATGATCCTATCTCTTTCTTCTAGTTTTTCTTTGAGTGCTTCTTCAATTCTTTTATCTTCTTCTATTTGAACCTTCAAATTTGTGATCATTTGTTCTAGTTCCTGTGTGTCTTCTTTCTTGTCTAGTTTTGCTTGTAGCTTCTTGTTTTTCTTCTTCTCTCTTCTTATAACTTCTATGGCACACAAAAATTCTTCTCGGTAGTCAAATTCTGCCTCTTCATATTCTTCTTCGGTGTCTTCTTTGTCAGAGTCTTCTACTTCCATGAATAGAACTCTTTTTGTCTCACTATCACTGACTTCATCTTCATCTGATGAGGAGATGTCTTCTTTGGTGCATAAGATTTTCTTGAAAGCTTTCTTTGTGGTTCTTTTGCCTTTGTATGTTTGTTCTTTGAGTAATCTTCATCATTCCTCTTATTTTTATTATGAGGACATTTTTTAGAAAAATGACCAATACCATCACAATTAAAACAAATCAATGCTAACTTACCTTCATATCTGACGTTGGTTCCCTTATTTAATCTTATGAAAAAGTTGGCAATTTCTTCATCATCTTCCAAGATGTCATTGTTGCTGCTATGTTCTTTTTATTTTTTATTTCCCTTTTTCTTTGGCCTTTTGGATGCTTTGAAAGCTGCATCTTTTATATCTAGATTTTCTTGTTCAGTTCTCATTTCATATGCTGTGAAGATTCCATGTAGTTCGTCCATGCTTATTGAGTCTAGATCTACTCTTTCTTCTAGTGTTGATATCTGTAACATCTCGCTCTTATGCCCTGAGCGAACTTATTCTTTGAGGACACTTGCTCCCAAGTGATCCAGATTTTATGCTATTAAAACATTGATTTTGATTATGAGGCGTTATGGGTTGATGACATGTTGTTTTACTGCATTGACATAGATGGGTGCTATTGACTTGGTTTTACTGAGTGTGCAGGATTTTGGACCTCGAGGATGCAGAGACATCGATGGAACCCCTTGGACTCTGGATCGAGTCAGGGAGTGTACCATTGGGATTTGATTGTTTTATTGTGATATTAGTGCATATGATTAGATGATATGATTATGGATATATTGCTGACATGATTCATTGATGATGCAGGCTGACGATAGCTTGCCGACCAAACTCACATGTGGAGTAAAGGGGTCATGCATGACTACCAGAGATGTTGAGGGAGAGGTGTGGAAAACAGCCCTGCCACAACCTACTAGCACTCCTGCCATGGCTCGAACTGTAGGTTAACGATTACCTAGTCCGAGAGGACCCACGATGCTATGAGGGTAGACTGCGACAGTCGCTCACGATGATTCTAAGGGGCGCACAATAATGTGGGGGCCTTATTCCTTAGAGGCCCTTAGTCTCCCACAAGTTCACCTGGAGGAGTATTGACTCCAGCGGTTTTTTATGTCTACCAAGTCAGTCAAGAGGCGAGTGGCACCCTTGGAGCACGTGGTGCATCCTGGAGGGCATGTTGGGCAAGAAAAATGGAAAGAGGCGAGAGACACCCTTGGAGCACATGGTGCATCCTGAAGGGAACGTCGTGCAATGGAAACCGATGAGGCGAGTGGCACCCTTGGAGCATCCGGTGCGTCCTGAAGGGCACATCGCGTGGTTAATGATAAATAAATGAACCCAGATGGCCTTAGGACTAATAACGTGATAAGGAAATTTTAAAACAAATTCTCTAATAAAATGTCGCCCAACACGGAAATTAAAGTCTAGGTCTAAATTATACTAGTGACATAATTTTCTCTATCATTTAAAAAAAAAAATTATATATATATAAAAAGAAAATAAATAATTGTTTTATTATATTATATTAATTTAAAGTTTATTAATTAAAAAGGGAAAAGGGAAAAAGTTAATTCCTACACCTACCAAATTGAGTTATAAATGAAAAGGGGAAAGAGGGAAAATCTAAGATATTAGGAAACTAGGAAAAGAGGGAAACATAAAAAGAAAAAGGAAACACAAGGGAAAAAGAAAAAAGTCAAACTTAGTAAGGTATCTACCATTTAAGAACTTTCTAATTTTAAACTGACTAGCAAATTAATAACGGGGAAAGTCATTAAAACCTGTAAGAGAATTTGGGAACACCTAGGAGCGATTCTAGGAGTGACTCTAGGTGGGTGAGGGAAATAAGGGTAATTAATTAATTAAAGAAATTAATTTATGGAGGAATGAAGGGGATGGGTGACACTTGTACGGGGAGGATTTCTATGAATTAATTTTTAAACATTAAATAAAAAGGGGTTTTGGGAAAAATTTTTGACTTGGAAAATCTATATAATGGAGGGAGGAGGAGGATGAAGGAGGTATTCTGTTTTGTGTAATGTTACGCTGCATAAATATGTACTTGACTGACTTAGCTTGTGGGAGTTGGGATACAAAGCTCGGTGAGGAGTGGTAGCTCGGCCTTGCGAGGCGAGCTAGGAGCTAGTTGATTCTCTGGTTAGTGTGCATGGCTCCTTTGCGGCTTGGGGGGCTAAGGGGGAGGAAGAGTACCCCTAGCATTGGTTGGGAGGTACCGGTGAAGTCTCATTGGTTGGCAAGTGGGAGTTGCACGAAGCAAGCGGGACATCAACTCAGAGCAGGCGATCAGGCAATGGTATGCTTTCTTTATTTTTGTATGGTAGATTGTAGTAGGATTTATACTTTGGATCTACATGTTTAATTGGTTAAGAAAATTGAGTGTCTTAGCATTCTAGTTGATGATTGATTTTTCCATAGCCTATAGCTCGATGAATGATTGACTTCCATGGCCTTCGATTCCCGGCTTGTCTTGACCGGCCTGTGGTGTAGTGATTTGTGAAGATGGTGGTTGTTTTCCCTTCATCCTTAGCTCATCATTCCTCACCTGAGCAGTCGGCCAGGAGCCTGATCTACGGTCGTCTCTTCAACGTTAATAGACCTATGGATCTCAATGCCCTGCTTTTTTGTGCATGGATGATGAGCGAAGGATGTTCCTATCAGTCATCTACCTCCGTGATTGTCCTTGGTTGATTGTTGTCTTGCGCCTTCTAGAAAAAGTACCTATGCGTATGGATTTCTTGCGTCCGTGTCGGTTTATCCTTGCAATCATATCCATAACTTATCCCAGTGGATCTTTACGTTCTCTTACTATTGTCTGCGTTGGATTGGTATCCTGGTAATGTAAAAGATTTAATTTTATTCTGCATTTTTATATTGGCATCCTAGAAATGAAAAATAAAAATAAAAAAGGGGAACAATTTTAATTTCAGTCTCCATTTTACGTTGGCATCCTGGAAATGGAAAAACCATTAAATTTTCTAAGTCTGCATTTTTTTTTATAATTGGTACACTGGAATTGGATAAAACGTGCATTTTATTTCTCAGTCTGCGTTGTAATGGTATCCTGGAAATGGAAAAATGAATTAAATTCTCTGTCTGCGTTTTACACTTGGTACCCTGGTAAGAAATACAAAAACGTTTTGGTTTTCCTGAATGCGTTGGCTTTGGAATCCTAGCATTGAAAAGGGAAACCTCAGTTTATTCATCCATCTCTGGTTTGCATCTCGTTTTTACCTTTGGGGTGAATTTCCCCTTGAAGAATACTACGTCTTGCAATTAAGAAATGTTGTTTTTGATTACCTTGTTGCCTACAAAATTTGCCCCTCTCTAGACTGCATTTTGTTTTACTGCTAGGGAGATGTTTACCCTTGTTGAAGATTGAGATATGCATTAACAACTTACTGCTATTGGATTCCTGTGAGTGCCCATGATTTTCCAATTATTTGATGTTGTGTTTTTACTGTCATTGCCCACGATTTTCCAATTACTTGATGCTGCGTTTTTTTTTCCCAATTGCCAACCACGTTTTTGCCCTTGGAAAGTTGACTAAATTGCTGATTGGTTGCCCATGATTTTTACCAATTAAATGTGAATGAGTTGTTGTTTTTAACCACGATTTTTCCAGAGAAATGATCTATGCGTCTTCCTGTTGAATGCCCACGGCTTTTGACATTTAATTGTGACTGATGTTTGCTATAGTTTACCACGGAATTGATCTTAAAATGCGTGACGGATTTTTTTGTTACATGCCCCCGAATTTTTGCTGATAAAACTGATGACTGTGTCATTGCCTTGATGGACCACGACTTGCCTTGAAAGTGGGATGGAATTTGCATTAATTACCCACATTTTTTCCCTTAGAAGGTTGACTATATTGTTGTTTAAAATGCTCATGATTCTTCCTTTAAATCGAAACCAAGATTGCATGGATTGCCCCATCTCTCACTTAGCCAATTATGTATTGATGCATATCCCCAATCTTGGGCTAACTTGTTTAGTTATTGATGTGTAATCCTCGTAGATACCGCTCTGCGTTTTGGTTGAATGTGTTATATTTATTTGCTTTCTTTTGTAAATTTAATCATTTATTCCAGCGTTGAATGCATGGTATTTATGATGGAATTTTTTTTATCACTAAAGTCATGTATTCCAACCTGGAAGGAGGCGAATCTATGCATTCTTTAAGGTTAAGTAGCTTGCATTTTATTTATCTATTTTTTTGTAAATGCCTTGTATTTATTATTGAAAATTAATTGTTATTCAAACATGCATTGCTGAGTTGAAGGCGTAGCATTTATGTATTCCTTAAAGCTATTTATGGTTTAGATTGTATTGGATTGTACTTAAGGATAATCAGATTTGCAAGTCACTGACTAGTAGTCATTTAGGCTTGTTGAATTATTTATGTATTAAAAGTTAATTTGACATAGTTGTTGTCTAACCTGGTAAATTAGACTCAAAGAATTAGATGGGCATGTATGGACTTAATTTATTTAATTTAGACTTGTCATTTTAGAGAAGACTGTTGAAATGACGTGAATTTAATGTTAATAAAATTGTATTTAATGATAGATTATAATGAAGATTTGTCTAATCAATTCATAGTTGATGCTTTTTCAATTGAATTGAATGATTGAGGTGTTAGGTAGAATGACTTATTAGATTTTTGTTTAATTTATTTAATGTTAATCGGATGGTAATTTAGAGACTAATTTAAAGGTTAGACTTGCGTAATTTAGGGGGTTAATCTTTGTCAAACACTTGTAATAGTAGACCGGTTAGACTGGGTGATTGGTGGGATCGGGGATGATGTCGTGTGGGCTGGCGTCACCCCTTATCTTCGTCCTCTTGTGTCTCTTCAACCTTGTTTGGGGGTAGGAATAGTCTCCCAGTCAGTGTTTGGTTCCTAGCGCGTTAGATTTTTCTTGAGTCTTGGTCCCTTTTTGTTTTTGCGCCAAGGTAGTTGGTGCACCCCTCATCTAGGGATGGCATGGTCCCTGATGAGGGGATCATGGCTCGCCCTATGGGTTAGCAACAAACGATATCTTGGTCAGAGTCGATGCCTACCACGTGAGAGTGGTTGAGTGTCGTTTGTTCACTTGGGCGCATGCGTTGGTACGTGCGCCTTGAGGTTCTAGTATTGTTCATCAACGTCATTATGTCGGGAAGGGGAAGTTTCCCCTTAGCTTGTAGGCATGTCTTGTTGTGTCGGGCGGTTAGTCGTTACTCCTGGTTATTTTGTTCCTGTTTTTCCCGGTTGCCCTTATGTCTATGCATGGTGTCATAGTTGCCTATTTCCTGGGTTGCGTGCTTTTGTTCGTCGTCTGTGATGTGGTCAAACTATTGTTGGCATTGCCTTCTTGCCCCTTAATTCTTAGAAAAAAAAAAAAAATTGGCTTCGCCCGTGGCCTTAACACCGGGGTTGTTACATATGGTATCAGAGAGGGGTTCAACCTGCGACTTGGGATCACTACAGATTTCGTTGATATGTTTTGATTATAATGTTGCTAATTGAGTTGACTTGTATTTGTGTAGGTAATCATGGTTAGAGGACACAACAGAGGCAGATGATGGGGTGCTAGGGGAGGAGGCACGACGCCTCAAATAACATCCACGCCTGAAGGGTCTAACCCCCAGGGAGACGAACAGGTTGTCGGGAAGGAGAAGATAGAAGTGGGTGATGTGGTCGGAATGATGAGATCTTTTTAGCGCATGTATGAGGCATTGATCATCCATTTGGACAAAGATTAGACTAGAGCATCGGCACCCCATGAGGGTCCACTGCGTGCTCCGGTCGGTACTAGTAGCATTCACCATGAGCTCGAGAAGGTCAAATTTCTCGAGTTTTTTGGTGCCTCGGACGACGCAACCGCCCAGGCATGGTTGGATAATATGGCGATGTTCTTTGCACTTCACGATTATACCTCCAACATGAAGGTCTGCATGGTGGTCTTTCAACTGAAGGGGAGAGCTCTTCTATGGTGGAAGACGCTCCTACCGCAGCTGAACATGGACATCGAAGGCGTGTCATGGGAACTGTTTGAGGAACGGTTCTGAGAGAGGTCCCTATCAGAGGAATTCATTGAGCATCAACTCAATGAGTTTAACGCCTTACGACAGGGTGACCGTATGGTGCCCAAGTACGAGGCCCGTTTTATGGAGTTGCTCCGGTATGATCCACATATTAACAATGAGAAACTCAAGGTCAACAAGTTCGTGTTTAGCCTTAATGGTATCATACGTGAAAATGTTAGGATTCTGATGCCTCAAACCTTGCATGATGTCATCCAGAAGGCCCTCATAGCCGAGGAGGAGCTTATCAGCGGGGGTAAGAGAAGGACTCTAGGAAGACCGATAGGGCAGGTGTCATCTGGTGCACAACAACATTAGACCCCAGCTAGACCTATGCCCGAATATCATGGCTTCGAGAGAGGACCCACCTTCACTACACCTCAGCGACTGATGCCTCAATAGTGGACACCTTATCAGGGACCACAACATTAGTAGCAGCGTCGACCACAGCAGTAGAAGTTTAGGCATGTTCATCAGAACAGACCAGGATTCCAAGTCGATGGGCCGTCATCTTCTACTTCAGGCACCAGGACTACTGGGTTGAAGAAGAGGTGTTGGACGTGTGGGGAGCCATACTACCAACACGACTTCCCTATGGAGAGGAATATAGCATCTGGATCAGCCAGACCCACTATCGTGGGAGATTTGGGCAAGGCCCATCGGATTCATGCAGTGGTGAATAACTGCCAAGCAGAGAATCAGTTGACTGTGCTCGAGATGACAGGTACTATCGCTGACCAGACCCTTAGTATTTTGATAGATCTCAGTGCTATTGAGAGTTTCATTTCTGGTGCAGCACTAAAAAAGATTAAGGTAAAGGCAGTCGAATAGGATGAACTTATCTTCGTAGAGATGGCTTCGGGAGCCAAACAAAAGGTTGGAGGAAAGGTTATGGGTTTTATCCTTAACCTGGGAGAGTTTGTCACCAGGGCCAAATTGTACGTCACGATATTAGGATCCTATGATGTCATGATCGGTATGGACTGGTTGGAATCGCATGAGGTGATACTCAACTATAAGACAAAACGATTGAGCCTGGTCGATGAAAAGGGACAGAGAAGTGTGATTGTAGGGCAGAACCAAGGAGTTTCCCTGAGGTTCATCTCTTCCTTGTAGCTTCAGAAGAGCATGCACAAGGGATGTAAGCTTTATGTGATCCTTGCATTAAATGAGAAGGGAGTAGTAGAAGGTTTAGAACACCTTCCTGTGGTGAGAGAGTTTGCAAACGTCTTTCTGGAGGATTTACCTGGGATGCCTCCGTAGAGGGAATTGGATTTAACTATAGACCTAAATCCAAGAATTGAACCGATAGCTAGAACACCTTATTGGATGTCGACCCCGGAGTTACAAGAGTTGAGAATGCAACTGAAGGAATTGCTGGACCTGGGACTGATATGTCCATGTGTGTCACCGTGGGGTGCGCCTGTTATTTTCATACGGAAGAAGGATGGGTCATGGAGGCTCTGCATTGACTACTGTTAATTAAAAAATGCCACGATCAAGGATCAATATCCATTGCCAAGGATTGATGATTTGTTCGATCAGATGAAGGGTGCGACGGTGTTCTCAAAGATCAATTTGCGATCAGGGTATCACTCGTTATAGATCAAGGAGGATGATGTCCCTAAGACTGCCTGTAAGACGAGTTTTGGACATTACAAGTTTACTATTTTACCATTTGGACTGAAAAACGCCCCAGGGGTATTTATGAGTTTGATGGGGGTGTTCCGCGAGTACTTGGACAAGTTCATTCAAGTATTCATTGACAATATTTTGATTTACTCTCGGACAACAAAGGAGCATGACAAGCACTTACGCTTGGTACTACAGTGTTTGTGAGAGTACAAATTGTATGGGAAGTTGTCCAAATGCTCATTTTATCAATCAAAGTTTTACTACTTAGGGCATGTCATCTCCAACTAAGGTATCGTCGTGGATCCAACCAAGGTCGAGGCTATTATGGAATGGCCTGTGCCAACGAACGTTACATAAGTACGTAGCTTCATGGGTCTAGCAAGTTACTATCGATGGTTCATCGAGGGATTTTCGAAGATAGCAAATCCAATCATGGAATTATAGAAGAAAAATAAGAAGTTTGTTTGGACCGAGAAATACGCGGAAGAATTTCGGAGGCTCAAGGAGTTGTTGACAACAACACCAATACTAAAGGCCCCTGACATGGACGCAAAGTTCCTGGTATGCACTGATGCATCCAAGGAAGGATTAGGTGGAGTCTTGATGCAAGACAATTGAGTGATCACTTACATCTTGAGGAAACTGAGAAGACATGAGGAGAACTATGCGACGCACGATTTGGAGTTGTTAGCCATCATTTATGCCTTGAAGGTTTAGAGACACTACCTTGTTGGATGAAAATTTGAAATAAATACGGACCACTATGGACTACAACACATCTTTATGCAAAGCAACCTGAATGCGTGACAACGACGTTGGTCGAAATTTCTTAGCGAGTACGACTTTGAGATTACTTACATAAAAGGAATAGTTAACCGAGTGGCATATGCTTTGAGTTAGAGACCACACATCTTTTCGGTGTTGCCTCTTCAGACAAATCTACATGAAAAGATTCTAACTTTACAACATGACGATGACTGGTACAAAGAGGTTGAGGGTTTTATCAGACAAAACACAATGATGGTACCAATATTTGAAGGATTTTCATTTGATGACAATGGCTTATTGAGGTTTAAAAATTGGATTTACATACCACCGAATGATGAGTTGAGGAGCTTGATCCTAAGCAAGGCTCATAGAGAAGTTTACATGGCTCACCCGGGAGTCACGAAGATGAGGGCAGACCTTAAACCCTTATTCTTCTGGAAGAAAATGGAGGCAGACATAGTCAACTATGTGGCCAGATGTCTAGAATGTCATCAGGTAAAGGCTAAAAATAGACACCCAGCAAGATTAATACAACCACACGCTATTCCGAAATCGAAATGGGAGGTTATTTCGATGGATTTTATTGTTGTATTGCCACTAACGACAAGGAGACACGACTCAATTTTCATAGTAGTAGACACTCTGACGAAGATTTCTCACTTTATTGCTATGCGTATGACATATCAGGCACCTGACATAGCTAGATTTTTCATCAGTGAGGTTGTGAGGCTTCACGACGTACCTAAGAGGATTATATACGATCGAGGATTGGTGTTTACTGGACGATTTTGGATGAGTTTCCAAGAGGCCTTGGGAACCCAACTTAACTTCAGTACCGCGTATCACCCGGAGACTGACGGGAAAACCGAACGAACGAACCAGACCTTGGAGGACATGTTGCACATGTACGTGATGGAACAACAAAGGTGTTGGGAAGAATTCTTGCCACTAGTGGAATTCGCTTATAACAACAGTTACCAAAGCACCATTAAGATGGCGCCTTTCAAGTTTCTTTACGGGAGACCATGTCAGATGCCTTTGAGTTGGGATTGGCTTGAGGATAGGGTCCTGGTGGGACCAGAAGCGATCCAAGAAATGGAAGAGAAAATGCAAACAATAATACAAAGGATTAAATAAGCACAGGATCGACAAAATAGTTATGTCGATGCGCATCGTGTCGACCGTAGTTACGAGGTCGATGATTGAGTCTTCTTGTGGGTTAAACTGCATAAGAGCTCGATCAAGTTTGGAGAGGGAGCTAAAATCTCTCCTAGTTTCGGGGGACCTTTCGAGATTGTAGAGAGAAAGGGGCCTATGGCCTATCAACTAGCCTTGCCTGATTCTTTGAGGCGTATGCACGATGTTTTTCACGTATCTGTTTTGAGACATTATATTAGTGATCCTACACATGTTATTGACATGAGTTCTTTGCAGGTGTCAAACGAGGGGGCGATCATGGTTGAGCCAATCCACATCCTGGATCGTCGCATTCGACAGCTACGACATCGGACAGTAGATCAGTTCAAGGTCAAGTGGGACAATTATAGTCCACACTCGGTGACCTGGGAGGACGCATATGATATGCACCAACAGTTTCCATTTTTGTTTGATAGATAGACTTATGATACTGTGATACATATTATTTCGGCATTTATACTATGAAAATTTGGGACGAAGTTTAGACAAAGAGGGGGTGTATGTAAAATCCCACTCTTGCACCCTGAGCGAACATATTCTTTGAGGACACTTGCTCCCAAGTGATCTGGATTTTATGCTATTAAAACATTGATTTTGATTATGAGGCATTATGGGTTGATGACATGTTGTTTTACTGCATTGACATAGATGGGTGCTATTGACTCGGTTTTACTGAGTGTGCAAGATTTTAGACCTCAAGGATGCAGAGGCATCAATGGAACCCCTTGGACTCCGGATCGAGTCAGGGAGTGTACCATTGGGGTTTGATTGTTTTATTGTGATATTAGTGTATTTGATTAGATGATATGATTATGGATATATTGATGACATGATTCGTTGATGATGCAGGCTGATGAT
This sequence comes from Picea engelmannii, assembly GCA_009831015.1. Lineage (NCBI taxonomy): Eukaryota > Viridiplantae > Streptophyta > Pinopsida > Pinales > Pinaceae > Picea > Picea engelmannii. The sequence goes on from ML780826.1 coordinate 29,469, forward strand.
AGCTTGCTGAATAGACTCACATGTGGAGTAAAGGGGTCTTGCATGACTGCCAGAGATGTTGAGGGAGAGATGTGGACAACAGCCCTACCACAACCTACTAGCACTCCCACCATGGCTCGAACTGTAGGTTAACAATTACCTATTTTGAGAGGACCCACAATGTCGTGGGGGCAGACTGTGACAGTCTCTCATGATGATTCTAAGGGGCGCACAATAAGGCGAGGGCCTTATTCCTTAGAGGCCCTTAGTCTCCCACAAGTTCACCTGGAGGAGTATTGACTGTAGGGGTTTTTTATGTCTACCAAGTCAGTCAAGAGGCGAGTGGCACCCTTGGAGCACGTGGTGCATCCTGAAGGGCACGTCGTGCAAGAAAAATGGAAAGAGGCGAGTGGCACCCTTGGAGCACATGGTGCGTCCTGAAGGGCATGTCACGCAAAGGAAACATATGAGGCGAGTGACACCCTTGGAGCAACCGGTGCATCCTGAAGAGCACATCGCATGGTTAATGATAAATAAATGAACCCAGATGGCCTTAGGACTAATAACGTGATAAGAAATTTTTAAAATAAATTCCCTAATAAAATGTCGCCCAACATGGAAATTAAAGTCTAGGTCTAAATTATACTAGTTACAAAATTTTCTCTATCCTTTAAAAAAAATAAATTGTATATATATATATATATATATAAATAAAATAAATAATTGTTTTATTATATTATGGTAATTTAAAGTTTATTAATTAAAAAGGGAAAAGGGAAAAAGTTAATTCCTACACCTACCAAATTGAGTTCTAAATGAAAAGGGGAAAGAGGGAAAATCTAAAATATTAGGAAACTAGGAAAAGAGGGAAACATAAAAAGAAAAAGGAAACACAAGGGAAAAAGCAGAAAGTCAAACTTAGTAAGGTATCTACCATTTAAGAACTTTCTAATTTTAAACTGACTAGCAAATTAATAATGGGGAAATTCATTAAAACATGTAAGAGAATTTGGGGACACCTAGGAGCGATTCTAGGAGTGACTCAGGGTGGGTGAGGGAAATAAGGGTAATTAATTAATTAAAGAAATTAATTTATGGAGAAATGAAGGGGATGGGTGACACTTGTATGGGGAGGATTTCTAGGAATTGATTTTTAAACATTAAATAAAAAGTCGTTTTGGGGAAAGTTTTTGACTTGGAAAATCTATATAATGGAGGGAGGAGGAGGATGAAGGAGGTCTTCTATTTTGCCTAACGTTAAGCTGCAGAAATATGTACTTGTCTGACATAGATTGTGGGAGTTGGGATACCCATCTCAGTGAGGAGTGGTAGCTCGGCCTTGCAAGGCGAGCTAGGAGCTCGCTAATTCTCAGGTTAGTGTGTGTGGCCCCTTTGTGGCTTGGGCAGCTAAGGGAGAAGAAGAGTACCCCTAGCATTGGCTGGGAGGTACTGGTGAAGTCTCATCGGTCAGAAAGTGGGAGTTGCATGAAGCGCATGGGACATCAACTCAGAGCGGAAGATCAGGCAACGATACGCTTTATTTATTTTTGTATGGTAGATTGTAGTAGGATTTATGCTTTGGATCTGCATGTTTAATTGGTTAAGAAAACTGAGTGTCTTAGTGTTCTAGTTGATGATTGATTTTTCCATAGCCTATAGCCCGATAAATGATTGACTTCCATGGCCTTCGATTCTTGGCTTATCTTGACTGCTCTATGGTGTAGTGATTTGTGAAGATGGTGGTTGTTTTCCCTTCATCCCTAGCTCATCACTCCTCGCCTGAGAAGTCGTCCAAGAGCCTGATCTATGGTCGTTGCTTCGGTGTTAATAGACCTATGGATCTCAATGCCCTGCGTTTCTGTGCATGGATGATGAGCAAAGGACATTCCTATCAGCCATCTACCTCCTTGATTGTCCTTGACTGATTGTTGTCTTGTGCCTTCTAGAAAAAGTAACTATGCGTATGGATTTCTTGCGTCCGTGTTGGTTTATCCCTGCGATCATATCCATGACTTATCCTAGTGGATCTTTACGTTCTCTTACTGTTGTCTGCGTTGGATTGGTATCCTGGTAATGTAAAAGATTTAATTTCAGTCTGCATTTTTATATTGGCATCCTGGAAATGAAAAATAAAAATAAAAAAGGGGAACAATTTTAATTTCAATTTGTGTTTTATGTTGGCATCCTGGAAATGGAAAAACCATTAAATTTTCTAAGTCTGCACTTTTTTTTTATAATTGGTATGCTGGAATTGGATAAAATGTGTGTGTTATTTCTCAGTCTGCGTTGTAATGGTATCCTGGAAATGGAAAAAAGAATTAAATTCTTTGTCTGCGTTTTACACTTGGTACCCTGGTAAGAAATACAAAAGCGTTTTGGTTTTCTTGAATGTGTTGGCTTTCGCATCCTGGCATTGAAAAGGGAAACCTCAGTTTATTCATCCATCTCTGGTTTGCATCTCGTTTTTACCTTTGGGGTGACTTTCCCCTTGAAGAAGACTGTGTCTTACACTTAAGAAATGTTGTTTTTGATTACCTTGTTGCCTGGAAAATTCGCCCCTCTCTGGACTGCATTTCGTTTTACTGCTGGGGCGATTTTTACCCTTGTTGAATACTGAGATATGCATTAACAACTTATTTCTATTGGATTCCTATGAGTGCCCACGATTTTCCAATTATTTGATGTTGCGTTTTTACTGTCATTGCCCACGATTTTCCAATAACTTGATGCTGCATTTTTTTTTCCCGATTGCCAATCGTGTTTTTTCCCTTGGAAAGTTGACTGAATTGCTGATTGGTTGCCCACGATTTTTACCAATTAAATGTGAATGATTTGTTGTTTTTAACCACGATTTTTCCATAGAAATGATCTCTGCGTCTTCCTGTTGAATGCCCACGACTTTTGACATTTAATTGTGACTGATGTTTGTTGTAGTTTACCACGAAATTGATGTTAAAATGCGTGACGGATTTTTTTGTTACACGCCCCTGAATTTTTGCTGATAAAACTGATGACTGTGTCGTTGCCTTGATGGACCATGTCTTTCCTTGAAAGTGGGATTGAATTTTCATTAATTACCCACGTTTTTTCCCTGAGAAGGTTGACTGTATTGTTGTTTAAAATGCTCACGATTATTCCTTTAAATCGAGACCAAGACCAAGATTGCACAGATTTCCCCATCTCTTGCTCAGCAAATTATGTATTGATGCATATCCCAATCTCGGGCTCAGTTGTTTAGTTTCAACTGTTTAGTTATTGATTATATTTGCTTTCTTTTGTAAATTTAATCATTTATTCTGGCATTGAATGCCTGGTATTTATGATGGAAATTTTTTTATCACTACATTCATGTATTCCAGCCTGGAAGGACACGAGTCTATGCATTCTTTAAGGTTAAGTAGCTTGCATTTTATTTATCTATTTCTGCGTAAATGCCTTGTATTTATTATTGCAAATTAATTGTTCTTCAAACATGTATTGCTGATTTGAAGGCGTAGCATTTATGTATTCCTTAAAGCTACTTATGGTTTAGATTGTATTGGATTGTACTTAAGGATAATCAGATTTTCAAGTCGTTGACTCATAGTCATTTAGGCTTGTTGAATTATTTATGTATTAAAAGTTAATTTGACATAGTTGTTTTCTAACCTGGTAAATTAGACTCGAAGAATTAGATGGGCATGTATGGACTTAATTTATTTAATTTAGACTTGTCATTTTAGAGAAGACTGCCGAAATGACGCGAATTTAATGTTAATTAAATTGTATTTAATGATAGATTATAATGCAGATTTTTCTAATCGATTCGTAGTTGATGCTTTTTCGATTGAATTGAATGATTGGGGTGTTAGGTAGAATGGCCGATTGGATTTTTGTTTAATTTATTTAATGTTAATCAGATGGTAATTTAGAGACTAATTTAAAGGTTGGACTTGCTTAATTTAGGGGGTTAATATTTGTCAAACACTTGTAACAATAGACTGGTTAGACTAGGTGATTGGTGGGATCGGGGACGATGTCATGTGGGCTAGCGTCACCCCTTGTCTTCGTCCTCTTGTGTCTCGCCAACCTTGTGTGGGGGTAGGAATAATCTCCCAGTTAGTATTCGGTTCCTAGCGGGTCGGAGTTTTCTTGATTCTTGGTCCCTTTTTGTTTTTTCACCAAGGTGGTTGGCGCACCTCTCATCTAGGGACGGCATGGTCCCTGATGAGAGGATCATGGCGCGACCTATGGGTTAGCGGCGAATGATATCTTGGTCGGAGTCAATGCCTACCACATGAGAGTGGTTGAGCATCGTATGTTGACTTGGGCGCATGTGTTGGTATGCGCACCTTGAGGTTCTAGTCTTGTTCATCAATGTCGTTATGTCGGGAAGGGGAAGTTTCCCATTAGCTTGTAGGCATGTCTTGTTGCGTCGGGAGGTTAGTCGTTACTCCTGGTTATTCTGTGCCTATTTTGCCTAATTTCCCTTATGTATGTGCGTGGTGCCATAGTTTCCTGTTGCCTGGGTTGCGTGCTTCTTTTCATCATCTATGGTGTGGTCAAACTATTGTCGTCGTTGCCTTCTTGCCCCTTAATTCTTAGAAAAAAAAAAAAAATTGGCTTCGCCCGTGGCCTTAACGCTGGGGTTGTTACAATATCTTAGTATCAAATCTCATAGGAAGATATCTTAGTACCTTTTGAACAATTACAGATTCTTTAATTTCTTCTCCCAATCCTCTGATTGCATTTACTGTTTCATCGACTCGTAAGAAGTAAGATGCAATATCCTCATCCTCCTTCATCTTTAGTTTTTCGAACTAACCTCTGTAACTTTGAAGCTTTACTGCTTTGACTTTTGAATCTCCTTCACAAATATTTTGGAGCTTGTCCCAAATCTCTTTAGCGGATTTTCAATGTATAACTTTGGTGTATATTGATTCACAAAGACCATTCAGAAGTGCATTTGTGGCTTCAAAATTATTTTTCCCGAGTTTCATTGCTCTTTCATTTGTCGACGGAAATGTTGGTTCTTTGTATCCATCTACAATTATTTGCCAAATTTCAAATACCTGTGCCTATATATATGTTTTCATCCTTCTTCTCCAAAATGCATACTTTTATCCATCAAATTGTGGTATTCCATTTTTATACATGTTGTTTCTCTCTATGATCTACCTTTCAATGGTTAAATTGATTTCTGAAGGAACTTGCTCTGATGCCAATTGTTGGATTACTGAGAGGGGGGTGAATTAGTAATAGAGAAATTTAAACCTTTTCAACCATATAATGCAAGTGTTATATAAGTGTAGCATTATCATCCAATAATTGAAGAGTAAATAAACAATGAACAAATGAGCAATCATACACATACACAATACACCAGTGTTCTTACATGGAAACCCAAAGTGGAAGAAAACCATGGAATTATTTTTCTTATATGTCTTGAAGAATTACATTCATTGGAAGCACCAAATTCCTTTGTTTTCCAGCTGCAACTGGAAGGACGCTCCAACCCCCTAGTTTCTCAAGCTACAACCTGAGGGAATATCCAACTCCCTAATTCTCTCGCTACAACTAGAAGAAGGCTACAACCCCCTAAGTTCTTCGACTACAACCGGAAGGTGGATACAAACACCTATCCTTTCCCTGTCCAACCGTACTTTTTCTGCCACGATTTTTCTACCACGATTTTTCTGCCGCACTTTTTCTATTGCACTTTTTCTACCGCGATTTTTCTGTTGAACATTTTCTGCCATGATTTTTATGCCGCACTTTTTTTTCCACAGTTTTCTTATCGTACTTTTTCTGCCGCACTTTTTCTGCCGCACTTTTCTCTATCAATAATACCTGCCCAAATAACCTTTCACAAAATAGATATTCAATGATATTCAATAGGTTCAAGTGTGATTAAATGAGAGAGCCTTGCCTCTTATTTATACTTTCATGTAACATCCTGCTTTCCTTATTTTAGGGAGTTATCCATTAAATTTATTATTTAAATAATTTATTTTGCAAACACTTTGACTACTTTGACCTTTTGGGGCTTCTAGATGACTCATGAGGGTTCTCCAACTTCACATGTCCATAACTCTCTAACCGTGAGGAGTTATGTGACGTTCCACATACCACCGGAAATGGAATGACATGTATTATCCATATAGAATAGTCTTACCTGCAAATATATCAAAACTCATACCATTATCCATCAAACAAAATTGGTTCCATTACCCAAACCTTTGTGATACTGTAATTCACTACCGAACTTTCTTCAAGGGTTGACATCAATTCCAACCAACCCAATTAATCAACATTATATTGTTACAATTCAATCAAAATAAGCAATGAGTTGTGTGATGTTTTACTATGGATAAAACAAGCATATATGAAGTCATCAAAAAAGTGCTCAGATGTTGTAATGAACAATCATTGATCCAACCATTGTATGGCCTCATAGTCAGTACCAATCCAAGGTTTTTCCTTTTATGCATCTTCTATAAAGACTTGTATCAAGAGTTGCTAATATACCAATAGGAATTCCTATACATGGATGAATTCATTTGATCACAATGATTAGAGTTTTGATACAACTGAGATGTAGATGGTGAATAATATGATGTTGGTTGAACAAAAGGTGTAGCAAGCAGTTCTTTCTAAAAAAAGTTTTATGGTTTGGTTACTATGAATCAATGGTAGAATAATCATCTAAAGTGTCACACTCAAGCTGTGTGATATAATAAATGGACAAATCAACTAATGGTGCAAGGGTCAGTCCTTGCAAGTTAGTGGTAGAAATATGACTTACAT
>ML780826.1:63536-99083 GCA_009831015.1 Picea engelmannii
AACGTTGGTGAAGGACAAAGTTCTTCTACATTCTAGTATTTTGTAAGAGAGCAATGGTTGTATAACTAATCCATAAAGTAATTTGAGTCCATTGTCATTAGTTACATGTAGTTTAAGTATAATTCCCTTCTCCTTCTCCGGGTTGCCTATTTGTTTGAGTCTTATTCCCCTTTTCTTTCTATGCATGTGCATTGTTGGGTACATGTGATTCTAAAAAATAAAGGTGCATATGCATGAAGAACTTTTTGGAAATGTTTCTACAACAATAAAATCCCATATCCTTATCTTAGGAAAATTTTATGCATATCAAATATTATTTGTCTTGTTCATGCCATATAAATATAGCAAGATATTTGTATTTGTCTTAAAAGATTAAAGAGGAAGTTGTTTTAAAAGATTAAAGAGGAAGTCGACACTTTTGTTTCCACAATGATTCATTAAGTTATGAGTTCAAATAAAGAGCAAGAACATGTTGAGGAACATGATGTTTTCTATACTTTTTCAGATATTCAACATGTTCTTCCTTTACTCCAACACTTTAAAGATAAAATTGTGGAACGTGATCAATTGATGCATGACACAACTACTTTATTCTGAAATTTGTTGGGAATTACCTTGGAAAACTAACTTTCATAAATCTATGAGGAATTGCATTGACACCCTACTTTCTAAAAGAATTAATAAGTAAAATTGAGTTGAACAATAATTATTATGAGTTGAAGATTTAAACTTTGATAATATTTTTAAGATTTAGAATTTCTTATCACACACTTTCAATTATTTACACACAACCAACTATATTTATTCATATTATTTTTTGGGGTAAGTAAAACATTCTATTAAAAATACATAGTGTTACAAAAAGATTCCTTGGAAAGAGAGAGTTTGGAGCCTAACTAAGCTATTTTTTTCGAAATAATCTAAACAACTTGACTATGACACTATCTAGGACTAATCACAAGAGGATTCTTTAAAAAAAAAAATACATTTAAGCCTTGTAAAAACAAAATTTTACAACTGATTGCAAAATAGCTAGACTGGCATAAAAGCAAACTGAAACATAAATTAGTGGCTTCCAATAATGAAATGGAAACAAATTTTCCCCCTTCTCAATAAGTCTACTAGAGTTATATGAGATTATTCTCCCCTCCACCTTCTTGGGTGCTGATGAAACAAGACCATTGGTGTTCTAGCAAGATTTGCCTCACCCTATGCAATCTTGCACATAAGCCCTTTTTCCATTCTCCCATGCAGACTTATCATCCTTGTTTGTAAAATACAGAGCTAAAAATACATTTTTTTCCACATGTATGCACCTTGCCTACTATGCAACATGCGTATACGCAGGCTACACCACTACAACCCGTGTACATTGGGATTTGTGCCAAAAAATGAAAATTAATGTCGGGTTTCCATGTCACGATAGGAGATCTATGATCCTTGGCCTTCCATATACTGTAAACGTTCTGACTCAGCCCTTCAGTTCCATTTGAAGGCTATAAATGGGCCAATTCCAAGCTATGGAAAAAAAAGGAGAAAGAATTCAACTTTGAGAGCAAAGTTACTCTGGAGAAATTATTTAATTCATATTGAGTCTGCATCCCTTTATCCTTTAAGTCTGAACACAGTGTTCATCCCCCAAGCTCTTCCTTTATTGATTGAGAACCTCATTGTCTCTCTTCTATGGTATTTCCTTTGGTGGAGGATTGAAGTGGTGGAGGCCTAGCTGGAAGGAACTTAGTTTCTCGGTTCCGAACTATGTCGACACGAAAGTCTGTAATATTTTCACTCATGTTGATCATTTATTAATAAAAATACTCCTTTCTCGTCCAATTGATATCTTGCAAATATTTGAGTTATTATCCGTGGGCATATTTGTTATGTATATTAATGGATTATTCTATCTAATGTGCTAACCTTTTATATTATCACCATATGCTTTCTTTGCTTGGTTGTTGAGAACTAGTTGCAGGTATATGGCTTTGGGTCAAAGTGCTCAACGATGGACTTCATCGAACATCTGGATGAGGTAGGCCTCTTTCTTATCTCGCTTTCATATTGGTTTATATAGCATTTTTTTGGGATAGATTTGATTTCTGTAGTCATTTCCATCTATTGTGGTTTACCCTAGACATAGAGAGTTTTTCCCTTGTAACAGAATTGGCGACCATACTGGGGATTGACCTTCTTTCTTAGGGTTTGGAGTACTTTTCTCCTTACATTGATCTCATTCCTTTTTGTTTCTTGTCATATCATTTCTTGACAACTTTTGTTCACTCTCGGTTCGAGTTTTCAGCCTTCTCCCTTGCCTAGCCTTGTTTTTTGGAAACATATAAGCGGTTTTTGGCTTGACAATTGCATACATACGCGGGTTGTCCCTCTGCAAGCTGCGTACATACACTTTGTTTCCTTGAACATTCACGTACATCAGCTTTCCTTTCTTGTTTGTTGGGTCTGGTGGTTGTTGGGTGGGATTTGATATTTATTGAGTCTTCTTAGGTCTCTGTAGTGCCTGTTAAGTGCTTTTGGGATGACAGGGAACTTGTCTGGACTTTAATTTTTGGGCGGAATCTTTCTCATCACCTTTTCATTTTGATTGTCCTTGTACATTGGTTTGGGTGTTCTAATCCTTGGTATTCTACTTGAGTTATCTCTTTCTATACACGGTCGAGTTTATATATCAAGTTGCTTTTCATTCCATGCATTTTCATTTTTATTATATTGAAAATACAAAAATATTAGGCATTTTGCATTGCTTGGCATTTTGGTTTTTTGAGTCCTTGTCATTATCTTAGTGCATTTAATGAAATATTTCATTTTTACTTCAGAATTGGAGAGTTGAAATTGAAAATTGTATTTGTTTTCAGAAGCATATCATTCATTGAAAATTGAAGTTAGGACTTTTCATTATATTCATATTTATTTTTCTTGTTGAGTCATAACATCATGAGTTTCACTACCATACCTTTTTCAGTAATCATGACCACTAAAATTAACGCTATAATTTAAAATTGATTAGTTACGATTTTATTTTCTAGGGTGCACAAACTAGCTTAGGATTTAGTGCCTTGGAATAGGATTTTGTGAGTAAACTTCTCCAAGGCAATTAAATCAACATATGTGTCTGAGAAAATAAGTGGATAAATCCATTGTATAATTGGTAATATCAGGAGGCTTCGCTCACACCGGAGTTAATCACGAGGTCCTGTGAGGTTGGTTGAAGGGATATCCCCCGATACCTTCTTAGCGTTAGAGATATTTCTGGGGATATATTCATATCTGGGGATCTTGCTAGTGCCTTTACCTCCATGAGAGGTAGTACTTTCAAAGTTTCGGGCTTTGCTACCCTGCCCATATGGTGGACCTGACTTACAACTGCTTGCCTATGCATTGGTTGCTTAGTTGCTTGAATTAGGTGCCACATAGGTTACTTACAGGGGTTATTTTGCAGGTACCCTGGGTCAAATAAGGGTCAAACAACACACAACATTTATGGAGGATTACCTCTCCAGGGGGATCTGACCAACCGGTTTTTAATCCCACGAGGGCCCTTATAACTGATTATGATACCTTCGATCTTTAGCAGGGAGTCTCAGGCCCCTCTTGGGGGAGAGATACCTTCTTTAGGGATGGAGGCCACATTTAGCCACTTTACCCCGTTTGTGTGCATATTGGTTGTTTCACTTTTGGTGTGCTCTTTGATTACTAGTTGGACTTAGGAGTCTATACTGAGTTTTCATTATCATGGATAGTGGGGTTCCTTTGGCTCCCTCATTACCACTACCCACCCCATGATGTTCACTCATTTCATGGGGTCGAATCCTTCCACTTTTAATAATGGTATGCATAACTATGATGCTCAGTCCATGCCTTGGGTCTCTAGTCATTTTCCTGTTGATATGCCTTCAACCTTTTCGTCCTCTCCCTGGCCCACTTATATGAATACTAGCATTGGATCTGGGGGCACCACGACCCCGCTGCCTACATATTCATTTGATATGAGTCACATTCCTCAACCAACTTTCACGATGGGAGGTTGGAACCTTCCCTCTTACGAATCTAGTCCTAGATATGCTCCTCCAGGAGCCAATACTCAAATGGGTTCTTATTATTCTCATTACACCCCATCCGTGTATCCTTCATCTGCCATGTCATCTCCTTTGAATACTTTCCCCATGACGGGTCCTCATGTATCCCTGGGTATTTCATACGGGGAGAATCAGTTTTATGATTCGGGCTACCCTGTTTATGGAGCCCCTTCACAAAGGGGAAACATATATCCTCACTCGAATAATTCTTATCATACCTCTATCTCTTCACATACTTCAGTGATGATGCCTGTACAAGCCTCTTTGGACCAATTCGGTGGAGGATACTACCTTTCTGGACAGGGACAGGGGGTAAATCAGGACCGTTCCTAGCCTGCAATGTTTCAAATACAATCTTTCCCTGGACCTTGGTATCAAATGCCACAACTCACCACTAGTCACTGCTAGTTATACTGGATCTCCATCACCAACCTCTTCCATTCATATTGGAGACAGGTCGACGAGCTCTGTGAGTAATGTTGATGACCCGCACCTAGCCACTGCTAGTCATGTTGGGGGCATCACTTTAGTCGTCACAAGTCATATCAGTGTCGCATCTCCAACCTTTTCACATCATGTAGGAGATGACTCTCTCATCTCTACTATTCACATTGAGAGCATGTCACCAACCATTGGGAATGACACTTGGGGAATCGAGAAGCCTAGATAGCTCAGACGTAAGCCTAAATTCCTATGCAGAACTTGCAAAGGAGATCACCTTACTTGTTTATCTCCGATTACGGCTAGGATACCGGAAGCATGGTTCTCACCCGAGGGTCCTTTGGGTTCTGAAGTGTCTGTGGTTTCTCCACACCGTGTTTCTCCTTTGGTTGAAATGACAGTAATACAGCTGCAATCCTCCCTAGACCATACCCCCGTTGTCAAGAGTGATGTGTCCCCTATCCCTCTTATCCTACATCCTCTTTAACCTAGACATGAATAAGTGGTAGTACCAATGAAATCTCTAGTGAATCCTACTCCCCTTGTGGAGGGTGATGCTTCCTTCAACCATGTTGTCAGCATCCTTGATAACGCTCCTTCTGAACATGAGAGAGTTTTTCTCTCCCCGAGTACTCTCCCTCCAAGTGGTAAGGAAGTTCCCTTAGATTGGAATGGCCTTGTGGGGTATCCGATGCCCCCACCTATGTCTTTTCCAGTAAGAGACATTATCTGATATATCACGGAGACCATAACCTCCACTAGCACTTTATCCTCTTCAACTTGGAGAGCTTTGGGTTTTCCCAAGCTTATGTTAGTTATTTGTAAGATGCTGACATTCCATATAAGTTCAGCACGGGAGCCTTGGCCTCCCCCATGACTTGCCGCCTAGAATCTGCCAAGCGAGTCCGAGTTAAGCTCTTTTTCGACTCATCTAAAAAATGAAAATATTGCCAAGTGATTTGTCCTTTTCACACTCGTTAAATTGGACTTGAAAGGTCATGAGTCTTAGTTAATCTTTTTTTCAACTCATTTTCAAAAAGAGAAAAGATTGTCGAGTGAACTTGTCTCTTTCACACTCGTAAATTGGATTTGAAAGGACGTCTATTTGGCACAAGTTTATCCCTTTTTCACACCAAGTAGACTAAATTCCATGAAAAAGGACATTTTTTGGTGTTAAGTTGTGATTGCATCTCATGTCTTTGCTTGCATTATTGAGCCTTTAGTCGGTTCTCGATTTGCGTTATAAACCGCTTTCCTCAACATTTTTTGCATCCTCAACCAAGAAGAGCCTTGTTCATATCCTTCACAATTTGACACCCTATACCTATGAGGGAACATTCGCCCGAGTTTCCATCTCTTGCATGCATCTCCTTACATTGAGCATAGGTATGTTCCACTACTGGAACTAGTTTTTCTTACTTAGGACACTCGTTTCCTCCTCTGTATCATAGAATTCATTTGTCTATGAAAAAACAAAAAAATATGGGCGAGAAGGGAGTATTATCTTATATTGGCAGTAGTTGTTTCTCCTTTGAATAGAGAACAAAGTTATTGAGTCCATTTGTCACCATAATTTTGGGTTTAGCATGGCCTTAGGAAGTTGAGCTCGTTACAAAGTCTTCTCTACTGGTTATTCTTCCAGTCCCTATGGAGAATATCATTGATGCCTCCTGCATCTCATGGTTTCATCATTGAGTCTACCCTCAGTTTGTCTCAAAGTCACATGATACTATAGTCCTATCATGCACCCTAGTCCTACTTTCATCGTTGGTAGGTAACCTTGAACCAGTAGTGGACATTTCATCATTGGTCATTGACTGGGTGGTTTCCCTTGTGTTCAACGGAAAGACAACTATTCACATAATGGGATTTGTGCAGTGTCTTGGATTCCATTAGCCTTATTGGTGGTTTCCTGGCCTTTGTCATCAATTTTCCTTATTGGTTTTTATTCATAGGGCCTTTTTCGTGTACTGCTTGCACTTGGAACACACGAAAGACTCACAGGGTCGTTGGCTCGTGAACATGTTCTTCATCCGATTTCCACCAAATCATGATTCTCCTGCTTTGTACCTCGTGCTGACTGATGAGAGATGCCTTAATGCTCTCCTTTCAGCGGGTCTTCTTCCATCGACTTCATCTCATCTATTCTGGAAAAGAGACCTAGAATCTTATGAGTACCTTGAGGCTTGCAGTCATTAGTGGCAGGTTCTCTCGCCATCGATAGTTGGGAATACATCAATGTCTCCCGATCGATGGATTCTTCAGGTGTTCGACACCAAATCCTTTATTCACACTTGTAAGAATGTATTCGGTGCCTTGATACCTACTTTCATTATCAGTAGGTTGTCTTGTGTTTGTTAATGGTATACCTCAATGACCGGTAATCAAACGATGTCTCATTGTGTTTGACCTCAACTCCTTTATTCACATGATGTAGAATTGCACCCTTGACAGATTGTGTAGAAGACTTGAAGACATCACTATGTGGCTGCAAATTCCCTGAGCTGTTGCTTCTTTTTAATTGGACCAGTACCTATATGACTTCAATGATCATGGGAGATCAAATTATACTCCATTGTATACAGATATCTTCAGATTGGTTTTGAGACTGGTTCTACTGGTCCTTGTTCGTGACTATGACAACTTTTGGCATGTAAGCACATTTTTATTTTCCTATTCATGGCCACAGATAGTTGTTTGGTATTTTCACATGGATCTACAATGTACTTCTATTGGCAGCCATGTATGCAAAGTCAGTGGAGAATGTAATGAGCAACTAGTTCTTCTAGCTGGTTCCCCATCACTCCACTTCTGGGTTGTTTATAATGTATTTCGGCTATCATAGATACTCCTATGACCTCACACATTAGGGGGAATATATTATATCAAGATTTTCCTCACCCTATGCAATCTTTCACAGAAGCCCTTTTTCCATTCCCCCATCTAGACTTATCATCCCCGTTTGTAAAATCCAGAGCTAAAAATATAAATTTTTCCACATGTACGCACCTTGCCTACTATACATCATGCATATACGTAGGTTTCACCACTACAACCCATGTACATCGAGATTTGTGCCAAAAAATGAAAATTAATGTTGGGTTTCCATGTCACGACAGAAGATCTATGATCCTTGGCCATCCATATACTAGAAACGTTCTGACTCGGCCCTTCAGTTCCATTTGAAGGCTATAAATGGGCCAATTCCAAGCTATGGAAAAAGGAGGAGAAAGAATTCAAATTTGAGAGAAAAGTAACTCTGGAGAAATTATTTACTTCATATTGAGTCTGCATCCCTTTGTCCTTTAAGTTTGAACACATTTTTCAGCCCCTAAGCTCTTCCCTTATTTATTGAGAACCTCATTGTCTCTCTTCTATGAGCTTCCCTTTGGTGGAGGATTGAAGTGGTGGAGGCCCAGTTGGAAGGAACTTATTTTCTTGGTTCCGAACTATGTCGACACAGAAGTTTGTAATATTTCCACTTATGTTGATCATTTATTAATAGAAATAATCCTTTCCCATCCAATTAATATCTTGCAAATATTTGAGTTATTATCCATGGGAATATTTGTTATGTATATTAATGGATTATGCTATCTAATGTGCTAACCTTTTATATTATCACCATATGCTTGCTTTGCTTGGTTGTTGAGAACTAGTTTCAGGTATATAGCTTTGGGTCAAAGTGCTCAACGATGAACTTCATCGAACATCTGGATGAGGTAGGCCTCTTTCTTATCTCGCTTGCATATTGGTTTATATAACATGTTTTTGGGATAGAGTTGATTTCTGCAGTCATTTCCGTCTATTGTGGTTTACCCTAGCCATAGAGAGTTTTTTCCTCGTAACAATTGGGCAGATATAAGTTGGTCTTAGGATATAGCTCACAGTGTTCTCTTGATGTTCACCATGGTTCTCTGAATTGAGGGATGTTCACCATGGTTCTCTATCAGATGTTGGAATTTTGCATCTCTGCCACTAGTGTGGCTAGGATGTTTCACAACTACCCTCCTTAATCACAAAGGACCTCCTTAATCACAAATTTTCTTCTATCATTTAGAACATTTTCCAAATCCTCCAGCCTCTTTACAGTTACCTCAGAACTCAATTATCTATAGTTTGTGATAAAACTAGAGATATATTTGCATAAATTCATGAGAAGAAGTATATATGGCTGAACCTTTACCTTTGTATTGCTCAATTGGAATTTTGATCACATGTCTTTTGGCTACGAATTGTGGAGAAGTTTTTCGAAAGTGATTATTGTGGCTTCCTGGCTTCTCATGCTCAACCTCCTGGTTCCATTGGATACATAACAAACTCAATATCCCTTGAAATTGCCACCACTTTCTAGGTGTCTTTTTTAGTCTTCAAATCGAGCCTATCACTATGCTCTACTAATAGATCTTAGGGAAGGAAAATTTTAATAGATACATTGTGGTAATTGTATTAATGTTATTAAAATCTTTCTATTATTATTATATTTTATTTTCTTTTTAATATATCATGACATATTTTTGTTCTCTTATTTTATTTTCCTCATTAATCCTTTTATGTTTTACATATTTCAATTATTTTCCTGGTTAATCCTTTTGTGTTTTATAGATTTTAATAGTTGACATCCTCATCTCAACAATGCTTCTGATTAAGAGGCTCTGCTTAGATTCATCTCAGTAATCACTGCATATCTAATCCCTCCCAACCTTTTTACAACGACAATCCTTGTTCATATACATTCTTCCATTTTATTTTTGTTCTTGTCAGCTTGTACTCTGTGATGCTTGTTATTGGTTGGATACTGAGGAACTCATTGACATTGGTAGGCCTTCTATTTGGGTCCATACTTGTGTAGATTCAACAAACCAATATCTATCCTGCTACGCAGTATTGAATGTTGTGGTAGGTGGATAATAAATTGTAGGATTGGATGACCTATTATCCAGTTATTGTAGCACTCAATGTTGTGTATTCAGATCCCACAACTTATTATCCATCTCCCACAACATTCAATTTTGTGTAGCAGGCTTACTCACATGTATTTGGACTCTACTTCTATTTTTTTTTTTCCACATCACAAGTTCTGATTATATTTACTGGAATTGGTTATAACTAATGTGGGTTATAACTACTAAGACCACAAGTAAATATTATGTTAAATATTCCAACATAACCCCTTGAAATTGACTTGAGGACAAAAATAAGTAAAGTTGACAAAATAAATTTGATGAATTTGATGAAGTGAAAATTGCATCCCAACAACCCCCTTTAATTTTCACTTAGGTAGTGATACAAAACTTTACCAACAATGACTACTACAACCTAACCCTAACAAGGTGAAAATAAACTATTAATGGAGAATCCATCACCTCCAAAACACCTTCACATTATCCTTTTCAAAAATTAGTTAAGAAAACATGAACAATCAGAGCGGGAAACCAAACTCCTTCCATGTTGTCAAAGAAAATTATATGTAGTAGATGGAAAAGAAGCATGCTAAAGCTAAGAGTTATTAGATGAAGTTGTAGATAAATGTCAAAGATCAACAAGAATGCTCCAATCACTCAAACCAATACATTGACCATAATCTCATGATGGTCAAAATACCCACTACTACTACAAAGTCCACATGCAAGAAGATGGTATTCTCATCATGCACCACATGCTAGAAAAGAAATAACCAAATGTTATCATCAAAAAACATTCAACAAAGACTATTTCTGTTATTACAATTCAATCAAAATAAGAAATGAGTTGTGTGATGTTGTGCTATGGATAAAAAAAAGTGGATATGAAGTCATCAAACAAGTGCTTAGATGTTGTAATGAACAATCATTGCTCCAACCATAGTAAGGCCTCATAATCAGTACCAATCCAAGGTTTTGCCTTTTATGCATCTTCTCTAAAGACTTGTATGAAGAGTTTCTAACATACCAATAGGAATTCCTATATATGGATGAATTCCTTTGATCACAATGATTAGAGTGTTGATACAATTGAGATGTAGATGTTGAATAATATGATGTTGGTTGAACAAAAGGTGTAGCAAGAAGTTCTTTCTAAAAAATGGTTTATGGTTTGGTTACTATGAATCAATGGTAGAATAATCATCTAAAATAATCATCTAAAGTGTCAAACTCAAAATCTGTGATATAATAAATGGAAAAATCAACTAATTGTGCAAGGGTTGGTCTGTGCAAGTTAGTGGTAGAAATATGACTTGCATTTTGTAATGAAGCTTCGAAATTTTCAAGCCTTTCCCTCACAAATAGGCTTAGCTCATACCCAATATGACTAATAGTTCCTTAATCATTCTCACCAATCCCACCACTTATATATCTCATCTTATGACATAATATAGAAACGAAAACTTTAGTTTGCTTCTCAAACTCATGGGAATATTATTCATGATTAGCTAATAGTGCATGAGAGGAAGTAATATGAAAAGAAGAGTAAATATCCTTTTGCAAGGTGTCAAGTGCCTCTTCCTTCTTTCCCACTTCATTAGTGAGTTTTTTATAGGAAATGTTTAAATTTTCTAATTCCGTATCATTAACACACATATTCATGTAACTTGTTTTTTATACTTCTTCGAAATACAAGAAGTACGACTAGAATCTATGTCAAAATAACAAGGGATGTTTCAAATCCCCTCGCTTAATTTATCACTTGTACCTTTTAATTTATTTCTTCGACAAGATTCATATTGATGCAACACAAATTATGGATGGAATCGTCCTTTTCTTCCAACTAATCATTTAAATGATAAATAATAAATCTTTGTTGACTAGCATTAATATCATGCAAAGAAGCAAGGGTGGTGTTGATAATTGCAGCTATGTGAGACATTCTCCAGCTTACAAACCTATGAGGTTTGGATCATTGCAGCTATGTGAGTCTTTCTCTCAGCTTACAAACCTAAGAGAAAGCCCCTAAGAAGGGTACGTGGTTCATTCCTGAGACAGATCTAGGAATGTAGATATGATCTTCTCCATTCAGAGAGTTGAGAAGAAATCTAGATGATTATCCAGTTGAAAAGGGCGATCTGTTGAGTTAGACGTGCTTATGGCTAAGCACAAGGTGAACTTGTGAAATCCCAAAGTGTTGGGTGCATCGTCATGTGAACAAAAATGAAGATGATGTATTAGCCTCCTCTAAGCAATAGAGTTGACAAGAAGACTCCAGATGATTCTCCTATGTGAGGCAGTGGGAAATAAGATATGTAGAGTGGACGTGCCTGTGGATGAGCACAGGTGAATGTGTGAATATCTGGTTCTTCTGTGTAATGCAGTGAATCAGAGCTATGACATCCCTATGGATGTGTCCCTAGTGGATGAACACTAGTGGGTGTATCAAATCCTTTGCTATATATTGTTCAAGAGTCAGACATTCTTGTAACCCTAATTGTTATGTAAAGGGTACAGGTCAGCCCCACCTTAATGTGATTAATAATAAATGTAAAAGATAATTAATATGGATAATATTAATCATAATAATAATATTAATATTAATATTAATAACAATTATTATTATATTGTGACTTAGAGAGGTCATCCCTGTTGAGCCAATAGACACTTCAGTTGATATGACAAGTCTACTATAAGTAAAGTAAGATTCCCCATTGTGGAATCATATCTTCTTTGTGAGTTTGGAAATTTCAGAAAGTACACTTCTTTGGGAAAAGCTGAGCACCTCTCTTGGGTGCTAGAGTTATAGGGTTTGAAGAACCCTCTTGTGTGATAAGGTCGTTCATGGTGGTGAAGGTCCTTCTCTTGAAGAATATAGCAAAGGATTTGGCTGGGTTTTCTTCCCTTGTTGAGAAGGGCTTCCCAGGATACTTCTTGTGTTCTTGTGCATGGCGTTTCTTATTGTGATCTTGGTTGCTGCAACATTATTGTTTATGGTTAAGTGAAATGCTAAAAATGGAATGAACTTCATGCTTAACCTAGCTTATGAAAAATCAACAGGTGGCAGGTGTGGGGGGAGTATTAATGATCTGGGAAGAAACCAGGTAGTTCTTTATGCTTTGGGGCTCGGAAATGTCTCTAACAATCTCACACAATCCTATTCATTTTGGTGCAACCTCATCATTTCCAAGGACAAAGGAATAAAAACATTTACAGTGATTGGAGATTCAATGCTTGTAATTATAGTGTTATCACATAATCCTGTCTAGACCTTGGGGGTCTGTGTTTTCTTCCTGTATGGGTGTTTTTCCATATTTTTTCCTTCTGTAGACCCAATTGCAGTTTTCTTTTCCCTCCCGACATATATCTTTCTTTTATCACAATAATCCCTCTCGATCGACCAGTCTTTCCCTGTCAAATATGCCCGAAAGAGATCGACCCTGAATTCCTCTGTATTTTCCGAAGGCCAATCCCTCCTCCTTTTACCTCCATCATCGAACCTTTGTCTTCCCAAGATTAATTCTCATCGACCAAAGCCTCCATTTTTACTGTCTGCAGCATTGAAATTGATCAAACAGTGATATAGAACAAGCGAATGGGCGAAGATCATTTTTCGACGGCCAGGATCCATCGACGGGGCGGATCAACAGTCATCGGGAAATTTGGGACTGTGAAGTTTCCCAAGGTTTAGTGCTAGGGCTCGTCCCTTACGACCAAAGTCATGATTTAATTTACGTCGTCTGATCCAGGAAGGGAACAAGTGGCAGCCAAGTGAGCGATCCCGGGAATCAACATTTTGGGGTTTCCGTTAGCAAGCGCACCCACATCCTTATGCTCTGAAATGAAAAGCCCCTGGAGTCTGGCCCACAGTCCTTGCACCCGGTCAAAAGGTAACAGGGATGAAAAGTGGGGTCCAATTGGATTTATGTGCTCGTTGAGAGGTGAACGATCAGGTTCATCCGATGAGAATAGATCTAGGCCGTTGAGCTTCAGTAAATCTGGGTCGTTGATCCCAGGGAGACAGGTGGCAACCTTTTGAGCCTTTCGTGGATTTGGTGTCGGGGATTTTTAAAGTAGAGGAATGAGAACTCCTGGTGGGAGAATCCTTGAAATAATGTTGAGGGTCGGGCCCACGGTCATGGCCCCTAGGTTGTATGTAAAGTAATGCTGGCAATGCGGGCCTTCAAGGGATCATCGTGGCCATCAGTTCTAATGGATCTTGGTCGTTAGTTTGAAGCTGGATCTAACCGCTGATATGAAGGGTCATTTTGCGGTTTTAGTCATCGGGGATCCTGGAGGCTAGTGTGGTGAAATTTCCTGAAAGGGGAAGTGTCAAAAGCGCCTTTGAAGATAGGTGCAGGGTCATGACCCACGGTCTCTTGGGGTGATAAGAAGAGTTGTGAAAAGGGCCATAGCGCCAGGTTCAGCTATAGGAGGGGTCGTCGCGTTCTCTAGGTGCCAATTCAACTTGGCCTTTTCTGATCCCAATGGAGCAATTAATGAAAATTGAGCAGGTAGCTGAAACCTCAGCTCAAGCCATGAATGGAAGGTATGGGGGGTTTAGAGCGATTAAGTTTGTTATACCCCTGTGTGCAGGCTTTCTTGCAGAATCCATGCCAATATGAGCCTCCTATGACAGAAGAGCCTGCACACGCTAGTTTGGAATTTAATGGCTCAACTACCCTCCTTCTGCAAAGGAAGCGAATTTCTCTGAGTATATATACTCAATTTTTGTATTTTTGTAGAGGTCGATGGTAGAGCAAATCTCCCGTATTGTAAATTTTTAATGAACACTATGGTTTTATGGTTATGCATGGTTCTTTGAGATTTCTTGTTTAATGACAGTCAACTTTCCTACTCGCTCTTATTTCCCTCTAATGCTGAAAGAGTTCATGATTGACTGATTTGCATGAATCATTATGACTGTGTTATCATAAATGTTTTATGGTAATGTTGTTATAATTTCTTTTGGTGATCTTGTAATTTGAATACAATAAGTTCTTGTGTTTAAGTTTTTCCTCTTTGGGTTGTTAGAAGCCTGATGCCTACAACAGACCTCTACATTTTCTCACCAAAGTCTTCCTCCTACTCACCCTTACTACAACTTACTATTTGAGGTTAAACTAGGACCTCATATGCTCATGCATGTCAGTCCAGTTTTCTGAGTTAAGACAAAATTTTCTTGAGACTGCGCCCATTCGACCCCTTTAAACCAACCCGTGACACAAAACTCCGATGGGTATCGAGATTACTCCTGTTGCAATCCAGGAGTGACTTCGGTGCTAAGATTTCTAGCGCCGTTGTTGGGGACGAAGTTGAAGATTTTTCCTCGAGATTGAACGACAAAGTTGACTGGTTCTGAAGGTGCATCAGAACTCAGTACATCCAAGATTTCTACTGTGCACCTGGTGACTCCACTGTGGTGACTCCATTGATGTTAACCCATAGGCGACTCCACTGTTTTAGCCATGGCTTCTAGAGGTAGATATACAAGGTCTACTCCACACCCGCCTTTAGCAATACCTGAAGCTAATCCAGAGATGATTATCAGAAAGGGAAGGGCCTTTGGAGGAGGTACTTCTACTGCTAAACCAGGTATTTCTGATGATTATCATCATCCTATAGGAACTCCAACCTCTACATCTCATTCTGCTTTATTATCTTCTGTTGGGGTTTCCCAAAATTTAAATTTTGGGAGTGTTCCTGTTGAGTTCTCCCCTCCTGTTCTGGGTTTGGAGGGAGAAATCATTGTCACTCCTCTCTCCCTAGAAACTGTGCCTCGGTCCAGACACAGGACCGTAGAATATTTCTTCTCTCCCATCTTTACCACCCCTCCTCCTATTATTGTTGTTGCTTCTACAGATAGGGAAACCTTTGTTCCTTTGATCCCTACAGTCTTCTTTTTGAACCCACTTATTTTTCCTTTTCCTCCCGGAATCTTAGTTCCAGTCTCCCATGTTCGAACCCCTTCCCCTCCTAGTTCTCCTCCACCTATTATCCCTATGGAAAGAGGGAATCCCCCCATGACTAGAATGGAAGCCATAATAGCGGCTATGTATGCCCCCCTTGTTTTTCCTCAGCCTCTAAATTCCCTCCTAGCGGATGGCTACTTTAAGCAGTTTCCCAAATTCATACGTGAAGGAGACATAACCATAGAGAAACACCTTGAATCCTTTTACAGTTTTACAGATCATCATGTCATCATGCATGAAGACGTATGGATGAGGATTTTTGTTCATAGCCTTGAGGGCGAGGCTAGGAAGTGGTTTAAAGCCTTGCCTCCTGGATCTATTGATGGGATTGAAGCCCTAGATGAAGCCTTCTTAAAGAATTGGGGAGACAGAAAGGATTTCCTTTACTATATTACAGAGTTCGGATCACTAAATAAGAAGGAAGGGGAATCCGTCTTTGACTTCTCAAATAGATTTAATAAAATGTATAGCAAAATTCCCAGTCAGGTTAAGCCTACAGAAACCTCTGCGTTGATCACCTATTCTAGTTATTTTGACCCCAACTTCTGCCTCCTGTTATGAGAAAGGAGGGCTACCTCCTTAGCTCATATGCAAGATGCATCCATTGAAGTAGAATCTAATATTATGGCAGTAAATGAGCTTAGGAGTAAGGCTGACAGGGACAGAAAAAATGGAAGGTCTGAGACTTCAACCTCTTCCTCTGTTGCCCACCCTCAAAACGATGAGCTTGTCAGATCAGTGAAATCTCTTGCTGTCGATATGGAGAAAATAAAGATTGAAACAAGACGAGCCTTCAAAAATCCTCAAATATTGATAACAAGGGAAACTTCAGGAGACCAATTAACCATACTCCTCAGATTATCCAAAGAGACTAGAGGAATAGAGATAGAGATGATCAGAAAATCCAGAGCCCTCTCCAGAATAATCTTGTTGTTGATGAAGAAGTAGAGGGTGAAGACCTTGATCCCGAAATCCACTATCTTGGGGACACCTCCTCTTTTCCCCACTTAACTCAATCAGCATATGAGGAGTCTCTCATGGAAAGTTAGTTGAATGAGATGAGTAAGGGAGACAAGTCTAGCAGTAGCCAAAACAAATACAACCTTAGATCCAAGAAGAAAGCTAGGACATCTGATGTTCCTGAGTAGCTTACCAGAGTGGAGAAGCCTGCTAAAGATATGGCAGACAACAAAAAAGGTAAGAATCTTCAATCCCTCTCTCCAGTAGTCAAGGATCCTGTTCCTAAAGTAAAAGAAATCTCAAAGCCCACATCCTCTTTTAATTTTGACCATGAAGTTCAGAAAATCCAAATCCATGTACCCCTCTTCGAACTGGTCAAACATGAAGATTTCAAAAATATCCTCTCTAAGACACTGCAGTCTGAACCCTTGTACCATCCCATAGACTCAATTAACTTGCAAGATGAAAATCCTGCAGTCATCCTAGGTCCTATGGTAGAATACAGAGATGATCCATCACCTCCCTTATACACATCCCTCAACATACAAGAAAAGGTCTTGAACAACTGTTTGATGGATTCGGGGGCCTCCCATAATCTCATGCCTAAATCTGTCATGGAAGAACTTGGGCTGGAAGTCACAAATGCTTACCATGACCTCTAATCCTTTGATTCTATGATATTTCAATGTCTAGGTGTTACAAAAGGTCTGGTAGTCACTTTGTTCTAGTTTCCCATGAAGAGTGTGGTCATGGACATTGTGGTAGATGACGTTCCCCCCAAGTTTGGCATGTTGTTGTCAAGATCTTGGATAAAAAGACTTGGGGGAACCTTGCAAATGGACCTCACATATGCCACTATTCCTGTGTTTGGGGGGGAACATAGGAGACTTTACAGAGAATCCCAACTGGCATATATTATTGGTGATGAAGCAAACCCCACTAATCATCCTATATTTGCACTTGACATTGATTTAGGGTCTAGTTTGTTGCATCTCACTGACACTCCCGAAGCTCCTCTTGAAATCAGAAAGAAACCCATTTCCTATCGTGAGATACCTCCTCCAACTACCTTTGTGTGGGACATGTTCTTTGACGGAGCCTCTTCTAGGGAAGGTGTTGGTGCCGGAGTGGTTTTTGTGTCACCTTGTCAGGAAACCATATCCCTATCATACAAGCTAGAGTTTGAGACTACCAATAATGTGGCAGAATATGAAGTTCTTGTTTTAGGTTTAAGGGATGCAAAGGAAATGGGAATTGAAGAGGTAGCAGTGTTCGGGGATGCTGAGTTGATAGTTCAGTAGATCAAAAATTCTTATCAAGCCAAACATCCTTGGCTCAGAAGTTACAAAAATGAGTTGTGGGACCTAATTGACAATTTATTCTCAGCCTTCAACATTTCATTTATTCCAAGGGAGGAAAATTCTTTGGCCGATTCCCTAGTTGTCTCAGCCAGCCAGTTTAGGATCCCTCTACCACTTGAGTTCATATATGATGTTGAGATTATATATAGGCCCTCTGTACCTAATAATGTCAAGCATTGGAAGGTATTCAAGGATGATATTGAAATCAGGATATTCCTTGAGTCAGTTGATGAGTTCTCTGCATTGCACATTGATTAGGATCATGATTCCGAAAGTGAACCTACCCCTAAAGTATTTATAAATAAAATTTCTAATCACCATATTGTTCGGTTGCCTAGCAATCACATTCTGAAGGGACTAGTTCCTTTAGAAAGGTTGTTCGATGGGAATGATGTGGCAGGGAAGGGTAAGGTTTCAAATGGGGATGTCGATGTAGCTGATTGTAATGATGAAATAGAGGAGGATCCTAAGTTCATCAAGTTGTCAAGCAACCTGTCAAGGGAGCAGAGATCCAAGTATACTGATTTATTAAAATAATTTAGTGATGTGTTTGCTTGGACCTATTAATACCTCGGGACATATGACACTAGCATCATTGAACATAAGATTTGATTGAAATAAGAGGCTAAGCCATTTAGGTAGAAGTTGAGATAGATTAATCCTATGTTGTTTCCTATCATGGAGAGAGAGGTGAAGAAGCTTTTGGATGCCCAGATCATCATGCCTTTGAGGTATTCGAAGTGGGTGGACAACTTGGTCCCAATGAGAAAGAAGAATGGGGAAATCAGACTTTGTGTTGATTTCAGGAACGTGAACAGGAGCTCAAAAAAGGACAATTACCCTTTGCCAAAAATGGAACACATATTATAGTGGGTGATTGGTGCATCAAGGATATCCATGATTGATGGATTTTCGGGCTACAATAAGATCTCAGTCCTGCTTGAGGACAGAGAAAAAATAGCCTTCACCACTCCTTGGGGTACGTTCATGTACACCAAAATGCCTTTTGTATTGATGAACGCAGGAGAGACCTTTTAGAGAGCCATGAATATCGATTTCATTGGAGAAAGGGACAAGTTTGTGATCATCTATCTGGACGACATTACAATCTTCTCCAATTCTGATAAAGAGCACTTTCAGCACCTGAGGAAGGTTTTCTCTAAATGCATAAGGTTTGGTCTCTCCCTAAATCCCAAGAAGTCTCTATTTTCTATGAAGGAGGGAAAATTGTTGGGCCACATAGTATCAACTGAGGGAGTCAGGATTGATCCCAGCAGACTTGAAGAAATCCAAACCTTTTCACTCTCGAGATCCAAGAAATAGGTTCAGTGTTTCCTGGGAAAAATTAATTTTCTGAGAAGGTTCGTTTCAAACTTTGCCGAATTAGTAAAGCATATCACAACCATGATCAAGAAGAGAAATGAAGTAAAATGGACTGCTGAGCCCGGAGAATATTTTAGCCAAATCAAACAAGCATTGACTAAGGCACCAGTGTTGATCAGTCCTGATTATTCCAAGGAATTTCTTATTTTCTCCTTTGCTTCATTTGATACAGTGGCAACTGTTTTATTGCAAAAGAATGATGAGGGGCTGGAACAACCTATTTCCTTTTTCAGCAGGGCATTGAAGGATGCAGAAGTTAGATATGACATCATGGAGAAGTAGGCTTATGCCTTGGTGAAAGCCCTCAAGGTTTCCAGAGTCTATGTTCTGCATTCTAAGATCATTGCATATGTTCCTTTAGCTGTTGTGAAGAACATCCTCATCTAACTTGACATAGACGGGAGAAGAAGCAAGTGGATTGCCAAAATCCTCGAATTTGACCTGGAAATACAACCCACCAAGCTAGTTAAAGGCCAGGGTCTAGCCAAGTTGTTGGCCAAATCTAATTATAAATCTTTGGAGGTTAACTTCATCAATGCTTGATAAAAAATGCAATAGGCTGAGTTATCTCATACAGAGCCACAATTCAGCCCTCCATTGTCGGAGTGCACCTGGTACAAAGATGTTATATTTTTTCTATAGGAGTTGCGACCTCCAGATGATATGGGAAAAAGCAAGGCAATAGCTCTTAAGCTCAAAGCAATTAAATATTGGCTTATTGGGTAGGTTCTATATTAAAAAGACCCCCTGGGGGTACTTCTGAGATGTTTAGACCCACACAAAGCTCAAAGGATTATGTCAAACTTCCATGACAATTTGTGTGGGGGACACCACTTCTAGAGAACGACAGCCCATAAAATTCTTACGGCCGGTTATTTCTGGCCTACTTTATTCACTGATGTTTGCACAAAAGTCAAATCTTGTGGTAAATGTCATAAATTCTCAGGAAAGAAGCAGTTAAAGCCACTGCCATTGAAACCTTTGATCGCTATGAGGCCCTTTTAACAGTGGGGCCTAGACTTCATTGGGGAGATTCATCCTACATATAGAGGTCAGCATAGATGGATCCTGGCTGCTACAAATTATTTTACCAAGTGGATATAGGTTGTCCCTACCAGGAGCGCTTCCCACAAGGTAATCATCAGCTTCCTGGAGGATATCATAGTGTTGGCCCTTGACCAAGTTTTTGGGATAACCTTGGTCATTTTGACCTATTTTGGAACTGCGACAGCTAGTCAAAGAAGGTCTGCCAAGAAAATCATCTCGATCCACTTTTGGCCCCTATTAGGGTTTTTGGGTTAATGCAATGGGAAAGGGATGTCAGCCCGTGGGTTTACCCATGCTTAGGCCCACTTTTATATGTATAAATAGATGTCTAGGCGAAGTAAATAGAGGACGGTAGTGCATCGATGTGATGTATGGCAGGCGACTTAGTGCTAATAATTAGATCTGTGTGATCAAATGTGGATTGTAAATGCTCTTTGCATGATCATAAGAAGCTTGCAGAGCTAAGTGCAAGTTGTTGTAATAGGCTTGGTGCTGAAGTACAAGGAAGAAGGATCTAGTGAGATGTGTAGATCTTCTGTCCTCTGCGAAGAAGGGTTTGTGCTCTGTGCTGTAACTGATGATTGAAGATACTAATAAAGAAGAAGAGTTGGTGGACATATCCCCAAGGTGGGGGTGAACCACGTAAATCTATGTGTAACGCTCTGTGCTTTGATTCATTGTGTTTATCTTTTCTTATGCTATGTGTTTCTGATATATTCACTTATGCTTTGTGCTTCTTAGATATATATGAATATTATATCTGACATGTATGTGAGTGCTTAGTGTTGATCTGCAAGATCTGATGTGTTTAGTGTTGCTAAGTGTTGAAATACTGTAGACCTAAGTGAATATTGCGATGCTCTGTGTTGTCTGCGAAGTAGAGTAAGGGATGGATATTAATGGTTGATTGATGCTAAGTGCATTGTAAGTAGTATAATCACAGGTTTGTGCCCCAACCAAGGTTGCAGACATCTGAGTCCTACAACCACCCCTGCCTCTACCTCGGGTGAGACTTCATCTTCTTCGCAGGTGTTGCTGAAAGGGCTGGTATTTAGGGTTTTGTTGGTGCGCTCTTGAGCGTTGAACCCTGGGTCTGCCCCTGTTCCAACACATAGAAAGGTTTGGCTGCCCGAGCAGAATTGTCACAGATATCACCACTTCTTTCAAAGCTAAACCATTGATCCGCATTTGTGAGCAGTTCGGAATTAAGTTGATTCACTCTACCCCATTCTACCCCCAAGGTAATGGACTGGCAGAGTCCTCTAACAAGATCCTGATCAAAATCATTAAGAGAGTGTTAGAGGATAAAAAAAATTCATGGGATTCAAAGCTCAAGTTTTCTCTATGGGCTGATAGAGTGACGACAAAAATATCCCTTGGTGTCTTTCCATTCCAGCTGGTATATGGAACTGAAGCGATTTTTCCCTCACAGTTGGCCCTGCCCATAGCGAAATTCTTTCAGGACTACCAAGGCGAGCCCGATGATATGATCTGAAGAATCCAGCAACTGGTCGAAGTGCAGCAGGAAAGAAAGAAACTCCTGGACAGAGCACATGAACATCAACAAAAGATCAAATTGGTTTTCGACAGGAAGGTGAGAAAAGGGGATTTCCAGCTGGGAAATCTAGTACTAAAATGGGATGCACCAAAGAAGGATAGAGGCAAGCATAGAAAATTTGAGGCATTATGGATCGGCCCTTTCTGGGTTTCTAAGGAATTTCCAAATAATACTTAAAAGTTACGGAACTTGGAGGGTGATGAGGTTTTTGGTGGCCCTGTAAATGGGCACTTCCTAAAATTTTTTTTTGTCTGAAGCCGCAGGCGCCTTCCCACCATTGTAAATATCCTTCTTGTTTTATTTCTAGTTTATCTTTCTTTGAATAAATAGACTCCATAACCCAACAACTAGGGCACTGGAACTACTTGGTTTTGGCAGCTCGCAGGGAGCATGCCATCCCCTGTGGAGCTAAATGTTATCACATAATCCTATCTAGACCTTGGGGGTCTGTGTTTTCTTCCTATATGGGTGTTTTTCCATGTTTTTCCCTTATGTAGACCCAATTGTGATTTTATTTTCCCTCCCGACATATATATTTATTTTAGCACAGTCATCCCTCTCAATCGACCAGTCTTTCCCTGTCAAAAATGCTCGAAAGAGATCGACCCTGAATTCCTCTGTCTTTTCCAAAGGCCAATCCCTCCTCCTTTTACCTCCATCATCAAACCTTTGTCTTCCCAAGATTAAGTCTCGTCGACCAAAGCCTCCATTTTTACTGTCTGCAGCATTGAAATCAATCAAATAGTGGCACAGATCAAGCGAACACGCGAAGATCATTTTTCGATAGCGAGGATCCATCGTCGGGGCAGATCGATGGTCATTGGGAAAATTGGGACTGTGAAGTTTCCCAAGGTTTCGCACTATGGCTCATCCCTTGTGGCCACAGTCACGATTTAATTTGCGTCGTCTGATCCAGGCGAGGAACAGGTGGCAGCCGAGTGAGCGATTCCGGGATTCGTCATTTCGGGGTTTCCGTTAGCAAGTGCACCCACAACCTTATGCTCTGAAATGCGAAGCCCCTAGATTTTTTCCCACGGTCCTTGCGCCCGGTCACAAGGTAGCAGGGCTGAAAAGTAGGGGCCAGTTGGATTTATGCACTCGTTGAGAGGTGAATGATCAGGGCCATCCAATGAGAATAGATCTAGTCCATTGATCTTCAGTAGATATGGGTCGTCAATCCCAGGGAGACAGGTAGAAACCTTTTGAGCCTTTCACGGATCTAGTGTCAGGGATTTTGAAAGCATATGAACGAGAACTCCCGGTGGGAGAATCCCTAAAATACTATCGAGGGTCGGGCCCATGGTCATGGCCCTTGGGTTGTATGTAAAGTAGGGCTAGAGACACGAGCCTTCAAGGGATCATTGTGGCTTCCATTTCTAATGGATCCTGGCCATCAGTTTGAAGCTGGATCTAACCACCGATATGAAGGGTCATTTCATGGTTTTAGTCATCGGGGATCCTGGAGGCTAGTGTGGTGGAATTTCCTGAAAGGAGAAGTGTTGAAAGCACGTTTGAAGATAAGAGCAAGGTCATGGACCACGGTCGCTTGGGGCGATAAGAAGAGCTACGCAAAGGTCCATAGCACCGGGTTCAGCTGCAGGAGGGGTCGTCGTGTTCTCCAGGTGCCAATTCAACTCGGCCTTTTCTGATCCCAATGGAGAAATTAATGAAAATTGAGCAGGTAGTTGAAACCTCAGCTCAAGCCATGAATGGAAGGTATAGGGGGGTTAGAGAGATTAAGTCTGTGGTACCCCTATGTGTAGGCTTTCCTACAGAAGCCATGCCAATCTAAGCCTCCTCTGACAGAAGAGCTTGCACACGCTAGTTTGGAATTTAATGGCTCATCTACCCTCCTACTGCCAAGGATGCGAATTGATCTGAGTATATATACTCAGTTTTTGTATTTTTGTAGAGGTCGATGGTAGAGAAAATATCTCGTATTGTAAAGTGTTTGTGAACACTCTGGTTTTCTGGTTATGCATGGTTCTCTGAGAATTCTTGTTTAATGATAGTCATCTTTCCTACTCGCTCTTATTTCCCTCTAATGCTGAAAGAGTTCATGATTGATTGATTCACATGAATTGTTGTGACTGTGTTATGATAAATGTTTTATGGTAATGTTGTTATAATTTCTTTTAGTTTTCTTGTAATTTGAATACAAGAAGTTCTTGTGTTGAAGTTTTTCCTCTTTGGGTTGTTGGAAGCCTGATGCCTACAACAGACCTCTACATTTTATCACCAAAGTCTTCCTCCTACTCACCCTTACTACAACTTATTGTTTGAAGTTAAACTAAGACCTCATATGCTCATTCATGTCAGTCCAGTTTTCTGAGTTAAGACGATATTTTCTTGAGACTGTGCCCATTCAACCCCTTTAAACCAACCTGTGACATAAAACTCTGATGGGTATCATGCTTACTCATGTTGCAATCCAGGAGTGACTTCCGGTGCTAACATATAGTATTGAAGGATCAAACCAATTCGAGGGGGAGAAAATTGTGTTCTCTCATTTGTGGCATAAGGAGAACCACAACATATTTCAACAAAATTTATTTTTACCACATCAAAAGGGAACTCAACAATAAATCAGACTATTTTTCCAATGTGGCATTTGTTAGAATTAAAGAGATGTGCTCACGTTACCATAGACATTATCGCTATTGTCACCCAATCATAGGCATGCAACCACCCCTGAGCACCATAACCTTTTCTATATGGAATGATTCCCGAAGTAGAACTAGAACCAATAGATAAACAAGAGAGTTCATATTTCTCCAATGATGGATCACCAAATAGAAAGTCTCAAAGCCACAGAACAAGAACAATACTTAGTTGCAACAGTTGCAGTTGCAGTAATTGTAGTTGAAGTTGCACTTACTAAGAATACCACCAAGAACCATCACCAACAACACCACCAAGAGATACTAGATGATAGGGCACACATATTAGGCTATATGGTGCTAGAGAGAGAGACCAAGAACCATCCCAAAAGATCCACCTTCCATCCTTGCAGCTGCAGCTCCAAACTTGACTGAGAGAGTGTGTGAAGTGTGTGTGTACAAATGAGATAGATCATCTCTTACTTATAGTGGTTCTTATCACTTTCCTGGGCCGACTTGTCCTTTTATAATCTAATACTTTAATATTAATTCTTTTACTGAGCCGACTTGTCTTCTAGGTTTTCTACACATTTGTTTAGGGTTAATACCTCCCGTATTTGTGGGAATAGAGACTTGTTATTTTAGTCAGTCCGTCAAGGGGTAGAAAATATTTTTTTTGTTTGTTGGAGATTGGTCTTTTTTGGGGATTGTTTAAATCTTGTTGTGAAAGGAATCCCCCTTACTATCATGGATAATTCAGAGTTAAAGGTAAATCGTAGAATTTTGTGCAGGCATGAAGAAATCACCCAGGAAAACAACATAGATTTTTCGTAGCATGCTAGTGCTATGGAAAATGAAAATAACATGACTCTCATTCTCCTTCAGAAGCAAGGGATTGACTCATTGGAGGTGGAATGCAACGCTCATTGGTTGTGTCCTCCCTCCCTCTCTCTCTCTCTCTCTTTGTGTGTGTGTTGCTTCCAATAATTTAGGCTCTATAAATTCTCTACAAGTAGGAATGAGGGAGGAGGAGACTATATGTTATATCTTAGATCCTATGGAAATTGAGGAACCAATTCCCCCTCACTTGAAAGAGGGGCAGGGAGCTCAAGGCAGTTTCCACCCATAATGATGTGAATGTTTTTTTGAATTACAAGTTTTTTGGGTGAGTTTGTTAAGAAATCCACATGTTTAATAACCTAAAACTCATGTCTGGAAAAAGTTTTAAAGTTTAGCATACTATGTATAGAAATTAGTTCAATTTTAGAGACATCTCTGAATTTTTATGAATGTACATGTTGCTAGCCTCGGCACAACCCCCTTTTAAGATGAATATATATTTTTTGTTATGGTTAAAAAAAATATCCCGCAAAGAAGCAACTTCATTATGAAGTTGAGTATTAGAGATCTATAATAAAGAACATTCTCCTTAAACATGATATTAACATTCTACCATTGAGCAACAATGGCTTGCAACAAGGAAATCCTATTATGATGCTTCTCATTAATAATATGCAAGGAAGTAATTTCATCTCAAAGTTTGACATGAGATTCCTATAAAAAAACACATTTCTTCTCACTAATTTCTTGGAGTTTCCAAAGAGCCAATTCTTCATACTCATAAAAATCATCCACGGTGAAAGGAAATAAGGATACTCTATAATAGTCTATGTGATAGGGAAACTGTAGAATGTGTTAGCAAAGCATAATGGGTG
This sequence comes from Picea engelmannii, assembly GCA_009831015.1. Classification (NCBI taxonomy): domain Eukaryota; kingdom Viridiplantae; phylum Streptophyta; class Pinopsida; order Pinales; family Pinaceae; genus Picea; species Picea engelmannii. Next base: position 89,566 of record ML780826.1, read on the forward strand.
TGAGGGCCCTAAAAAATGAGTATTCCTCCCTTTTCAACAATAAACCTCAACATAAAATAATAATGTCCACCCCCTTAAATTAAAATATTCAAGGTACAAAATTTTCTTCCTTTTCAACATTTCATTGAAAAAAAATTGTTCCAAAGATTTATTTCCCTTTCTGAATTATCCTTCCATAATTTGTTTGTCAAAAAAGATGAAGTAACTTGAGATTATTTTTTATACTTCTTAAAACCAACAAGCTTCCTCAATTTCCCTATGCATATCTATTGATCGATGTATTCACAAATATAATTTGAGCTTACCATCCAATGGTCAAAATTTAAAAAAAAAATATACATGCATTCCATAGGGTAAATATGAGATTTCAAAAAATAATATTTCTAAACATTTTTTAATGAGAACGTACTCAAGTTGTTCTATAAGAGGGGTAAGAGGGGACATTTGGGCATATCTACGCTATTAGAAAATCGTGTCTTGATTTGGAAGAAGATGAGGAGATCATATTGAGGTATTCACTATTGAAGGTTGAACATGCTTGAAGATGAAGTTCGAGTAGCAATTAAAGAAGGGCCCCATAACATTAGAATCCCATCACAAGTGACTCATTTTCAACTAACCTAGGGTTAACTTGTACATGTTTGGAAACTATTGAGTTAAGGTAATTATGTGATCATGGATAGACCTGTTCTTGAAAAGTGTGCTCAACTGAAATAGGTGATTATAGTTTTCTATCCTTCGAAGCATCTTCTTTGCAAAAAAATAATTCATGGTCATTCATCCAAAATTGATTTTTTCTATCTCCTTTGGCCTCTATCTCACCAAACTTGGCATCGAGCTGAGATTTGAGGTTCTGTGAATTAGGACTTGGGCAAAGAATGTGGTTACATTTTCTAGAGCTTTTGTAAGTTTCATAAACTTGTGTTTCAATTTATAACATGTATTTGGAGAATTAGGTTTTTGAATTCTACCATTTCATTTTGGGGCATTTCATTTTCAAATTTTTTCATTCGAAATTGTGAGAAACATGTTGATTAATTAGGTTGGTTGTCATTGATGTCAACCCTTGAAGAAATTTCAGTAGAGAATTCTGGTAGCACAAAGGTTTGGGTAATGGACCCAAGTTTGTTTGATGGATAATGGTATGAGTTTTGATATATTTGCAGGTAAGACTATTCTAGATGGATAGTACATGTCATGCCATTTCCGGTGGTATGTGGAATGTCACATAACTTCTCATGGTTAGAGAGTTATGGCCATGTGAAGTTGGAGAACCCTCATGAGTCATCTAGAAGCCCCAAAAGGTCAAAGTAGTCAAAGTGTTTGAAAAGAAGAAATTATTTAAATAATTAAGTGAAGTGATGAGTGTACTATAATTCAAAGAGGATGCAAAAGAAATTATTTAAATAATAAAGTTAATGGATAACTTACTAATTATGGAAAGTGGTTATGTTAAGTGGACAAGTGGTTATAAGTGGGTTAACCCTAAAATAAGGAAAGTGGGTTAAGATGGTTAAAAGGTAACCCCTTGAGGATGCTACATGAAAGTATAAATAACAGGAAAGGCTCTCTCATTTAAACACAATTGAATATCATTGAATATCTATTTTTTTTGAAAGGTTATTTGGGCAGGTATTATTGATAGAGAAAAATGGCAGCAGAAAAAGTGTGGCAGGAAAAGTGCAGAAAAAAAAGTACGGAAGGAAAAGTGCGGCAGAAAAGGTGTGGTAGAAAAAGTGCAGCAAGAAAACTGCGGCAGAAAAAGTGCGACAGAAAAATCGCGGCAGAAAAAGTGCGGCAGAAAAAATCGCGACAGAAAAAATGCGGCAGAAAAAGTGCGGCAGAAGAATCACGGTAGAAAAATCATGGCAGAAAAAGTGTGACAGAAAAATCGTGGCAAAAAAAGTGCGGTAGAAAAATCACAACAACAACATGGTTGGGGTCTATTTATGAGAGATATGGCACATATTGTTTGAGGTATGTTTTATGAGCTAGGGATTAGCTCTTGAGATGGTATTGGATGTTCAATATTGCTGCATATATCAGATTTGTTGAGGGATACAGTTGGTATTTTTTTGTTGGTATTTGGCATATGGGTATTGGTCTTTTGGTTGTGATGTGTTTTTGAAGTTGTTGGTTTAGCTTGAGGCTACATAATAGTGAGGTTTTCGCACATGGTTTGATGTAAGGGTTTATGGTATTTGGTTTATGGATAGAGTGATGTTTTTTTTATGGTTATATTGGTGTATATATTTGGTATATGGTTGAGGTACATGTTGGGTACATGGTTGAGACAAGTAGTTGATGAGTTGGCACATACATGAGGTGTATATTTGATGATGTTGGTACATCTTGATGAGTCATAGTTGATGTGCATTTGATGCATGGTTGATGTTGGTTCAGGTTATTGGTACAGGTTGTTTGGTGTAGGTTGATTGGTACAGGTTTACAATAGTATATCTCACAGTGATAGTGTGACATTGGTTCCATCATTATACTTATACTTCAAAGTGGTTGGACAGGGCAAGGATAGGTGGTTGTAGTCATAGAACATAGGGGTTTGTAGCCTCTAGTTGTAGCTAGAGAATTGGGGAGTTGGAGCTTCCCTCAGGTTGTAGCCTAAGAAACTAGGGGGTTGGAGCCTCCTTCCAATTGCAGCTGGAAAAAAAAAAAAGTTGTTTCTTCCAAGGAATGTAATTCTTCAATATATATAAGAAAAATCATTTTGTGGTTTTCTCTCGCTTTGGATTTCCATGCAAAAACACTGGTGTACTATGTTTGTGTATGATTGCTCATTTGTTAATTGTTTGTTTACTCTGCAATTATTGGATGATAATGCTACACTGATATAACACTTGCATTATATGGTTGGAAAGGTTTAAATTTCTCTATTACTGATTCACCCCCCCCCTTTCTTATTAATCCAAAAATTGGTACCAGATAAGGTTCCTTCAGAAATCAGTTTAACCACTGAAAGGTAGATCATGGAGAGAAACAACATGTTTAAAAATGGAATACCACAATTTGATGGACAAAAGTTTGCATTTTGGAGCAAAAGGATGAAAACATATATACACGCACAGGGATTTGAAATTTGGCAATCAGTTGTAGATGGATACAAAGAACAAGTAGTTCCGTTGACAAATGAAAGAGCAATGAAAATTGGGAAAAATAATTCCAAAGCCACAAATGCACTTCTGAATGGTCTTTGTGAATCAGTATACACCAAAGTTATACATTGTAAATCTACTAAAGAGATTTGGGACAAGCTCCAAAATATTTATGAAGGAGATTCAAAAGTCAAAGCACCAAAGCTTCAAACTTACAGAGGTCAGTTCAAACAACCAAAAATGAAGGAAGATGAGAATATTACAACTTACTTCTTACGAATCAATGAAACAATAAATGCAATCATAGGATTGGGAGAAGAATTTAAAGAAATTGTAATTGTTCAAAGGGTACTAAGATCTCTTCCTATGAGATTTGATCATAAGATGTCAACACTAGAATAAAGAGCAGATATAGACTCAATAAGCATGGATGAATGATGCAAGAGAATCGCCAACAATATGCGTATGGAGGACAGTTGGGTGCACTAGTGCGTATTTTGAAGAAATTTTGAATTCCAAAGTTGGCATATTAATGTAATATCTGGAAAAGATTTTTATTTATGAACATCTTTAATGTTTGAAGGTTGATCCATTGCATAAGATCAGTGAGGGAATGTGTTTTGATTTAATGTTAAAGATCGTAGTACAGATATGGAGCTCTCTCTCTTATCTGTCTAACTAGAATATTTATTGTAATAAATGTCAGTAGCTGAAAGATTTTAATTTCGATAGGATAGCCTAGAATAGTTGGAGGGAAAGACTCGAAGAGCCTCTCTTGTATAAAGTTTTGTATTGTTTCCCAGAGGAGGATGTTGATAGTTGATAGATGATAGCGGATAGTTGTTGAATCTATTGTATATGTTGTAGGGTGTTGAAGAACAATGTATGAATCCATGTATATGACTGTTGAATGAATATAATAGAGGAGTATTGTTACAAATGTATGATGCTATTGTATCTATCTAAGTGAATGAATGGTAGACTTTCTGCTTATTTGAAATTCTTTGTTACTTGTTGTTCTTGTGGTTTATGAATGCATTTACATGGTTGAATGTATGAGTCGTTGTGAAGAGTTAATAAGTTTCAATTGTTTCTCTTCTTTGAGCGAGTGAAAGGTGTGTATAGTTCTCGCAAGGTGTGTGTGGTTGAGTCTGTCTCGACTCGAAGCTCAGAAGAGATAACGTGAAACTTATATATGCAAAGAGTGCATAAGCGTCTTCAAGGAGTGCATGACCGAGTCTGTTTTGACTCAGAATTTCAGCTGGGATAGTTGAAGTTGGTGTGTAGGTGGAACTAATCTCAAATTCATATTGTTCATAAGGTACAATCGATTTTAATAGGACTGTTGCAAGGAGTGCAAGGTCATCCTTCAATTATCGGGGTTGAAGGAATTTTATCCGCAAGGAGTGTGTGATGGAGTCTCAAACTCATAAGCTTGGGAGGAGTAGCGTGACTTTAGTCCCAGAGAAATTGAATTGTGGAGGAGAAAATGTTGCAAGGCGTGCACAGGTTGAGAATTAGATTGAGTCTGAAGAAGGATTTCGGAGGAACAAGGAAATTCAGGAAAAAATAAGCTCAGGAGGGAGAGCGGTGAGAAAAATTCAAAAGGGAGAATCCTTTAAGGTTTCCTAGAATAAACGAACCAAATCCATTCTGGAGGGAGGAATATTCTTCCATACCGTCATATCTGGGAGCACTACATGGAGGTTGGCCGTAAGGTGTTTCGGAACTTCATGGTTCGGAAATTTTGGGAGTGTTGTAAGAGAAAAGTCGTGAACTCGTGAAGACACAAAGTAATCTCAACCGTCAGCTACGAGGAGGACACATGGCAGTGGATTAGGAAATCCGGGAGTCGAGAGTCTGGAGATTCATGTGTGAGGTGAACAAGAGTTTCGCAAAGTCACGAATCCCAAACATAGTGGGGTCGTTAAATCCAAGAGGACATGCGACAGAGATCCAGATATTCGGAGGAGAGTGCTTTAGAAAGAATTGAAGGAAGAGTTCATGATATTTTCGAAGCCCGAATTCGTGAAGGGTTGGTCCACAGTCATATCTCGTGGTCACCTAGGAGGAAGGTCGAACACGGAGTTATCACTCATGAAGTTGGGTGTTTCCAAGAGCATCAGAGGGCGAAGGAACAGGTAGTCCGACCCTGTGGATAACACAAAAAGGGACCTGTGTGTTAAGCATTTAGGGACTATTGAAGGCCCGAAGAGTCGATATGATTCAGGAGTTTGAAGATCCAATACCAGGAGGTCGAGTAGCCCTTAGGAGAGAAGGGGGGTCTTCACCAACGAACTACATGGAATCTTCACAGCATACGAAATCAGAAATGAACAGGAAAATCCAGATATTAAAGAAGCAACTTTCAAAGAATCCAAAAGGCCAAAGAAAAAGGGAAAGAAAAAATAAAAATAACATAGAAACAACAGTGACATCTCGGAAGATGATAAAGAAATGGCCAACTTTGTCAAAAGATTGAAAAAGGGAACCAACGACAGATATAATGGTAAGTTTCCATTGATTTGTTTTAATTGTTATGGTATTGGTCATTTTGCTAACAAATTTCCTCATAATAAAATAAGAGGAATGATGAAGATTACTCAAATAGAAAACAAACATACAAAGGAAAAAGAACCACAAAGAAAGCTTTCGAGAAAATCTTATGCACCAAAGAAGACATCTCCTCATCAGATGAAGATGAAGTCAGTGACAGTGAGACATAAAGAGTTCTATTCATGGTAGTAGAAGACTCTGAAAAAGAAGACACCGGAGAAGAATATGAAGAGGCCGAAGAAGAATATGAAGAGGTAGAAGTTGACTATCGTGGAGAATTGTTGTGTGCCATAGAAGTTATAAGAAGAGAGAAGAAGAAAAACAAGAAGCTACAAGCAAAAGTAGACAAGAAAGACGACACTCATGAACTAGAACAAATGATCACAAATTTGAAGGTTCAAATAGAAGAAGATAAAAGAATTGAAGAATCACTCAAAGAACAACTAGAAGAAAGAGATAGGATCATTGGAAATTTGGAAGTAGGGATTATCACATTAAGAAAGGATCTTCAAAATAAAAATATGTAGAACAGCTCAAAAGTTTTGGATGACATTATCAGCAATCAAAAACCTCATCATGACAAGTCCAGACTCGGATACAATCAGACAGAAAAGGGATCAATCTCCAAAACAATAGATCAAGAAACATATCCAAAAAGCTATGCATAAACAATCAAAATGGATAGGAAGATCTACAAGGAAGATTATAGGGACACTCCTCCACCTAGAAGATTTAGATTTCAGAATCAACAACCGACAGATAGGCCTCAGGAAGAAGAAGGATTCATAAGAGAAACTCCTTTTAGAAGATCTTAACTCCCAGTTATCAAACTATATTTTTTGGTTTATGTTATGCATGTAATATTTTTGGACATAAGCTATGAATTGTAGAGCTAAGAATAGGAACATAAACAACTTTGAAAGTCATACACAAAATGGTTTTACAAGAAGGCCTAGTGAAACACAGAGAAGAAGTTACAACATGTTTGAATCATTGAGCACTGAAGTGGAATGCTACAAGTGTAACAAATTTTGACACATGGCCAAAGATTTTAGAATGACAGTTCGTCCTAAAGAACCACAACAGAACAACAATAGTCACAAACAAGAACCTCAGAAGAGAACATGGATAAGAAAGAAGAATCAGTATAGCAATGAAGAATGCACACTCGCTCTACAAGCTAAGCAGAAGAAATGTGTTTGGTATGTTGACAGTGGCTTCTCAAAACACATGACAGGTGATAAAGACATGTTTCATACATTAAGAAAGGAAAGAGATGGATCAGTCTCCTTTGAAAATGATGATTCAGCTAAAATCATTGGAAAAGGCACAGTCAGAATTGGAAACAAGAATACCAAGGAAAAAAATGTTTTACTAGTAGAAGATATGAAACATAATCTTCTAAGTGTGATTCAAATGTGTGACCAAGGTCATAAAGTTACTTTCGATTCACAAAAGTGCAAGATAAGAAAATAAGGTTTGAGAACATTGATTGCAACAACTGTAAGAACTTCAAGCAACATATATGTACTAAGTGAAATTGGAAATGAAAAGGGTTGTATAGGAAAGGAAGATGAAAGTTGGCTATGGCACAGAAGAATGGGTCACATACACTTTGATAACCTTGTCAAAGTCAACAAAAAGGAAGCAGTTAGAGAAATGCCCCAGATTACGAAACCAACCAACACTTTATGCAAGCATTGTCAACAAGGAAAGCAAACAAAGACCAGGTTTAAATCAAAGGAATATTCAAAGGAAATTGTGCATACTGATCTATTTAGACCAACTACAAAAAAGGGTTTAAAAGGTGAGAAATATTTTATGTTATTAGTTGATGATTATACAAGAATGGCTGCAGTTTTCTTTCTCAAGAATAAGTCAGAAGCTTTTGAGAAATTCAAGGTCTGCAAGGAAATGGTTGAAAATGAAATGGATTCAAAAATAAAATGTTTGAGATCTGATAATGGAGGAGAGTTCACTTCAAAGTAATTTATGGACTATTGCAATAGGCATGGAATAAAAAGGAAATTCTTCTTTGTTAGGACACCTCAATAGAATGGAGTTGTTGAAAGAAAGAACAAGACAGTACAGAAAATGGCTTGAACAATGTTAATGTATTCCAAATTGACAGATATCTTTTGAAAACATGGAGTGCATACAACAATTCACATTCAAAACATAGTAATGCTCAAAAACAACACTGACAAAACTCCCTACAAGCTATGGAAAGGAATACCAACAAATGTGAAGCACTTCAGAGTATTTGGAAGTAAATGCTACATCAAAAGAGAAGATGGAAGAATGGGAAAGTTTGACTCTCATGTGGACAAAGGAGTACTTGTTGGTTACTCAAGTAAAAGGAAAGAATACAAGTGTTACAATCTAAGGTTGAACAAAGTTGTGGAAGGCATCAATGTAACAATTGATGAAATGGGTGGACGAGAATTAAAGGAAGAAGAAAACGAATCAATGGAACAACTTTACAAAGAAGAAGTAGAAGATGAAGAAGTAGAAGGGGAAGATGAAGAGGATCAGACAGAAGTAGAAGAGAAAGTTCAACAAGTGCCTCAAAAGACACCTAGAAAATGAGTACAGAAGAATCATCCTTCAGATCAGATTATCGAAAACAAAGATGTAGGAGTTGAGACTAGAAGAAGAATCCATTCACCAGAAAAAACGCACCTAGCACTCTCATCTATGATTGAACCAAATAGTTTTGAAGAGGCCAGCAAGGATGAATTTTGGAATAAGGCCATGGATGAAGAATTAGATCAAATAGAGAATAATAACACTTAGGAATTGGTTCCAAGACTAAATAATAAGAATGTGATTGGTACAAAGTGGGTATTCAAAAATAAATTGAATGAAGATGGACATGTTACAGGGAACAAAGCTATATTGGTATGTAAAGGATACACACAGGTTGAAGGAATCGAATTTGAATGGACATTTGCTCCAGTTTCCAGAATGGAAGCAATCTGATTGCTTTTAGCTTATGCATGCTCCAAGAATATTAAAGTATATTAGATGGACGTAAGGTCAATGATTGGCATCTTACTATCTGTGACAACATCCAAACCAGATGTAATGAAGGTAGTTAGAGAAGTGGCACGATTTCAAGAAGCACCAAAGGAAACACATGTCGTAGAAGTGAAGAGGATTTTAAGATATCTGAAAGGAACAGAAGAGTTTGGATTATGGTATCCAAAAGGAAAGGATCTGTCACTTATTACCTACACAGATGCAAATTGGGCAGGTTGCATTGATGATCGACGAATCACCAATGGAGCAATGTTATACTTGGGTGAGTGTTTAGTATCATGGATAAGAAAGAAAAAATCATCAGTATCCTTATATACAGTCAAGGCAGAGTATATTGTAGCAACAACATGTTGTACACAGGTTCTATGGATGAAACAAACTATGATAGATATACAGGTTGAGTATGATGAGCCCATTCCAATCTATTGTGATAATATAAGTGCCATCAGTATCTCAAAGCACCCAATGATGCACTCCAAGATGAAGCACATTCCAATCAAGTATCACTTTCTACGGGAATAGGTTGCAGAGAACAACATCAGAGTTGAATATGTGAGAACAAAAGAACAAGTGGAAAACATCTTTACAAAATCGCTTCCATGGGAATCCTTTGAGTATCTTCGCCAGAGACTCGGAGTAATTTATACTCCAAAATGAATGTTTTTGAATTCTTATCTTATATGTCTTATATTTACACGAGGAACCACCATAAAGAGGATAGTTAAGGTCAGGAGATTAGTTTCAAGAAGAGTTCAGTCAGGGGGAGTATTCCCAAGGACAGTTCAGTTAGGGGGAGCAACCCCAGATGGA